>VZTB01004642.1:384917-503305 GCA_013397245.1 Thryothorus ludovicianus
GAGGACGGCGCTACCCTCAACGCCTCCCTCCCTTCCTTCTCCCCTCCCGGGGCCGCCGCCGCTGCCGCGCACACGTGGCCCGGGAAAGCCCCGGTGCGGGGAGGGCGGGCTCGCCCGGCCGGGAGCGTCCCCTGGAGCCCCGGGAATGGCCCTTGGGCAGCGTGAGGCTGGGGCACGGTTTGGTCACTCGGTCCGGCCCCGCCTCACGGGAGTGGGCTGCCCTCGTGTCCGGTGTCGCCTGTGCTCCCCGTCTCCACATCCCTGCGCGGAGCCGCCGTGGAGTCCCCGCTGGCCCTGTCCCCAACGCAGCCCAGCCGGGGCTGCCTGCCGGGCTGCGGGCCGCCCCAGGCACGGCGCCACTCGTGCCCCCGGCCATGCAGGTGTAGCCTCAGGAACCGGTGCCGGGTGTGCCCGTCGTGTCCCCTGCCCTTCCGCGGCTGCAGTGGGCCTGCCCGTGCTCCTGCGATGCCGCCCTGCTCATGGGCTGGGTGAGGAGATGGAGAGCAAGGCACCCCGAGCGCTTGGTGGGCAAGGCCACCGCTCCCTCTCCCACTGGTGCCAGACAGCCCCACAAGCAGCATTGTCCTTTTTTTGAGATTCGGTTTCTTTTCCTGAGAGCTCAGTTAACTCAGTAAGGGGCTGCTGCAGCATGGCATTCGTGCCACCAACTCCACCGCCTTTCTTCCCAGCCTGCTCAGAGATTTTTGTTTGCTCGGGGATTTAATTTCCTGTTTGTTTGTAAAAACAAAGAGCGGAGGCACTGAGCGGCTCTCTAGTAACTCGGACAGTTATCTGCTCTTTCAGTCCCCTTGCTACATTCTCTGAAATCTATGCACTCCCTGGGCACGTCTTGCTGTCTGTTGTCCAGGCTTCGTGGTAAAGAGGGATCCATGTTACACATTTCCCTGCATGGGGAATCTCTGGAGCCTATTCATGGTTTGGGGCAGCTGCTCCTGCACAAAATGACTGGATTAGGCTTTATTCTAGCATCTCCAGTGCACCTTGGTCTTGAGCATGACTTGGCTTGGGCGAGGTTGTTTGCTCCCAATAGCAGGAAGTGTGTGCTGTGTTCTTGACTGAGCATGATTATCAGACTGGATTTTAGGCTGGACTTTGTTATTCCTTCTGTTATGCTTTACGGGAGAAAGGGTGTTGCCTGATAGGAATGAAAACTGATGAGGAGAACTTTGCGGAGCTGTAGCCATGAGTTGTCTCAAAGACACTTGGTCCTGTGCACAGCTGAAGTTCTCCCAGCTCCCAGACAGCAAATGAGGCTGAATCCACAAATGTGTCTGAGAAAAAACTGCCCGAACAAAACAAGGCTGTCTTCAAATATGTTCATAATGCCCTCATATCCCTGCTTGTTCTTGCTGCCTGTTTCCAGTCGTTCTGTTCTCCTCCTTTCACTAGCATTTAAACACACTTTTTCTTCAGTGGAAAATGTCACTTCCATAAACCAAGACGTGTCTCTTGCATTAAACTGAGAAAGCAAGTTTGAAAATGTCTCACCCTTACCTGTCAGTTTCCATCACACTGGTTAAACTCCTGATGCTTCGTCAAGCTTTAGTCCTGAAACCTTGCTATCCTGAGCCCTGGGTTGCGTTCTCAACAAGTACCTCTCCCTCTTTTACTTCAATAAGAACCACTTTTCCCTCACACATGGTCAGACTTCCAGACAGAAGTGCCACTGTAACCCATTAATCTGACCCATATACAAAAGCTATAGATTTTTTTTCCTCAACAGCTTCATCAAAGTGAGTTAGAAAGACAACACATCTTGTCTTAAAGACTCCAAGTAATGGCAACTGCCTTCTTCCACCTACTAATTTATTCCAATGTTTAATTATCCTTGCTGCTAGGAAATTGCTTCTTTCAAGGTTGAATTTGTCTAACTTCAACTTTGAGACATCAGAACTTATTATGCTTTTGCCTACAAAACTGCACACCCATCCCATTTTCATGGATAAGTCACTGTACATGATGCTTCTATCACTTCTTGTTTAGCTGAATAGATTGTTTTCTTTGAAGCCTCACATTGTAAGATTTCGTTTCGGTCGCTGCAGATTTTTTGGGCTCCGGTGTTTCTAAGTGTTTTTTTGACTGGCAGGCACCCACCATGGGTACAATGTCATTGTGGTCTATACACACATGCTGTGCACAGAGTAGAAGTCATTTCTCAGTCATTGTTTTTCCCCTTCTCTCATAACTAAAAATGGAAGTAGACCATTTCCTGTGCTGTACAAAAAGCTTGTGGAGTTCATTACCCATGTTGAGTCCCCAAATTTCATTCTGCACCTGTGTTTTTCCTGAGAGCATCTTTATCCTGCCATTCATCACAATGCTCTTCCCTCCTCAGTACATGGCCTTGCAGCAGGGTGTGTTAAAATACATTCTGTAACAATGTATTGTTGTGACAATTTAGGCCAGTATCTGAGATCCCTCATTCAATTTGAGAGCCCTTTCTCCAAGGCTCATAAATCGCCAGCACAGATGACAGGAAGAGCAGGTCTGAAGCTGACCACTGTGTTAGTCTACCTTCTCCTTCAAAGCCTGTTTTCTTCTCCTTTTTGTGTGTCCTACTTTCAATGGATTGTTACATGTATGTGATTATGTCATTTTTCTCCCTTGCCAATTCCATTTTGTATCGTTCAGCTATGAGAGCCAGTCTGAGCCAGAAGCTTTCTCCAAGTTGAGACAAATATCTTCCTCTGTTTTTGTGCATTTTCCATGTTTATTCATGAGCTGCAGAGTAAATACATGGTCAGTTGTTTGTTTCTCAGGAAGGCATCCCATTTGACTTTCAGTGTTTAGCATGTTGTTGATTTGAGCAGATAGCATGTATTTATTTATTGATGACACTGTAAAAATGCTTGCTTACGTTTCTTCATACCTACATTTCTGCATAATGTATAGGCTGAAAGTGTCTCTCATTTGGGGGTAACTAGGTTAGCCAGCAGAACTTCAGGGAAGGATCAAGATTGGAGTGTTATATTAAACACATTATTATGCATGCACAGGTTCACGAAACATGAACACACCCTGATCCCAAAGAAGCCCACACGCAACCACTCCCTGCTTGCACCACTCCCCCAACATACACTTGCTAGCTTTTGCAAAGTTTCTCTCTTGGCAAACAAGGATAAACAACTTTTGTTCTCCCCACCTTGTTGCCTGAGCAGCAGAGGACAGGGTGAAATGTCTGTGTGTGAGGGCCACATCCAACACGGAGTGCAAGAGTAAAGAACATTTAGAAGGGCAGATCAACAGCAGAACCTGGCCTGATGAGGACCCAGCATCCTGCTTAGGGGCAGAGGTGCAAAAGTGCTCCTCTCATGCAGCGTGGATTGCAGGCTGCAAACCTTAACCAGAGGAGAAATCTTTTGGTGCCATTGCCTGGCGTGTGGCAGCCGGGAGCTCTCCACAACAAACGAGAGGTGTAGGCAGGCAGACAGGTAAAGCCGTGCTCAACTGCCCTGTCAGCAGCCTCTAAGGCAGGAAGAGGGGTTCTCAGTAGCTTCCAAACTGTTTGCATGAGAACTCCGGGGAAAAGGAGCCACAGCACAAAGGTTGTCCTGTAGACATCTGTGCAGGGATGTGCCATCTCATTTAAAGACCCTTTTCTCAAGAGCTGGGGACTTTATCCCCAGCATGCTGGTGAAGTTCCACGTTGCTTGATTTCATTCCGCCCCTAGGTTCCCTTTGTGTTTCCAAGGGAGCACAATACTCGTCTTCATTTCCTCTTCTCAACTCTTGTTAAATTTCGCTTTGCTCCAGTGAACAGAGTGCGTGCTCCAGCCGAGGGGCTGCCCCATCACGGCTGCAGCTGACGTGAGCCCCAGCACCCTCGGAGCTGCACCCTCAGTTTTGTGAAATGTTTCCGAGCATACCTGGGTGGAAAATACATGCCCCCCTGTCATTCCCCTTTAGTAGTTGAACAGAAATATGGGCAGTGGTAGAGAGCTCACAAAGAACTGTGAAAAACTCCGCTTACCCATTTATGTATTATGCATTAAAACCTGTCTCTATTGAGCTGTCCAAGATAAAGTCCTACTGGCATGTGATCAAAAGCGTAGGAAATTACCTTGATTTGTCCTGGCTAGAGCTGGCTGCCTCATGTAAAAGTATTTGTGAATAAATTATTTGCAGATTGATGAGGAAAAAGTGAGTAATTTATTTGATGAATATGGTTCAGCTGGCTCTTGAGCTAACCAAACCATGAGGAAAAAATATTGGTGAATGATTTATTTGAAAATCTAGTTGAAATTTGACAGGAGAAAACGGTCAAACAATCTGCCACTATTATTCAAATTCCGGTAGACCTGGATAATATTCATACACTACCAAAGCACACCCCAATGCTTCAAGCCATGGCTGTAAAGAAGATACTGAAATACAAATTCAAATCTTCAAATTCATACCCACCTTCTCCTTAAAAGAGGTTCTCCTCAACCACAGACCCAAAGGTACCTATTAATGAGCATAGAACAGATTCTACATTTGCAGTTATTATTCTTATTTATTACTAAGACACTCTGAAAACTCTCTTGCTTGATAGAACAGCAATGAAAATTGAGTACCTTTTACTCCTCTACAGCCTCCCTTCAGTGGATTTCTAAGCACTTTACAAATTTCAATGGGTTTAGTGTTACAGCTGTTCTGCGAGGCAGGAAGGCATAATGAAATCCAGGAAAAGTAGAAAGCACACACCACATGCTACAGGTTTCTTTACATCATAAACTCTCAAACTTCGTGAGCATCTTTAGACTAGATTCCTTTCAACAGAGCATATTATTCAAAGACTTACCAGATTTTTCAAATCTGACTGCCTGAACTTTGGTTCCTAACTACTTAATAACTCATAAACACACTGCGTGCTGAGCTGTTGTCGAAGTTTGGTGGAATTTTTGAGCACTAAACACACAAGGAGAACCCCCATGTTTCGTGATACTTCCATGCATGTGTACAGATTTAGCAGCATATCTCTAGGTGATTGATGGTCTCACAGGTTAGAGCCATAGTAGCTGCAAAACAGGCAGGGTGCAGAAAGCTGCCTGTGGCTGTGGGTTGCACATCATGTCGCTGTCGCCACATGAGCAAACCACATGCAAAAAGGTTATCCAACCTGTTATGCAATAAATTATACATCCTGCAGCCTCCTGCCTCCCTCTTGCACTCCCAGCAGCAGGGCTGCAGCCCCTCCGTTGCTTCCTGGTGGAAATGGTGAATGAAATATGAGGGGCTGCACTTCAAAGAGCTGGAGGGATGTTAAAGATCTGATGTTAGATGTTATGGCAGCTCCCACTACAGCGTGAACAGTAAGGATAAAATCAACACCTTATTCAAACTACTGGACATTTTCTTGTCAACTTGAGTGCAGACAGGATTTGATCTCTAGTACCAAACTGAGCCTCAGCAGCCAAAGAACTAGGGAGCAGAAAACGCATTCTAAAGCAGTACATGACAAAATTATCCCCCACAACAACTTGCACTCTGAACTCCTACAGAAGTAAAAAATTAAATAACCAATCTAAAAGATACATTTTTTTCTATAAGGAAGTCTGAATATCAAATTAAAAATCTGCTGTCAGCCTTAACACAAACTATAAAGCCAGAAATAAATATTTGTATGATTGCTGTTGATCATTAGAGGCAGTTTAAAATCTAGATTTACTCAGTGTGATTTTTATTCTCCTTCCCACTGGCATGTCTCCTCTCTTGAACTGGGAAAAATCAAAAGGAGTCAATTTTGCTTTCAGGTTTTGTCTCTTTCTGCGATGTGACTGCAAAAAATCATAGGGGAGGATATTGCTCTGTTTTAAAGGAACAGATTTCATTAGATACGGAGAAGGAAAACAATAGAAACATTTCTCTTGGCATTTATTTGTTTTTATATGGATTCTCCTAGGCAAAATTGAAGTCACGAGAGAGGGGAGTCTCTGCTTATAACATGGGCAGGTACAATTCTACAATTCTTTTCCTGCTTCAGATTCACTCCCTTGATAGTGACCAGTTACACTCCATTTTGGGAGCTTGCTTTTTTTCACTAAGGTCAACCTGAGCTTAGCTTTTCTTTGTGTTTTTTACCTGTGGGAATGCTGTCTTCCGACATCAGAAACAGGCTCAAATCTTTTTCTGACCTTGATTGCAATGAGTAGGACATCCATGTGATGAGAATAAATCAGATTAAATCAGAAGCAGGAACAGTGCATTTCTTTGGCAGGTCCCAGAACTTTACATATTGTCGCCTTCTATTACACAAGGGGTAGAACCCTACCTTGACTTTAGGCCGTTCTGAGACACAGAAATTATGGAAACAAGAGGCCAGGAGGTGTCTGCCTATGCTAGACTGAAATGCTACACATAATATACACTGAGCTGTCACCAATTATCCTGAGTTGATTTAAAATAATCTATAATCCAGGGATGAGAAGTGAGCACCATAGGATGTGGCAAATCCTTCTCATACAGCAAGACAGTGTTGTCATTATACCAGACCATGAAAGAAGAAACACGCTGTCTCTTCAAAAAAGGACTTCTAATTTCTTGAACACTACGGCTAAAAGAATCTTTTCGAGTCCATTTACATTAACAGGAATTAATTAAGAGATTAGGCTAAGACTGGTGATTAGGGCCATGTCTGAGAATGTGGGCACACTCTCTATTAACAAGAGCCTAGAAACAGGAAGGAGGCTCCACACCCCCCATGCATGTAAGTTAGTGCAGTCACTGCATTCCAAGGGCCTGAGATCTCAGTACAAAGGATGATCCAGAAGTCAGTCTTCTGGGGATCTTCCCTCCCCTTGATGGGACTAGAGGAGATGCTATGAAGAGAGCTTTGTGTACTCAGACAAAAAAAATCTAGGAAAGTCAGTGAAGTCTCAATGTGTGTTTTTCAGGTTAATTTCTAACTTGCAGTGCCAAGCAATGAGAACAGAGATGCAAAATACATGCAAAATAAAACAAACATAAAAGTTCAGTGACAACTGGCATATTGAAAACCCTGCTTTTAACAGAGTTCCAGAAACCAACTCAGAGGGCTTAATGCACAAATAATAAAGGAGAGCAAAGCAACCTCTGTACTTTTATATTTCCAGTCCTTCTGGCATCCTAATAGTCCAGCATCTCCTGCCTATTGCAATTTGCTCTCCTTTCCTCTGTGTTGTTTTCACATCGAATGACCAGCTAACTAGGTATTGAGCCAGCAGAGACAAAAAAAAAGGTCAAAAACTGCAGATGTCTCAATGTTTGTGCCCAGGGGACATCAGATAACAAGCTGTTACAGTGTGCCTGCAAATCCACTGGTTGACTTGTTATTCTTGAGTGTCTGCGTAAGGCCTCATTGATTCTAGTTTGGCACTGTGCTGTTGACCCTGCAGCGTTTTGAGGAGATCTGCAGTACAAAAGGCTCATCAGCTCATCCAGCACATCTTCTGTGAGTCTTGGATAATGGTCAGAGAAGTAACTCAGAGAAGCTGTATCTCACCCCCGACCTTCAGCTGAGCTGTCAGCTGGGGGCTCCTGTTCTCTGCTAGGACGCTCCATACACCTGTGCCTTGGCAAATCCTGCATCCTGGAAGATGGGCACGGTTAGAAGGTGCTCCTGTGTTGGCAGAACAGGGAATGTGGCTGCTGATCTTCTTCAGGACACTCCCAAAAAAACCCAAAAGTCACAGCAAAAAAGTCCCCTTGCCTGCTCTGTGACCACAGGGACTGCAAGCAAGGAAACACATTCAGATTCAAATCACGATATATGAAAATCTCACTAATTTAGACCCAAGGGACTTCAGAAGAGGGCAGATTTTGGCTCTCTGTGAGAGCGCAGTGTGTGCATATAGAGTCGCTGGAAAATGTTCACTGAGGCTACACACACTGTGTCCCACAAAATACCCTTCTGTGACTGGGGAGAAGTGGCTGTTATTGTGAATTGCATGTCCTATAGCAGAATAAGAAGGGTTGATAAAAACAGCATGAATAAACCTTATTAGCATTGTTTTAAGGAGACCTCCACTCCAGCCCCTGCACAGATGAGTGAACAAAGCTGGGCAAGCCTTCGTGGGGGCTCTGGATATTTTCTTGCATCCCTGAGGGACACAGCATTGCTCTGTTGGTGGAAGGGATGAGAGCCTGTACATTCCCTGCCACTCAGGAATGGGCTTTCAGGCCAGCCCCTCGCCCACCACCATGCTGTGGAGTGGTGTTTCATGCAAGCAAGATGACTTCAGAGCAGGGGGATTGAGGAGAACGGACGGACTAGTGCAAAAAGGAAGTATCACTGCATTTCCAGAGCTTGTCACGGAGGATCAGGACAGCTGGGTAGCCTTGGAGACGGAAATTGAAGGTGTGTTACGGGGATTTACATGCCGGTTTTGGAAGTCCTGTTTCAATTTAAGATGATTAGCAATATCTGTGAAAGCCCTCAGGAAGCTGACTCCTTTACATTTTCATAAAGGCATCAGACAAGGCATAGCCCCTTTCTTTTAGCAAGAATTTCCTAGCCAGTGGCTGGAGAAATGTGCTGCTTTTCTCCTTGCTGTGACTAGGCAGCTGCTGTGCTCACTAGATTATAACCCAGGCTGCATGGGAAGATTTGATTTAAGGCAAGCCTGGCTGATGACTCTCTGCATGTAAAACTTCCAAACAAGGAGGAGGAGGGAGCAGCTGCAATTACAGTTTTCAATTGGGAAGTGAGAAAATAGAGATAATTTCCGTTTCTACAGCAATGTGAATAATTATCAAAAAGGAAAATGGTTGACTGGCAGCTAGAAGCCTTGCTCCTTCTACCTAGAGCAATGGGCCAGTAGCAGCAGCACAGATGAAATCCTTGGCCAGAGGAGTCCATTTCTAAATTTTAAATATCATTTCCCCATTCCCATGTTTGTTTGTTTTTCATTTTCATGTACTTGGAATTTACATTCCCCCACCCTGCCCTGAGAACACTGTGTATTACAAGTTTTGCATGTGAATATCACTTCTGAGATTTCGTGTTGCCTCTGCTTACATCTCAACACCAATCAAACAAGACTGCAAGGCATTCAGGCACTAAGCCTCCATAAAGCATCCCTTTCTAGATTAAAATCAACACTGTTTATTCTCAAGAACGTTTGAAAACCAGCCATGTTTAGCAGGTGATGGGCACTCCCCACGAAGTTGCTTTGACACAGCGCTAGTTTTCAGGTGCTCCCCTGTCTCAGACAGGAACTCCTAGCAAATTTCATGCATCCAGAGACTGGCAAATCCATGGCAATAGCCTTCTGAAGTGCTAATAGAATGCCAAGCCAATTCTGGAATCACACTCTGGCATACGAATGTGGGATTATTTATCTGAATGTTGCGGTGCTTCTGCTGCCAGCTGAAAGAAGGTGGTGCCCCCTGTGAGTGACACTGGCTCAGCTGAGCTACCTGGCCACTGCACAACAAGAAGTCCAGTGGTACTCAACAGGTCTAACTGAAAATGCACTGAAATTCACTTAGCTGGCAACACTGAAAATCCACAGGATTCTAATTAGAATGATCAAGTAGTCAACTTTAAAACATTGGTACAATCTGCTACCGAGCCCACAGGCTCTCAGAAATAATGAGCATTAAAGGAAAAAAAAAAGCCCTCTTCAGGAAAGAAGGGCTCACTGGTACCTTAGATAGCAGGTCATGCCTTTTGCATTTCTTGATGAGCTTATGTAGCCATTCTTCTCTGACTGCTCCTGCCAGCACATGTTGGAGCACATCTCATGCCTATTCAAACAAACAAAAGAGGATGTCTCGTCTTTCACTTTCTCCTTCCTCCATACTGTGGGGAATTACTGCTCTTCTCCATTCTGTTTCTCATGTGGAGAGAGTAATTTTTAGTTTTTTATTGCAGTAAAAATAATACAAAGCTTCATGAATGAAGCTGGCAAAATACAGAATTGGGCTTTACTCTTCATGTACAAAGATAAAATGGTAACATAATATTTAATCAGGGAGTGAAAGAAAGAGAAGTGAGTTCATTAACTTTTCCCTTGAGTGAAAACTCCTGTTTTCATTCTTCTTTTATTTTTATTCAAATAATTTCCAAGAGAACACCATCCATATGCAAATGCATATGTGTTCTCAGAATACAGCTTTCTTTTATATAGATGATCATGAACTCACTTCAATAAAGAGAAAATGTCAGGATTTTTTCATAGAAATAATCGGCCAGGCAGCCAGCAGTAAAAGCTCTATTAACCTCCAATTATCTCTCCCACATTCCCAAGAGCTTGTACACTTTAGTGGACAGTGTTTTGCAGTGCTGGACATCACAGATCCAAACTGCTTTTTCTCAGTCCTTCTGTGGGAAGAATCACATGCTACTTTTTGGGGTTTGTAGGGGTCTTTTCCTCCCTAGTCGCTAATGACACCAGAAGAAGGAGCCCCAACTTTTTCATTGAGTTTTCCAAGAAGCTTTGGAGGCTCCATAATGCTCTGTGAAGATCCACGTCTCCACTTCTGGATGCCTACAGGAGGTTTGGATTTTTGCCAGGAGAGAGCTCAGAGGCAGAGCTGCCTGTGACACAGAAGGACAGGGGAAGGGCAAGGACGCTTTGATGTTGAATGATGGGCAAACATCATTCAAAAGATGACATTTGAATTGTGCCCTCATGCACCAGAGACCTGGGAATGGAAAAGTGATTTGTCCTGTGATTTCCCTGCAGTGATGGCAGGGGAAAGGCTCGGGGTGACAGCTTCCAGCCAAATTTTGAGGACGTTTTGCCTATCTCTACCCTTTGACCTGTTTAATAAGCACCATTTGCCAGATCCACGAATGGGGTCAGTCCCCAGCTCCACCTCTCCTGAGACATCCACATAAAAAAAGGGAAGTTCAGCCCTGGGAGTGCCTGCTCAGAGCCCCTGATCTGGACTGTGCCACTGAGCTCCACCCCAGCAGCTTCCCCATCCAGGCTGTGGTGGCTGCACGCTCCAGTCCTAAAGCACAGAGCACGACAGCACTGAAATAACTCCGGAGTTAATATGTCCTGAAGGTATCCTACTTTCAGAGGAGCATGTGCTTTGTCTCTTCCAAATGATCCCTCTTATGGGCGTTGCCCCCGGATACGCCCATTTGGGAAGCAGTTCGGTTGTGCAAAATTTTTTTGAAGAGATGCAAACACGACCATTAAAATAACCTAAGCAATTCCCACACCCCCTCTGTGACATAGGAAACCTACTTGTCTCCCATCACCAGGACATGTTATTTCTTTATTTTTCCTTCTGTTGTTTCCTTTTAGATAACCACTTTATCAGAACCCACTAATTTATGAGTAGACAAAGACCAGGAGAGTTAGCCCCTTCCTTGAAGATGTTACTTCTGTCAGATTAATATGTGAAAAACAGCCAGGAACTTCTCAATGAATCTTTCTGGAATATTTCCTAAGCAGCTGCTGATTCTGTCTGGGTAATAACAGAAAAGAAATCTGAGAGGAGAAACTGCAGCTGCTGCCACAACAGAAAGAGCTTATTATGAGACATTGCGCTCTTTTGTTTTTTCACTTCATTTGTTTGGGTTTGGTTGAGGTTTTTATTTTTTGCCGAAGTGATAAATTGCTATGGAAAATCTATACCAGGAAATTTATACACACACACACACACACACACACACACACACACACACATATATATATATATATATATACCCCTACCAACAGGCACGTTCCCATAGAACCATGGATGATGTCAGCTATTTTAGTTAGTAAGGATTTTGTCCCCTGTGGTGTTTTGATTCCCTTGCTACAGGACTCCAATTCTGTGCTGGAGGGGCTGGGCTGGGATTTTGGGATTTGAACGATTTGCCACCACTGCCTGCCTCTTTCCAGTGCACTCTAGCTCAGGTTACTTCCATTTACAGTGCCACAGTTCACCACAATCCCAGGTATCTTCTTATCTGCCTCCATGGTTATTGTGTTCTGATACTAAATCTTTCCAAGGAAGGATCATATCCACATTGGATTTTTTGGCCCTATTACAATACAATGACTGATAACAGGGAACACTGTCTGCAGAAAAATACAATTCCCAAGGCTGCACTTAAGGCAACCTTTCAGTCCTTAATTACCCAACGCTGAATCAGAGAGGGAAAAACGAACCCCAGCTCCAGGCATCTGCTCCCTCAGTCCCTGAGGAGGAAACCTGAGCTGCCAGCCCGGAGTCCACCACCAGGCAACATTCCTCCTGCACAGGGGTCTTATGTTTGCCTTATACCCAGAGCTGGTAGGAAGCAAGAGATTATGAAATATGATGCTGTCAGGGCAGACTTAGCCCAGCACTGTCAAGAAAGGACTTTCAGAAAAGCGAAGCATTTTGAAAAGAATCACCAAAGCTTTTTGAGATCCACAAAATGCTACTTTACATTCACATTACAAAACTGCGTGGCACTGAGGCCAAGAACCAAAATGAAGGGGAATACCTCGTATTGTAATATAGTTGGAATTCAGGTGGCTGTGGGCATTCTACCTGCATGCTAACAGAAATTGAAGATATTTCTAGTCACCAGCAGGCTTTTCTGAAGCACCTCTGACCTTCTTCAAGACCCTTCTTTACTGCCAAGCATCTAAATAAAATAAAATAAATGCTACCACTTTACAAGTAGGTTATTTATCCTCTTAGCTACTCCATGCCCTCCTCTGGAGGCTGCACACTCTTTTCTCCACCACAGTTCACTTGCTGTGCAAGTTCAGTTTGGCATTTGTCAAATCCTTTCCAAATCTGGAAACACTGATGTGTCACGGAAGTATTTCTTTGTTCAGGGGTTACTGGGTGGATTAATTGCAGTGGCTTCTCAAAGGACAACTTAATCTGCATTAGCAACTCACCTGCTCCTCAGTGCAGCTACTGTGTATGTGTTGGAAAGGATGGATGGGAAATTAGGACATTGAAATAATTTTTGCTTTGTGTTTCTTGATGTGTCTTAAGCTACTTGCCTGAATGGCAGGCAAGCATTTGCCACAGTACTTAAATGTATTATGAAAATAAGTCAACGGAGAACCTCAGGCTGGTTGGGAATTTTTTTAACATTCTCAGGCAATCAACTATACCATATCCTCCTAAGCAGCTGAGTCCCTAAATTATCTGTCCATTAAAAAAAAAACAACTAATGTAGCTTTAACCAGCAATGTGACTTTGCAAACAGTCCATTGTATGTCTTGGAATCAAAACTGCTCTGTGACACAGACATGTTTCATTATTGATTCAACAAGTTTCAATTCCATATGGCTTCAGTTACAGAAAAACTAACTGGAGCCTTTCCTTCCTTGCACAAAAGCATCGTCAGCTAAACTCCAATAACAGAAGCTTTATTTCAGGCATGTGCAAGGGGTGGAAAGAGGCTAATTGAATCTGATCTGATAGTTTTTCCAGTCTTAAAAATTAGTGTGGATTGCCATTTCTTCTAGATGAAGGAGGGGAAAAAAATCTAAAAGAGGCCAGATTCTGGGCTGGTGCCCCAGTTGATCATCTGGTCCCATTTTACAACTAGGAAAAGAGTAGTTCTAGAAGGATGACTCCCTACAAATGGGACAGGATGGTGTGGTTAAGTGGGTGAGGGTTATGGATCAGCCTGCAACTCCTCTGCAGGTCAGAAATCAATGGGAGCACTACAGCATGGGAGTTTTGCTAAATCCATGCTTCTGAGTTGGCAGCCATGGGCTCACAGTTCTGCTGGCTCTGACACCAGTGGCTTCTCAAGGAGGCAAAACCATTCCTTAATAGAGGCCTGTATGGGATCACAGTGATTCAGACTTCCTCCTGCAGCCTGTGGTCCTCAGCCAATGCCCACTCAAGTCAACAGAAATCTTTTTGTTGACTTCAGAGGATATTTACTTGGCCTTTTTTGTCAGCCCTTTAGTGCAATTAAAGCCATGTTGTGTACAAATGCAGGGTGGACACCATTCCTTGGATGATGCTTTTCGTCCATCACTACTTGCTTGGTAGGATTGGTGATGATAATACCAGTAAAAGTGGAATCATTTTGCCTGTGCTGTGAGCCTGCCAGTGGCTTCCAGGGTGATTTGAGGAATCAGGGATTTGCCTCAGTTCCAGCTTTACGAAGATTTACAAGGGGAGGAGTTTAAACCTTCCCGATCTCTGGCATCCTTTCACTTAATTACACTGTCCCTTTCTTTTCTCTAGATTGTTTCATTGTTGCTTGAGCCCTGTGAAGTAGGACATTACAAAAAGCTTAGTGCTAGAAGCCAGTTTTGCTGAGATTGACATGGTTTGTCAGGGTGGCAGTGGGGTCCTGAGGGAGGGATCTGGGACCCAGATCACTCCCAGAGCCAAACAAAACCTTTCTGTGGACAGAAGTGAGGTTTGAAGAGCTCCCTGTCTACAAGGCCAGTGTCTGCAAGGTTTCACTCCAGCTCTTTCCCTGGTGACTCTTACTGCTTTCGACAAGTCACCAGGAAATCACAGATAAAAATCACAAGCTCAGCCCCAGCTCCAGCCAGCAGTGCCTTAACTGAGAGTGGCAGCAGCTGATTTTCAAACCAGTGAAAAGGTAAAAGAACCTCACCAACGTACTGCTGGGAGGGACAGGGCTGTGCTTGAGGCTCTAGGCAGCCAGGAAGCATCACAGCTGTAGTGCTTACAGAGCTGAGAGTGGAGATACTCATGGCCAAGTCCTGCTTTCAGTGCTTCTTCAGTACTGAGGAAACCCTGTGGCAGCTCTTGTCTTCTAACCAAGAGCGAGTGACACTGTCCTGCTTTCCTCCATCAGCCTGCAGGATGGGGTGACAGCCAGTCTATGCATACTGCCTCTTGCTGTCTCATGGCAGAGGTTGCAGGATGCTGTTCCCACCCCTGGCGTGTAAGCAGGGTGCCCATTCCCATAGAAGAACTGCTGGTGGGTCCTGTGCTGCACTGTGTTCATTGCAGGGACTAAATGTTTCGTTACCTCACAGGGTGCATACATTCAGAGCGGAGCTAAAAATGGACTGGATGTGTTTGCTGCATCTCGAACTGCCTGGGTGCAACAAAACATGATAGGCTGTTCCAGTTGTTCAAACTTGTATCTGTGTTTAATCAGCCCAGGTGCCCAGCTGTCTGCTAAAGGAAATCCTTCTGGAAGCCACTGAGACGGGCTTTTCTTTATGAAATCTCATTACTGTGATAGGTGGCAGCAGTGTCTGTTATGCAGGTTGGCATTACACTCCGTTTCTTCTAACACTGCCTGACTTTAACTGGCTGGGCTGACATCTTCTGTGAGAGGTCTTGCCTAGGGCTGATGGATTCCTCAGCCTTTTGTAAGACATGCTATTCAAATCTGGTTACTCTGGTCCTATTAATTTCCTCTTAGGTTCTTCTGTAATACCATTATAATGCTGAAGTGCTTACAGCAACTCCTGCATTCATTATCACCAGCTCACCTGATGAGAAAAAGCAGCGATTTCTGATACCCCCTTTGAGCTGCCCAGGGTCTGCCTACCCGAGGACCAGCACACTGGCCAGTGCTTGGGGGTTCAGAGCAGGACTCTCACTGATTTCTGTCACTGCACCCCTTTGATTTCAAGATGGGCACAGGGCAAAGAGAACACACAAAGGCAGTGATTGCCTCCAAATACTTGATGAAGTGATGACTGTGATATCCCGCAGGTACATGGCACCACCACAGGCAGGGAGAAAGTCCAGGTCTCTGGGACAAAACTTTGCTGTCTGCTCAGTGAGACAGTGTCTTCTTTCAGCCTCCACATCAACTGTTACACACTTTCCATCTTCTCCAAATAGAGCAGTATAGGTCAGCTGGCAGCAGCCTCCTCTGTCTTCATACTTTGCTGTTCAACCTCTCCACAGCTGCAGCCTGAGCACTAAGAGGGGCAGGGCTCCAAGGGCTAAAGGAGCAGGCAAGTTGGACACTCATGGGGCCCAAAATTGGATTGCACAAGGCCACCATTATTCTGGCTCTCCTCCACTGCCTTCCTGCTTGTGGAGGCCTTGCTTTCGCAATCTTTAGCATTGTGCTTTTAACATCTTCTGCCTTTGGGCAGGTCATGGTGGTTAGAAAGATGCCTAACAGAAGCTGACCATCTTTTGTAAAGATTTCTCAGTGGTAGCTCAGGAGATGACAGGGCGAAGCTCCAGAGACACGTACCAGTGTCCTTGGGAAAGCAGAGTGAGGAAATCTCAGCTCTTCTTCCTGTGAAACTCCAGCTGAGGTCAGGCTGCCAGGGCCCAGGTGCCTGGGAGAGGGGCTGCATGCCTTGGATGTGTGCTGTGGCTCTCCCCAGGGTCCTGGCCACCCGAATCAGCTCCCACCCATGGAGCTGACCTGGAGCTAGCATGTCCTCCTGCATGGAAATCAGGTGCAGGGAGTGAAGACCATTAGCCTCTTCTGCCTGAGAAGGTGTTACACAGCCAGGATGGGCACCTAAATTCAGGTGCCAGAAAGGTCATTGGCTGACATAATACAGATGTAGCTTCTGGGGCCAGAGATTACATGCCCAGGACCACTACTATTTATCCATCCTGGCATCAGGTGGTGCTGGTTTTAGCATTTAAAACAATGTTTCAAGCCTAAATTCTTCTTGCAGCCGTGAAATGTGATAAATGGAGGCTGCTGGCTGACATGCAATCCCTTCCTCCTCTTTCATTTGTGCCATGACTGGTCCTACTTCATCAAGCCTAGCACCTTCCACTCGGAAATGCCCGTCGAGATTTTGCACTTACAGAAACGCATCGGAGCGGATCTCGCAGTCTATCAGAGCATGTGGTCCTCTGTATCCTGTGAGCCCATCTTCCCTGCTGCACACGAGAAAAAATGGGCAATTCTCCTTCTGCAAGGCAGCTATTCAGATCCTGAAGAGGGCTGGGTGTTTTTTTCCTGATTTGCAGTTATTAAAAGCTCTGTCTTTTGCAGGCGTGTTGTTGTGCTGGATCAGAAATAGTGATGCAGGGGCACTGAGGGTTGAGCCCTGTGTTTTGCTAACACTTTGGAAGACGATGCCATCTGTGACATGATTCAGATCAGTGGTTCAGTGAAATTCTGTTGGCAGGGAGTTGTTCACTAGATTAATGTTTCAGAAGTTCTTGTGCTTCCAAAATGATGCTTTGCCTCCCATCTCCCTCTGCTATTTTCTTTCACATCTCCAAAGGTAAGCCCTGTCAAAGTACCTCATTAGCATGTCTGGACGAGGCAAGAAATACAATCTTTGCTGGCACAAACCCATGATGCACAGCTTGAAAGGCTGCACAGAGGTCCTGCTGCTTTGAGCAGGTCATGCAGATGCCACTAAACCCTGTATCATGGGCACACAGCGAGAGTCCCCCCCAGACACCTCTACCCCACAGCGTCCCAACACAGGAGGCATCCCCAGAGCACATGCAGAATACAGTGTGGAAAGAAAATTTGGTTTTTCCAAGAGAAACGAATTTTGGCCATCTGAAGACCTCCATGGCAAATCATCATGTGCCTCTGGAATGTGCCCCATTTGTGTAAGCAAGAACAAATTGAAGATGCCTTTGATTTTAATACCCTGTCAGGACTACAGCACCCTACTCCAGGCTTCTGTGGTGTGCAAGCAATCAAAGTAATCTCAATACTCACTTGCAGAGATGGACTTTCCAGAGGTCCCCTCAGGCCGGGAAGCCCCATTGCTTTGGGTGCTGCTCAAACACCTCCAAAGCCAGTAAAGAGCTCACAGCCCCATGAAACACCTCACAAACATCCAGCAGACAGCCTAGACATGTGAAATAAAATTCTGCAGTACCTCTGTGGGCACCTCTCCCCAGCTATTTCCTGAAATACATTTTTCCATAAAGCACCAGCAGTGTCAGACACTTCAGAGTGGCTGCAGCATCCTAAGGATGTGGGGGGTTTTTTGAATTACACCAAACCTTCTCTGGGTAAAATGATCTCCACACAGCATTCTTTGTAATTGAAAATGAGAGGTTAGAGTAAATGAATTCTCATCACCATCTTCATAAGCTGCCCACTGCCACAGTAATTAGGCACAAAAATTGAGCAATAACAGCAGTTGTTTCTGAAATATTTTGAACATCATAAAAATAGTTTTAATGGTTAAAACCCAAAGTGCTGGGAGCCATCACTGTGACAGCACTGTAGATGAGAGCTGCATCCCAGCAGCGAGATGCAGTAAATTTGCTCACAGTAAATCTGGATCACTGGAAAAATAGTTAGATAAAACAGAACATTTTCATACCTGTTAGTCTCTGGTTTGCTGTTGATTGGACAGTGTGTCTGATCATTTTGTGCAGCAGAGTGACAAATAACTTACAAAATTATTTCCTTGAAATGGTTTGGAAATATAGCTCTTCTTGCCATATATTTCATCTGGAAGGCAATTTTTTCCTGCCCTTCTGCACATCAGCTTGGAGTTTCTGTTAGAGAGAAGTGGTAATACAGAGAGACATCAGCATCATTCATTGAATGAAAATTCTGAAACAGAAAACAGTTTCTAAAAATAAAAATATAGTGAATATGTCTTAAGGTCTCTAAGGCTTTATATGGTGACTAATCAGAGCAGTTTTCCTAGGAAAAAGGGACAGAAGCAATAGAGATGGCATCAGATTTAATAGTACAAAACGCAAGGTCGTGCCCCGAGGGAGTAATAATGAGAATTTCTGCTACCAGCTGGGAGCTCATCAGTTGGAAGTGACAGAGGAGGAGAAAGACCTGAGCGCACGAGCTGATCAAATGTCTGTAAGCTGGCAGTAGCATGCAGATGTGAGAAAGACAAATGTGAGCCTAAGACATGTCAGATGAGGGATTTCTAATAGAAATAGCAAGATTTTAATGCCATCACAGAAGTACAGAATATTGTATGTCATATAAAAGATGAATTAATTTAAAATTGCCTTTTTTTTGGTGCCTTTCTCTCTTGTCATGACCTGGGAGGGGAGAGCTTTCTTCCACAAGAAGAGACTAAATGAGCTTGGTTTCTTGAGTCTAGCAAAATGCAGGCTGGGAAGAGATATATTTGTTGCTTACAAATACCCTGGAGGGAAGTACCAGGAAGAGAGAAGAGCTATTTGAGTGAAAGGGCACTACTGGCACAAGAACAAGTGCCTATAAGTTTGCCAGGAATACATTTCAGCTGGAAATTAGAAGAAGGACTAAGACTGTCCAAGAAGTGCATCTCTGGGATTGACTTCCAGGAGATTTTATGGGGACGAAGATCCCAACTTGTTTCAATGCAGAAGTGAGGCAGTTCTTTACCACAGCTACCCCAATCAGCAAGGGATGGGACAATATGGTCCAAAAGGTCCCTTTTGGTCCCTATTTTCCACTGTCCCCATGTGCCTATCTTGTTCAACAACCTAAGGTTTCACTCTGATGGTATTCAGCTACCTCTGAGCAGCCAAATAACCAAAGAAATTTGATTTTCCTTATTTTGCTGACTAGAAGAACTCACAGCCAAGGCCTGCTAGTGTCCCCCTGCGTACTTTCTGGCCCATTTTGTTGAAGAAATTGGTGAGGACAATTCCAAGCCTGTTTCTAATAGACACATGCCACATGAGTCAGAGCATCCAGCATGTCTGTGGAGAACTGGGCCAAAGGCTCCAAGCTGCCCTTTGCACTGAGATCAGCTCTGCTCCTGCCCGGGGTGGAGAGAGATCACACATTATCCAAATGTTTTAATGCAGAAGTGAGGCATTGCACATAAAGACTTTGCTCCTGCAGTGTGAGGTGCTGCATGAGCACATCATAAATTACTCTCTCGGTGTCTTTTTTGTGACTCTTCTCTGTGTTGAAGAGCTAGAGATGAAGCTTGGGCTTGGAGAAGGGTGGAAAAACCATGATGTGCAGGTGTCAGGTAGGTGATGAGCAGCAGCTTGCTTGCTAACTGCTTCATGCAGCACTCCCTTTTGTAAGGTCATCTGAAATATGAAGAAGCCCAGCCCAGAAGCAAAAATGAAAGTGAGCAGGCGTGGCAGAGGATCAGCTGGGTGAGGTTAGGTATGTGGCATTGAAGCCCTCACTTAAAACAGCTTAAATGGAACCATGGGTAGAATTGGTGGGTGGGAACCTCAGCCTCAGCCCGGAGGAGGTTTGCTAGGTGGCTCTCACAATGAGTGTGCTCTGACCACCCCTGAGGGACAAGGAAGTTTGTCCTTCCTCTGCTTGTAACAGGAGACTCTGGGCAGATGATCTCAAAAAGTGTCTGGATGCAAAGCATTGGATAAGGACACCTTTTATGTACATTTCTTTGCTTTCAGGCTTAATAAAACAGCGCTGACCTTTGTTTTCTTTATCTCTTCTCCCTGGCATATTATGTCTCTCAGATTGCAGTACCATTAGGGTGGTTGTTCTCTCCATGGAACACTGTAACTTCACGCAGCAATTCGTCACTGTAGATAAAACATCTTTGCTGTCCCAGGCTGTGTGCAAGTTAAAACAGGCATGGCATGCAAATCCAACTGAAATTCAAGAGTTCAAGTTCGGAGGAGTCTGGAGGAGAGGAAAGAAGGGGGAGTGCTTTAGGAGGACAGTTTGGCAGAGGGCAGCCAAGGCAGTGATAGACTGATGAGAGGAGGGAGGGCTGTCCAGGAACAGGAAACACAGCACAAAAGGGCAAAAGTGGGAGCAAGGGATGCAAGGAGGGATGTGGAGGAGAAATGCAGGGGAAGGAGGTTGGAGGAGAGAATTAGAGAGCTAGCAGCACTGCTGTTGTGTGCTCAGAAATGAGAAGGAGCCCAAGGGCACTGTAGATAACAGTGTGGCTGCTACATCCCACACCAGAGCCTCCCCTTCATTGCTGGGCAAATGATCAAATGTACACACAGACCTACAAAGCATTTGTAGAGGCTTCAAGGTGAAAGGCACCTATAACAGGAATTATTATTGTTGACATTAAGTAGCTGTGGAAGTTTTCATTTGGAAATGCACCTGGGTTTTGTCCCTTCTCAGCGCAGTTGTTATTCAACTACAAATCTGCACGGGAGTTTCTTAAGTGCATATTTTTGTATTTAATTCAGCCAGTTGCTTTGGGTTTGCAGCCACAGAGTCCCTCCTGTGTGTTTGAACAGCACACACATAAAGCCCTTACTCTTAGCACAGCAACTGAATGTATATGCTTTGTTCAGTTTTATATTCCAAGCACTGAGTAAACCCTCAACAAATGCAGTCTTCAAAAACTGGCCACACACTCACGCCAGTCAAACTTTCCATGGAGTCAGAACCTCAGAAATCCCTCACTAAAAGAAATATTGGCCTGGTCTTACTTCATTTTAGGAGAGGAGGGAACAAAGAAAACACATTCATCAAATTGATACTGGCCTGAAATTCAACCTTCTAGTTTTGCTAGATTTTATAGCCTTGATAACCAGCAACATCTTACTCCTAAACCCTACATGGAAGCAAACTTGGAAGCAAGACTAAAAGAGATCATGCTGTCACTCCGTTTTTTTGGGCACAAATGCAGCCCTCTACAATGAGCTCTCTGTGCCCCTGAGGAGTTGGGATCTCCAGGGAACCCAGTTTGTGAAACAAACAGGGATGGGGCAACCCTTCTCCACAGGGCCTCGAGTTGTGCAAAACAGCTCTCCTCCTTCTTCTCCCATGAGAAGGGAATTCATCACAGAAGTTGTGCCGCCCTGCAGCAGGGCAGGCAATGAGGAAAGAGAGGCAGGCAGAGCATGCTGAGCAAGGCACATTCTGGGCATGGGTGCAGGAGCAGGGAGAGAGCCATGGGGCAGCAGTGCAAGCAAGTCTCTGGCTGCACATGGCTTTTTACACCCAATGAGCTCCAAAACCCCTTAACTGAGTACCCAGGGACAGCCTGGTGAGCACAGCAGGAGCTTGTGCTGCTCTGAATCTCTCCTGCGCTTGTGACTCCAAGCTGGTTGGGAGATAAAGTCATCTTTAGGCTGAGGATAGAGGGAGAGGACTGTACTAATGCCTTGCTGTTGATGCTATCCACTGGAGAGCCCGCTGTGCCCTTGGAGAGGCCTCAGCTCTCCAGGGAAGGCAAGTTTCTGCTGTCAGGGGGCTGTGTCGGCAGGCAGGCTGTGTGCTTGAATGATGCAGTGCACAGCAGATGTCCAAGAGACAGCCAAGAGGTGGGACTGAGGCAAGGCACAGGGAATGAGTCACCCACAGCTGAAGCCAAGCAAGGCCTGAGTGCTGAGACAAATTGTCTAGGATGAGAACAGGGCCAGAGCCAAGTGGGAGAGAGAAGAAGTCTTCCTATCAGGGAAACAGCCAGAGAGATGGAATAAGGAGGATTAACAAAATCAGAGAACTCCAGAAGTTCAGGATGTAAGGACTACCCTTCACCAGACTGGTGGGCATCCAGCTCGGTACACTGTCTGCAGCAGTGGCCAGGAGCAGATGGCCAAGGAAAAAGTGCAGAAAGGCCAGAACAGGCATAGAGTGTGACTTTTCCCAGAGGACCCTCCCAGCCTCTGGCACTCCACGGTGTAGCAACTCCCTGAGCCAGAGGCTGTGCCTGCAACATTCGTAGCCTTCAGGGAGTTTTGTCCTCTGAACCTGGTTGCTTTGCAAACCCCTCTGTGCTTTTGGCCTCTGTCCGAATTGGCAGCAGTGAACTCCACAGCCTGAGGGTGCAGAGGGGAAAACACAGGGGAGAGAGGGAGGGAGGAAAGCTGCTAAGAAGTGAGGGAGGATGGAGGGGATCCTTCTGGGAAAGGTCCCATTGCATCAGCCAGTCCAGCCATTTGCAGAACGCTCCTAAAATGGCAAATCGAGGTCACATCATTGTGGTGCACTCCTAAGCTCTCATGTCAGCCCCTTGGAGGGTCCAAGACATCGGCAGCGCGTTTGAGTGGACTGCCCCAAGCGTGGCACTGTCAAAAGGGAAATTGTTTCTGAGGAAGAAAATGCCAAAACCAATGACTTTCAGCACCAAGAAGTTTGTTTTCCCTCCCAAGGAGCTTGCAGTCCCCACAAGGCCAGTTCCTCTCCAAGAGAAGAGCTGCAGGCACTTTGACAGCCTGCATTGGTGCTCCTTTCTGGACACCTCTGTGCTAATCTGTGTTGGAGAGACATAAACTTGCTCTGGGCACAGCAAGAGGATAGGACAAAGGCTTTTCTTTCCCCAAATAGCAGAGCATTTCTTTTTTTGCTCCAGGAAAGGGGCAGCAAATGAAGGTATTATGCCGATTAAAAGAGAGGAGGGGGCAGGGTTTGAGTTACAAAAGAAACCGGCACATTACAACTAGGGAAACTGCAAGGTACAAGGCCATACTGTAAAAGAAGAAAAAAAAAAAAAAATAAAAGGCATTGAAACCCTCTCCAGCATCCATCAAAGCGATAACGTTATTGCATGGTACGTTTATAGTTCCCTTGCAGCTGCGGCAGCAGCTTTTCAGTGGGGCTGGGCTGAAAACGAGACCAGAGCCAGTTCTCTGCTGCTCCAGCACCAGCAGACAGGCCTTTCCCACCCCCTCCTCCACGCACAGACATGCACAGCCTGTAGCAGTGACTCCAAAATTCATTTCACCCTTTAATTGGATTTCATGGCGGAGAGCGAGGCACGGAGGGGGAATGGCAGGGGTCCCCGGTGTCCGGCGGGACAGTCAGGGTGCAGAGCAGGAGGGTTGGGGCAGGGTTGCTGTGGCAGGGCTCTGCCTTCCTGCACCCACCAGGCACAGTGCTGGCTGGGAGAGCAGCAAATGCTCCGTTTCTGGTGTCAATTCTCAGTGAGCGCAAGTCACTTCCATTTCATCGCACTCAAAAACGTCTGGGCTTAACTAGGTCACTTTTCCTAACCATATCAGAGGCAAAGGCTTGTCCTGCTTGAGTGATTTAACTAACCACCCTAGAAGAATTTTACCAAGCGGTGCCACGAGTGTCCATGATGAGAGGTGACTCCCCTGCCTTGCTCTGGAGGAGTGAAGATGACCTGTGCAAGGGACCAAAGGCTGATTACAGTCCTACTGCTTTAAGATCCTAAGTGAGAAGCAGATCCTTTTCAGCAGTATGAATGTGTGTCTCTCTAACACAAGCTATTTCCAACTTGCATTCTTACCCCATTAATTGTCAAGGCACAACATTTGTATGCTGTGTTTATCTTGCAGACAACAGCACTAAGCAGCAAAAGCTATGGGGCAAAGACATTCTGCACCCCTGGTGCAGTGAAAGATCAAACCTCAATCTTGGGTGCCAGTGAATAAGTGGAGAGGCAAAAATTAGCAGATATTTCAATTTAAACCCCAATCTCTGCCCCTTTCCCCCACTGCTGTGGGTGGCACAGCCCAGCAGCACCTCAATCCTCTTTTGTGAAGAAATCAGATGGGTCCCACATGCTGGCTGATGGTTTCAGCCTGCTGGGGGGACCACTCAGCTTCCCTCCCAGCTCAGCATCACCTTTGCTCTGTGACCACTGCCCAGCCTCAGAGAAGAGCTACTGAGAGCCTTGAGGGCAGCCCTCTGGAGCTACATCCCTGTCAACCTGCCCTGCCACCTCCTAACCCCAACACAAAATGTGAACATCTGTGATTCACCTGCTTGTACAGCCCCACCCTGAATCATGCTGGACTCTTGTTGTGCACAGCATATCTTGCGCTCTCACCCCACAGGCTGATGCTACATAGCTGAAAAGAAGCCATCCTTTTGCCCACATTAGCCATTTTGGCCATCAGTGTCCATGGATGTCTCTTTGATTGTGGCTCATTTAGATTTAGGGGGGGATAAACTGATTCGTCTTTGTTTTCCAAACACTTCACCTCAATCCTCCTGATACAGGTGGGAACAAGACAGTCACTATTTTCAGTCTCTCTGCATCCATCACTTTCTCTGCTCGATTTTGCTCTACATTCTTCATCTGTTACTCATGCAACAAGAGGATGTCTCCAGTCCATAATTCACCTGCTCTGCTTAGACAGCAAAAAGGTGGTATTTTCAGCACGGCTTTTTTTTTTTTCTTTCTTTCCTTTTTTTTTTTTTCTTTTTAATGCTGTTCTTTATATAGCCAGCCATTTTGTTCTCTTCTGAGACAGCTGCTGCAGACTGAGCAGATGTTCCCAGTGAGCTGTGTGTGGTGACACCCAGTCTCCCCCCGCCGTCACCCAGGCGGCTGCGGTGCCATCGAGGCAGCCTTCCCCACTGTGTGTGTCAGCAGCAAGGGTCACCTGCCCCTTACCTTGGCTAAGTCCCACTGGGTGCCTGCACGGTCTTCTCCATCCTAAATTATTTCATGCCATCTGCAAAACTTGCTGCTTCACTGCTTCCCCCACTTTTCCAAGTCATTAATAAATATTAAGCACCAGCAGTGTGCTCACAGCTCACTGCCCAGCCTGCTCTCTCCATCCCTGGAGGGAGAGCGCATCTCTTCCCCCTTTGCCACCAGTGAGACCCCCAGCATCACCTCCCATAGACCCCCACACCGTCCCCACCTGGCTGCAAGGGGCTCCAGCCTGCACAGAGCAGCTTTCATGGGCTGGAGGGGTGGTTTTGCCCCTGGTCAGCCCGTGTTTCTAAAAATGGAACCCAGGTTGCCCGACCTCAGCTGACTCACTCAGCTCCTCCACGTTGCAAAGCACTCAATAATTCACAATGCTAAATGGCCCCTTTGGTTCAGGCTGAGCTTCCCATCCCACGGGATGACAGACACAGCACCGCCAGCCCCTGTTTCCTTTTCTGTTCTCCAGCCAGAGAGGGACTGCAGCACGTGACAGAGGCCCCCAGAATGACCTCCCACAGGTCCTGAGGTGCTACTCAGCCCTCTGAGGGTGCTGTACCCCTCCCTGTAAGGGAAGGAGAATGCAGTGGGCTGTGGGAGGGAAGAGGTCAAGACATCTAAAAAGATTGGCTCTAGTAGGGAGTTCTCTGCTGACTTATTGGGCAGGAAAAATGTGGAGCAGCCTGCCCTGGCTCTTGGGGGGCACTGAGGGCACCCACCTTCCCTCCTCACATGCCTCTGCATATAGCTCAAGAGCAGGCTGGATTTCTGAGAGTCCCCACTTGAGATACCCAGGAATCCCTTTGTGGGGCTTGTGATCCTTCTTCCCCTTGCCCAGAGGCTGGTGGTGGCCACCTGCACAAAGCTGCTGTCTGTGGGGAGCTGGCACTCAACATTTCATCTCCAGTTTGCAAGGAAGGGGAGGATTGGTTTAATTTTGTTCATTACTTATTTTAAAGGAAAACATAAGTAGGAATTTTGGTCTGCGTATCTCTGAACCACTGCTTCATGCCAGAAGTAGCTGAGGACATCATGTCTGTTTGCCCAAGGAGCAGAACATCCCTCATATTTCACCACCTCCCAGAACTCTGGGCTCTATATCTCTTGTCCACCTCACATCATTCCTTCCAATACCTGGGAAGGAGCCCACAAGAAAGATGGAGAGGAACTTTGTACAAGAGCATGTAGTGACAGGAAAAGGGGGAATGGATAAAAACTGAAAAAAAGGCAGGTTTAGATCAAATATTACAAAGAAATTCTTTGCTGTGAGGCTGGTGAAGCACTGGAACAGGTCACCCAGAGAAGTTGTGGTTGTCCCACCCCTGGAAGCTTCACCAAGAAGCTGCAGCACAGGGTCTTCTGCCCCTCTCCAACCTTGGCAGGGGGTCAGGCTGGGGCTCTGTCCACATTTTGCTCAGCCTGTGATACTTTCAACAGACTTGTCACAGTGCAGGGAAATCAGCCACTCATGCAGACTGCAAAGCCTTGTTCAGATGCTCACTTTGAGAGCTTAGCCACAGAAAAAAGTACTGTGCACACACAGTACATTGCTTTAAAGCAATCAAAATGTGCTCAAGAAAAAGTCAACTTTGCAGACATAAGATGAAAGAGTTCCTCATTGAAGAGGTTACTTCCCTGCTTAATTTCAGCTTTTCATTATCTGGGGTTTTGGCCAAAAATCTGCTAAGAACATCACTACTTTCTTCCTAATTGGTCAAACATTTCCAGAGAAATCCCCCTTCCTGCACAGACTCAGGCTGGAATAGTGACCATTGCTTGAAAGAGGAACATTTTGAGCAACTGGGGAACAAGGGATTAGAGAGAAAATGAGTGCCCTGGCTGCCCCTCAGCCACCCCCACACCTGGTGCTGTGTCCTCCCAGCCTGCCTGTCCTGCAGCAGGGCACTCTCCTCTCTCCTTGGCGGAGCTGTGGATGCAAGCAGCAGCAAAGCCTGTTTCCCTAAACACAGAAGGGAAACAAAGGAGAGATTTCCCAGTCACTCTTTTGGGATTGTTTCCCCTAAAACTCTCTAAAGCAGTGCTACAAGCCCTTCTTTGATGTTTGCTTACATCCTTCTTTATCTGCTTCTGTGACACTTCTGTGGCTTTTTTGTACAAAATGATGCAGTTCCCTCCCGTGCTCTGCAGTGGCCTCCGGTGCTTGCACTCAGTTGCTCTCTCCTCTGGTCACACCTCTCCTGACCCACTGTTTGCACAGTTTGCAATTTGGGTAGCAGCTCCTATCATTTCAGTTGTATATTTCACAAAGGGAATCTTTTTGTGAGGTTTTATGTGTGCCTTGAAAGAGAGTAGCTTTTAATAACAGCTTTTGCTGACCCCTCTGCTGCATCCAATTCATTTTCATATAACTCATCTAGCAGGACTAAAATCTATACAAAATATCACGTGCTATCTATTCCTGAACGTTTTTGCCTAAGGTTTTCTGTTACTTTGAGGTTTTTTTTCTCAGGCAAGGTCAGGAATGGCGCTACTGAGAGAGGGTTTATAGATATTATGCTATTTGTATTATAACTATAAATCAAACGGGAGAGGAGGATAGAGGGAGAGAGAGAATGAGTAAAAACTCTATTTTTTTTCCCCAAATCAGTCTGTAGTGCAAAGGCAATTATTATTGTGGGCAATCTCATTCTTTTAGACCTCTCTATCAAACTTTTCCTATACACATTCCTCCCCATGTGTTTAACATTCATTACTATGATCCTGATCACAGACTTCATGGTGCTCCTTGGAGAAATCCATGACCCCATCCCATGGCATCTCCTTGATCACCTGATTTTGCACTTGAATACAACTGGCAGTGCTTTTTCTGACACATATTCACAGCTGATGGCACCAAAATCTTCATGGGCTAGTCACAGCCTGGATAGGTGTTGATATTAAAAAAAAAAAAAAGAGGGGGGAGGTTCTGACCAAGCAACTCTTCAGGCAGTCAAAAGATTTCATTTCAGTATTGTCAAAATGAAACATTTGGAACAATTTTTCATTTCTTTCTAAGCCAGAAGGTCTTAAATCCTCATAGATGGAATAAAGAAAATGAAATACATGGCTTTGCCTCTTTGCTTTGCCATGTTTTAAGTTAGACCGTGTTTTCTTAATTTATTGTCCTGCCATGGGGTTGCCAGGAATTGCCAGTCACCACATACTGCTGAGTTTCCAGAGCAGAGGAACGAATTGCTCACAGCTTCCCTACCCATGGGCTCTGCTGCAATCCACACTGCCCCATCCAGGCAGCCACCCAGCCTCCTAGAAGGGTTTCTGCCTTAAAAAAGATGTTCTTTTTATTCCATTAATTTCTCAATGCAGGTGCTCTTTGCATCACCAAGCAGCTTTAGCCGATGCTCTGCTGCCCAACAAACTGCTTCCTGGGTCTGAGCAATGCAGGCTCCTCTCCTGCACTTTGCCAACAGGTTATTCCCTCTGGAATGCTATTCCAGCCTAGCACTTTGCTGGCCTTCCCTCCAGAAATGCTCAGCAGTTTGTCAATACGGAGCTGGCCTTGGCATGTCTAAAGGACAACAGCGTTGTAGCTGCTGCCCGTAAGCCCCATCCTGTCTTGCCCACTGCAGCAGCAGAGTCCTCCTGTGCCCTCTCTGGAGCCCATAATCACCAGGTGCTGCTGCCAGCATCTCAATTGCAAGTTTACAGCCCAGCTAAATTGCCCTGCGCTCCCCACAGTTCTCATTCAGCGTTTCCGCCGTCACCCTCTCGCTGGATATCTGGTTCAGATTAATTGGCCTGAAGATGGGGCAGCCTGCATTTGTCTGGATTGTTTCCTGCCCGAGCTACTAACCTCAATAGATATAATTTTTTGAAAAGGAATGCATTGGCAGACCATCAGAAAGGAAAACTCCCTGACGGTGCAATTATAGTTTAATGTGTAATAGCCATCTGGGAGATACTGGGAAAGCCCGGGCATTTGGGGTGTATGGAAATGCAACTTGCTGCTACACATGGAAAAAAATGAAAAACCCACTGGGGGGAACTTTGCAATAGCCAGAGATGAACTGGCTCTGTGTGAACCAATAGCTCATTTCCATCTCTACCCCTGATGCCGTGGCCAGGAGGGAAGGCTCACAAAGAGAAATGTAGGCCAGCACATGAAAGGTGGGATCACCTGCAGGCAGGGCGAGCCGTTCCTGCTGGCGATGGGCTAAGTGAGAAAACAGCACCAACTTGCCCTGATCTTCAGCTTAGTGACACTGATGGGGGGACTAATTCAAACTGATTGACCACAACTTCAGACCTCACATTGCTGTCATATATGATTAAAGCTGATCAAGTCGCTCACTGCAGATAAATCCCGCGACCAACGCAGCGCCGCTGTCTGCCCCCGCATCATCAGCCGGCAGCCCGGCTGCTCACGGGCGGGCTGGCTGTGACAAGCACTTTGCATGAAGGCATTTTTAACATATGGCTGAGCTGAGACCCTTTTGCTGAAAATACCCTGCTCCTCACTCAGCATTTACGCTGTGCCATCGGTCATGTAAGCCATCCTGCGCTGCTGCCAGGTAGGTGACAATCCCCTCCTCATCGCGAGTTATTTGCAATCACGCCGGATTGTTCCACGAGCCTATTGTGCAACTGATAGGGCTCTTCAGCATGGCTTTGAGAATAAACGCCAGCCTGAGCATTCAATTATATTTATTCACATTACTCCAAAGGATAGCTTGCTTTCGTGAACATCTTTGTGGGTAGAAAATTCTTTTTCAGCGGAGTGTTTGGGAATAAAATGGGTCACAATCGCTAAGGAAGACAGGCTGCATGTTTTATTCACAAGCACATTTTGTGAACGTTTATTGCTACATACGCCCAGCTCTAGTGAAGATGGACATCTCTAGTTTTCCTTCTCATTTGCCCTCCCTTAGTTCTTATTTTTGTCTCCAGGTATTAACTGCATCCTATTGACATTTTCAGCTGCCAACTGAAGAGAAAAAAAAAAAAGACATTCTGGGAAACTATGCAAAAAAAAAAGTTTACTCCCTCCTAAACCTTTTCCTTAAATTCAATTATATCACTCTCTTCCACAACAGTCTAATGGCCACTTACAGAGTCCATATCAGATGCAGCCACACGGTTTCTGCTGAGCAAAAATTTCCCTGGCAAAATGCCACTTCATTTACTGGTGAGCCGGTTTGCTCAGCGCATCTCAGCTTTGACAGGATTTTCACCAGCTACAGCACAGGATTGCAGGATGAGTTCAGCCACAGTGCTGGCCCCATCCTTGTCTCTTGGAGGGTGCCAGGGACCCTCTTTTGCTCTCTTGGCCCCAGAAGCTCTCCCAGACATTTATTTTCCCTGACCAGGTAGCAACAGATAGGGATCTATGGAAATATCTGTGTGGAGTGCTCACACTTCCAGCTTTTCAGGTCATGCTGAAGTGGTGGGAGACACAATCTCTGACCAAATGCACACACCACTGGTCACAGTCCAGCTCAGCTTTTAAGGTGGGCACCGGGAGGGCTTCTTACAACCCCTATCACTGAAGACTGGAGAGAACCTCCAGTGTTACAGGAGCCCAGACTTTCATTCCTGAAAGGTCTTGAACCTCAAGCTCATCTCATCAGCGTGTTGGGCTCAGCAGGAGTAAAGGGACCAAGAAAATATCTACCAACATAGGGAGAGAGTGTGTGTGTGTTAGAGCCTGTTAACCAGGAAGCAGAAAGGAGCCAATCTCCTTCTTCTTCTCGAGAAATCAACACCAGGAGTGAAGGATGGAAGGGATGAAGACACAGTGCCCTGGATGAGGAGGAGGAAGAAGAGAAGGCAGAAGGAGTTTCTGGCGTAACCAGCTCTCTTCTCCAAAGAGTTCCTTTTGTCTGCCTCAGAAAGGTCAGAATGGGAAAGGGAAATAATGTTTTTAAAACAGCTGTAAGATAGAGATAAGTTAGGCAAAATAAAAACCCTCACATAAAAAGAAAATGAGGAGGAAGAGGAAAAAATAAATAAATAGATTCATGGCTTTTACTGGATGTTACTATCTGGGGAAATAGTCTTATCTTCCAAGATGACTTTTTTCCATGCTGCTCATATCTCTTGGAGCGAGCATTTGATATAGAGGACGCATGCACAAAGATGGCTGCATGGGAAGAATCCAATTCTCCTCACAACCACTGAGAAACAGCACAGATAGCTACAGGGATGATAGGGCCAAGAGAAACCATCCTACACCCCCCTGGGTGGGACTGATCTTGCCCTGAGCAGTGTCACCCCAAGGGCTCTGGGGTAGCCATTGTGCAGGTGGGCACAGACAGGTCACTCTGCTGCTCTGTCCCCATCTGGTACAGCAGAAGCCCCAGATGCTGCTCTGTCCCCATCTGGTACAGCAGAAGCCCCAGATGTCCCTGTGGGGTCAGGGGCCACTGTGCTCCATTGCCTGCCATCCAAACAGGCCACCCAGCATCTTCTTCCCACTAGGAGCAAGGGAAGCAGACAGACTGGCAACGCTCCAGCCACTAAACCCACAACAGTCTCCTGCCACCCCTCCTGGAGGAAGGTCTGTGAGGATCACGCAGATCAATTAGTTAAACAAGGCCCACTGCTCTTCTTGGAGGCACTGAATTATTATTTCCATCGTACAGGCAGGGAAAGGAGGACGGAGTGAGGGCGGGTGTTTGTTTGAGACCCCATGTGTTCTCCATTACAGACCACGGCGCTTCCCAGCCTGACTGGAGCACTAAATAACATCCAACATTTGCTCCTTTCATGCATCCACACCAACCAGTAGCAGGAAGCACGGCTGCAAACTCGTGGAAACCTGGGAGGTCTGGGGAAGCGTTTGGGCTCCAACACATGTGCTCTGGGATCCAGAGAGCAGAAATGCTGGATTCATTAACCTTCTCTGCAATGAGGTGCACCTCCTACCAAAGGTCAGACAGGGCACGACTGCTTCTAGCTAGCAGAAGCATTTGCTTTGCAAAAGGCAGGTTTCTAAGCACTCTCCTTTCCTCCCCTGGCTGCAGAAGGGTGGGAGGAGAGGTGCCAAGACACCATCAGGAGAAGGGAGCAGCAACAGCAAGGCAAAGCCACCGCCCATGCGAAGCCACAGAACATCAGTGGTGGCCTCCTCACAGCTTCCAGGTCCACAAGTGCCTGCCCCACACGCCACTTTCCTACCACCCTTTCACCAGGAGGTCAAACCAGCAGGTGATGCAGCTCTTGTTCCTCCTCCACTGCCTTCCACCATGCAGTCACTGCAGAGGGGCAAAGAGGCCATTTTTTATCCAGCTCAAGCCAGGAAAGCACAACCATGATGATGGGTACAGAGTGCTCTGTCCCAGATAGACACAGCTGAAAGTGGTGAAGGCAGTAGAATTATTCATGATGAACTGAGGGATCATGCTTGGACCAGCACCATCGGGGTTCTGGAGGGTGACTTGGGCCTACAAGAGCCTGGATGTGATACACAGCCAACCAAAGCTCTGGCCCCTCTTATATTACCACATAAGTCCCACTGAACCCCAATAAGCTAAGATTTATTTTCAAAGTCTGCCCATTGCATTTGGGATTCATTGTGGATTGGACTAGATCACCTTCAGGGTGTCCCTTTCAGCCTAAATTAAGCTTTGATCCTACAGCTCTCCAGTTTTGAGGGAAGAGGTCTGAGCCAAAGCACTACTCAAGTGACAACACTGGTGTTTACCGCATAATCACTTTTATCCTCAGTGCATCTTTGAGGGAATTGTTCTTGGTTTCAGCTTGTAAAAACAACATCCCTGTGGAGACACAGCTGCAGCTGTGTTAACATGGCTGGTCACCCAGAAACTTCTGAAGGGAAGCTGAACCATTTCAACTCACTTCACAAAGAGGATGCTGCCTCACCCTCTGCTTTGAGCCTCAGAGCCATGGCAGTGGTATGAGGAAGGGCTTTCAGTGTGTGAGCCAGATTACCCCCAAAACACACAGGAAGGGCCTAACTGGATTTCCTAAGGAGGCTGAAAAGCTGTGGCCTCCCTGTTAGCACCAGCAAATAACCCTGCTTAACACATGTGTTTCACAGTATCCACAGTCACATCTGGCTGAGATCCTAGAGGAAAGATTGTGTTAGAAACAACCTTTCAAATGTGAGTCACCTCCTCAGGATGCAAGGGGCTGTACAGAAGAGATTTTCTCTCCTTGGGTAGCCTGAATGCTTTTCTGCCACACAATGTCAGTCCAGAAGGAAAAGGAGGAGCTGTATGCCAGACAGCAATTGCAACTGCCCATGTACTGGGTTTGTACTTTTCCCACTGAACACAAAACTGCAGGTGACAGGAAACTTGTGCAAAGGCTCAGCTAATGGTTAAAACAGCAACACACAGCCCTATGAGCCTCCTGGGGCTGTGGGGTTTCCAACATCCTTTTGCCAAAGCCTGACATCTACAGCTCTTCCAGCTTGCCTTGAAGGCCACTCCACAAAACACAGCCAAGCACCACTGACCCACATCCAGCCCAAGCTACTCATCTTCTCAGCCACGAGACAAATAATGTGCTCCAGCCCTGGCTCTCCTTTCTGTTCTGCATCATCTGGGCCAGCCTCTCTCCTTCCCACACACAACAGCTGGCTCCATCCGGGCTCCCGTGTTTCCTAAGGACCTTCTGGGGGCTGCACCGGTTTTCCACTAACGCTGCGCTTTGTTTATGCCCAGAGGTCTCCAGGTCAGCAAGCTGCTGGGGGTGGGGAGCCAGAGCCATTGTTTTGCTGTACACAAGAAAGGAGAGGCAGAGCAAAGCGAGCTGAGGGTGCTCCCCATCGTGGTAGCACCAGCTGCCATCGCCTGACTGAGCAGATGAGAGAGCTCACTGAGAAATAAAACAGCTTATGCAAAACCTGGCTCTCCTAGACATAAATATAACTGTTGTGACTCACCACAAGGTTGGGACAAAGGCATGAAAAGAGGGATAGAACTGGAAGTAGCACTGGTGTCACTCCTCTGAGGAAGCTGTCCTGGGGAGACCACGAAGGACACGCAGTACATCTGCTGGACATCGATTCTTGCCTCTGAACAGAAAAGAATAAATATAAAAAGGCAAACAAAGGTGAAAAGCACATGAGCAATTTAGGACCCTAACCCCAGTGAGACACCCAGCCAGGCTGAGACCAGTAGGAGAGGAAACTGGGTTGAGTATCAAGGGTGCTTCTGGCACAGCACCACAGAGACAAGCCAGTACCTTTGAATGTATTTTACTCAAAGGTTCACCCCCAGTATCACTCTCATGGCAAAAATGTTGCTTAGCACAAGGTGCTACCACTCTTAGGGGCACCAGAGAGCCTGGCTGAGCCTTCCCCAGAGGAGTCAGAGACATCCTCAGACTCAGGGCTCCCTCCCACACCACATCACATGGTATTACAACCCTTTCAGGTGAGTCAATATCTGTTCATTCGCTTCAGTGGAGCCTTTCACAACATGCGGAAGCATTTGGGGTCAGTGCAGACCAGGAGGAGGGATGGAGACACTTGGCACAGCTCTTTTTGCTGCATGTTGCCTTAGCACTGGGACAGGTCACCACCACTGTTCAGCTATGCAAAGCCATAAGCTGGTTTTGCACAAGTCAAGTCCCATAAAGCCAACACGTCTCAGTGTCATCCACATACCTCCTCACAGTTCTGGTCTCTCAGTCAGAGGCAATTCACTCTGAGCAGCAGGAAGCTGTTATTTAATTGCAGAACACAGCTGGGGAATTAGCTGAACTCCAGCTGGAGCTGATGCCCTTTGCCCGGGGCTCAGGCCCTGCCCCTCTGCAGAGACTGGCAGCTCTGGGCAGGGACATTCCACCACTTGCAAAAGCCCCAGAAAGGCTGATCCTTGAGAGCCCTGGACAAACCAGGCAGCAGCAAGATACAGGAAATCTCCCCAGGAGCGGCGGGTGTGCAGTGCTGAGCGCTCAGCATGGGAGTGAGGGGAAAACCCCATGACCTCCCCTTCCCTGGTGCTGCAGCACAGCTCAGCCTGGCTGCCTGCTCCCATTCCATCAACAGGGACCCACTACCACAGGCTGAGCCCTCCTGAAAGCCACAAGCCTTTGCTAATGTCAGCAAGCCACCCTGAAACCCTTCCAGGCCACTCAAGCACCCTCATCACTCTCCGTCACTGCTGCCACTTGTTGCACCCCAGTTTTCTGCAAACCATGCAGCTCCTGCATATAAGCAACACCCCCCCACCTATCCAACACCTCACTCGGGGCACGGGTGTGCTTAGGCAGGCTGGCTACAGCCACCCAGTCCATCCTGGCAACAGCAGGGGTCTGCAAAAGCTGTTGCCAGGTTTTAGCTCTAGCAGCATGGATGGATATTGCACCTCCCTAAGGGGAGCTCCCACCAGAGCACAGCACAGAGCATCCCACAAGAGTAAGGTGGTTTTTGTCAAAATGCTGCATTTGTACCCTTAAAACAGGGCAGGGGGATTCACAAAAGGAGCACACACAGCCCATTTTAACAAGCCACACATCACCCCAGGAAAATGCCCTGGACAAGCATGATTTCAAGCAGCACATCTGCAGCACCTTGCAGCTTTAGTTGACAGCCTGAACAAGCAGGAGAGACAGGTATTAGGGAAAACAGAATCAGAAACAAGGGGGGAAAGAAAGACCAGAGGAGCAAAGACAGCCTAACAACAAAGGCTTTTCTTTTCCATAGAGAGGAAAGCACGTGTGTGTGTGTGTGTGTGTGTGTGTGTGTGTGTGTGATGTGTGCCTGTGCAAAGAAAATGAATTTTTGTTTTAACTTGAAGTTGTATGGAAAAGGTGCCTGTATACACTCTGTAGTATGAGTTTAGTACAGAGCAAGCAGTGCCTTTGTGCTTATTAAGTGAAGATGTACACGTAATGTGAGTTATATGTGCACTATTTGGGCACAGCTGTAGAGCATGAAATGTTCATTGTGTCTTGCATTGACTAAGAGAGGGGCTGCTCACCTGAGGAAGGGAGTGGCAGGGAAATGACGCAATTGGGGCGTAAGTGTACACAGCAAATCCACCCAGCAGAGCGTGCAAAAAGCATTTGTTACTAGAGATTCCATGCCTGAATCTGCAAGCATCCATGAGAAGAGAAAACAGCTCACGTTTGGGGACGGGCGATGAGAAAAGTCCATCACTGCACACGTGAGAGAGGGAAAGGCCATGGGATGCTCATGGTCCCAGAAGGGAAGCGAGGTGGGGATGCTGCAATGTGACTGCGTGTGTCAAAATTCCAAACAAATGGCCAGGAGCTTTATCTGGCTGAAATTGGTGTTGCTTCCAGCCACCTCACAGTGCAGCAGGGCTGACACTTTTGATTTGAACACTGATGGCTCAGTGTTTTCAGCCTTAAGAAAACCAGGAATTTTGGGGAGCAACATTCAACCAGTATCAACACAAAGAATAAGAGTCACAGAATCATCTAGGTTGGAAAAGACCTCTGAGATCATCGAGTCCAACCATTAGCTCAGCACTGCCAAGCCCACCACTAAATCAGCCCCCTAGGCTCCACATCTGCAGGTCTTTTAGACATCTCCAGGGATGATGATTCAACCCCTTCCCTGGGCAGCCTGTTCCAGCGAGTGTTCCAAAAGCCAGGGGTGTAGTGGCAACTCAAAAAGACATCCAAGCCCGGCACTGTTTCCAGCCTGATGTTCTTGTTCAATGGGGTGGGGTGCTTTTCTCCTTCCTTGAAACGCCGCCGTGGTTTGAAGGCAGGTGCTCTTTTACTGAAGTCTGCATGTTTTGGGGGAGAGCTCTTCGGGGGAGGAAAAGAAAATAAAAAAGAATCAGGTTTTGGCCCCTGAATTGCTGCGTGGTGACAATACGCTTGCGTGTGCCCCTGTGTTTTACATGGGGGCGAGCATGGGCGTGTGCGTGGAGTCGGGGAGGGAATTTGGGGCGGGAGGAGAGGGGATGCAGGCGGGAGAGCGCAGCCGGCTGCTACCCGCGCACCGAGCGATGCTTTGCGCTCCTCTCTGAGGGCACAGAGCTGCGAGCCCCCGGGAAGATGAAAACGGCTCGCAGGGTTCGTGCTAGAAAAGGTGGGGCGAGGGGGAGGCGAAAATGAAAAGGGAAAGGGAAGAGCCCAGCAGCTGAGCCGTGCACAGAACAGTTGTTTCCAGGTGCCCTCTCCTGGCCTTGCGGGGGTTTCTCCTCGGGGCTTCTCCTCACTTTTTGAGTGACTGCCTGAAAGGAGGGAGGAGCCAGGTGGAGGTCGGGCTCTTCTCCCCAGGTGACAGGTGACAGGAGGTAGCCTCAGGTTGTGCCAGGGGAGGTTTGAGATTGGATATTAGGAACAATTTCTTAGCCGAAAGGGTGGTCAGGCACTGGAACAGGCTGCCCAGAGATGTGGTGGAGTCACCATCCCTGGAGGTGTTTTAAAGATGTATAGGTGTGGCACTTATGGGCATAATTTAGTGATGGGTTTGGCAGTGCTGGATTAATGGTTGGACTCAATGGCCTTAGAGGTCTTTCCCAAGCTAGGCTTCTATGATTCCAAATATTTGTGGCTTTTTTTATTTTTTTTTCTTTAGCATGACCTCCACACCATCCCCCTATGTGGAAACGGAATCTCATCAATATCTTCCTCTACCCACCATCAGCTTGCACCACTGAGTTTCTGCAGCTTCCACAGCTGACACCATGAGCTGGAATAATTAATCAGGGGGCAAGGAGTGATTTTCACAGCAGAACAGAGTAAGAGAAATAAAGTTAGGAATTAATCAGAAAATAAACGTTGTATTTACACAGATGTAACCTGCAGATTAATGTGCTTGCCAAAAAAGGAGGGTAAGAAGGAAGAGAAGAGAGTAGCACGTAGGTTGTTCTACAGTTCTATTTAAAATAAGTTTAAGAAATCCCTGCATCTTTAAAAATAAAACATGAGAGTGCTGCTCATTTGGGGAGTGTGCTTTCACTTCCTTGTTGCCCCTTGCCCAGCTGTGGTCCCTGCCCCAGTTCCTCCACCAGAATTAGCAGCGTCAGATGTTCCAGAATTCCTTCTGCTTTGTGAGGAACGAGGAGGCACATACAGGACAAAGCCATTAGAGGCCAGGAAAGACCTAAGATGAGCTGCATGGCCCTGATCCCACCTCTGCCCTTCCGCTGCCACTCAGCTTTGAACACATCCCAAACGCTGAGTCTCTGACGTTGGTTTCTGTCTCCCGGAAAACGAGTTTTCTCAATGCACCCTCTGGGAAATTTTGAGGCAGCCAACAGGGAGGTTTGCCATGTGTTGTGGAAGTGGTTAGAACACGTCTGAGAAGCTGCAAGAGGAACCAAAACCTGAGACTGATTGTAGTGAAGATCTCAAGCAGAAAATGGTGATTTGTGTCACGAATGCAAATAACAGAAGTCAAGAGCTTAAGAAAAGTCTCTGGTCTTGACTACTTGTATCTCTTTGGGTGCAAAATGAGATCCAAATTAGATGGGCAGTTAACCATTATTATTTGTGCATTGGGCTGATCTCTTCTATAGGCACAAAATGCACTCTACTGAGGCAAAATATATGAGGGCCATCAGAGTTCAAGAGTTTGGATGAGCTCCTTTTAAGCCTGGCCTGTGATAAACAAGCCTGACATAAACTGTGTGTGAAGCCTGTAACAATAACAGCTTTCATACTGCCTATTTCAAGGAAAAGCTTTATAAACACAAATTTAATTCACAAAAATTTAAATTTTAATTTACAAAATACAGGCCTAATAGTCAGGATGCAAATTAGTGCAAGGCAGGAGTAAAAGGCATGGGAGGAAGGGCACAGAGCCATGGCTGAGCTGTGCTCATGTGGTCCCAACTAGATTACAGCACCAACATGTTCTTGTGCACCCCACGCTCACACCAGCACCAAGCAGGCTGCTGCAGGCAGGGCACCTGCAGCTTCCCCTCCAGACCCCAGCTGAATGAAGCCCCTGGGCCAAATCCTGCAGGACAGGGCATTGCTCTGGAGCTGCCAGATAGTTCTGTGCTGTAAACTGCCCTCCCTGCCTAGAGGTGGGCACCACAAACTGGCTCACAAGTGCTGCATCCCTAAATTGTTATCTTCATTTTGTGGCCAGCCCACAAATTCCCCTTCTCCTGCAGTGAGTCTAAGCAGCTCCCTGAGCAGCTCCCTGGTCCAGCTACCCCTTGAGCATGGGTCCAGCCTTGTGTCTGCCTCTCCAGCCATGCTGTTCACTAACCAAGGAAGAGGTTGTAGCCCAGAACCCACAGCTCTGGGTGTTAAATGGGCAAAGCATGAAATTCCCATTCTTTGTGTATAGAATTCTCCCCAGGAAATGTCTTCAGTGGCACATTTGAGGTGGGCCATCCATCCTGGCCCACTCTGGGCTGTACCTGACCAAAAGGCTGACCCTAAAGTGGCAGCAGGTAGGTGTTCAGCCTGCCGAAGCTGCCGAGAGACCCATGGCAGAGATCCATGGCCTGGGCTCCTGGCTGGGTGCCACCACACCATCTGCAGACAAGTTTCTGGTGCCAAGACACAAGTGCCTCGTGACACCTCCCCCTTGCCCTTCACATGACACTGGGAGCTGGGAGAGGGAGCAGAGCAGCCGGGTCCCGCGTGGCAGACAGGCCGAGTGTCCAGGCCCAGGGAGCCATGTCCATCCCAAGACTCAGCCCACAGAGGTTCAGTGCCTGCAGTGCAGTCTGCAGAGCTGGGCTAAGCCTCACCTGTCCCACAGAGAAGCACCATCTGCATGATTTCCTTCATCCCAGCTTCCCGCAGCAGTTTTCCTCCAAAAGGATGCAGCATCTTCCTCTAACACCTTGGAGAAGCAGAGCTTCTACTTGCCTTCTGGTCAATCTAGGCCTGCAAACTTTTCTTCTGTACCATTTCTCAGGAGGCCTTCAGAAGCACGTGTCCTTCAAAACTCCAGGAGAGGGAGAGGACCAGCAGTTCCTGCTGCTTAACATGTGTGTACGTGTGTTGAGCCAGCTGAGACAGCTGCTCCGGTGCCTGCCGGTCATGGTGCACTTTTTCATCTCTAGATCAGACATCATGCCTGCATCTGCCTAAGGTGCTCTGCTACAGATGCTCTTCCCTGGCACAGATGCTTGGAATCAAAGAAGATTCACAGCTACTTCTGCTGTTGCCATCTTGAAATATCTCTCCTCATGTTGACATCGCCTCTAACCCTGGAACATGTGGCTCTACAGAGATGCAGTCTGGAGGTTTTCCAATTTAAGGGAAATCCAGTTTTCTTGCTCTAATGTTCCCAACATCAACAGGGAGGCCTACATCAGGTAGCATTTGATATTCAGAGACAGACATGTCCGCTTTTCCCTAGAACATACTCCATCCAAACTGTACCCATGCTAAAGGGGGTGAGAAAGACAAGAATGAACCTGATAAGAGAGTGTAGTTTGGCAGCAACAGTCAGGGACATATTTGCTGTTTTCTGCAGCATCAGACAAGGTAGCCCACCAGTGACATGAATTTTTAGGTGAGACAAGATGTCTGAAAGAAACAGGGTGGAGACACCTTTTATTTCCACCCCTTCTTCTTTGTTAAACATATCTTCCTTTGGAAAACTTTGGATTCTGATCAACTCCTTCAACACTTGGTATTTAACTTCCACTTACAGGGCCTAAAGGCTCCTCAAGTCGCTGTGCAGACAAGTTTCCTTCTTGACAGTGCTTTTTAAAAATCTCCATGTTACTTGGTTCCTCTTTTGCAGTGGATAGCTTTAGGCTAAGCTTGTCTTGTCTTAAGCTTCGTCATTTATAAATGGCTACAAGAAAAATAGAGTCTGTAGAAACTGTATGCTCAGCAGAAGAGCATTGGAGGTTTTGCTGGTTGAATTTTGGGTTTGAGATACCGGCACTTCCTACCAGCAATTGAAACCACATCCTCATTCTGCCATGTCCTGCAGTGGCCCTGGCTGCTGAAATCACTGAAGCCAGCTAGGATTGGTCACTACAGTGGCCAGCATGTCTGCAGCACACGAGCCTTGCAGCCACCCTTGCTGTTTGTGCAGCCTGGTGCTGTACAGCTATTCCTGGAGACACAGCTCCCACAGTACAGCCATTCCCGGAGACACAGCTCCCTCAGGTGGTGCCTTTAACAGCTGTAAACCTTCCAGGAAAGCAGAGATGGAGGAAAACGGCAATGCCAGCACAAACTGATAGCTACAAGTACTTCCTTCTCCTACAAGAGAGGAAATGCCATTCCCAGCAGGAATACGAACAGGAGCATCACAGGAGCATCCCAAGGCTACAGACTGCTCTCCCTGGTTTGCCATGTGCCTATTGCTCAGGGCAGGGCAAGTCACAAGGGACAGACAGTCACTGTGTCACAGTCACTGTTGAGATGAGCCAGAAGTGAGAGCAGAGCCAAGGCAGAGCAGGGCAAGCCCCCAGTGCCCTGGCACAGAGTTTCTTTCTAGGAACGCCCAGCAGGATCCTCCAGAAAATCTGCCAACAAGCACCAGGGGCTCTGGGGCACCCAGCCAAATGGGGAAGGGACTGACGCAGGCTTTGCGAAGAGCCCATCGTGGAAGCACGTGATGTGCATGCATGTTTTATGAAAGAAAAGCTGGAGGCCAGGGCACCCTTCCATAGGAACTTGTTGGCAAACAAGCATGCCTTTATTTCATTGCCATTATTCATGGGAAAGCTCGCTTTGGCCTTAGCAGAGGAAGAGGGGTTTGCCTAATTCCGGCTGCTGAGGGAGGCCGTCCCAGACATTTCATGCCGTGGCTCTACAAGGGCTGGTTGTCCAAATGCACCAGCCTTACTGCCTGTCCCCATTTCTCTGCTGTTGAGCCAGGGAGTAGCAAACATAGAAAGGCAGCTTGGGGATGTTGTTGGCAGTGTTATTTCAGAGCTGCTCCCCTCAGTGGACAGCAGCGAACGCACCGAGCGCATCTCTCCTCACACCCCTCTGCCCCTGCACCGTGCTCCCTCGCCTGCCCCATGCCACACAAAAGGGCTGGAAATGAAGGCAGGCATTTGTGTGGGAGGCCAGGCAGCAGCCCGAAACACTTGCCTGCTGTTTTTATGTAGGCAGAAAAAGCGTGTGGGAAACACAACCAATGAGCATCTCTGTTGCGGCGTTATCTCTTCCTGTTATCTCCAAACTGCTCTTCAGATGTGCCTGAGGCAGAAACTGTCGAACAATAGCACCCAAACCAAAGGCAAGTGAGGTTCTGGCACCCCACTGAGGTCAGTGCTGATGGCAGGCAGGTGGGTGGGATCAAACACAGCCTTAGGAGGGCATGACACCACCATGGGCTCCTGCCCAGGGGTCACCATGTGCCCAGTGAGACTCAGACAGGGGAGTAGGCAGAGGCTGTGCACCTTCCATGGCAGAAGGCAGCCAAGAGGTTCCTTCCAGAGCCAGGAATCATTCCTGACAGCACTGGCAAAGGCAGCCAGAAGCAAAGCAACACAGAGAGGGGCTTCTTAGAGTAGGCATGGTCATGAGGACCCATGCTCTGAAGCCATGAGGACACCTTGGAAGACTCCTCCCTTAGGCTGACATGTGCATGGGTGGAGTCCTGAGGTGTCATTCAAAGAGCAAGAATAAACCATCCAGAGCGTGCATTCTGTAGGAAAGGAAAACTAAGCTAGACAGTAATGTTGGGTGGGAAGTGTCACGGGAGGTGAGAAAAAGGCAGCTGGTCCTCAGATGGAAAAAAGAACATGAAAGCAGAAGGCTCAGCAAGGCAGGCAACTCATGCCCCTGCCCAAAGCGTAAATCACACTTTCAGGTGGGAGCTCTGCACAGAAAGAAAAGCCACGCCTCAGGACTGAGAGTGTGACAAAGTTATGTGACTCAAATCCTGCTTCCTGGTCATCACCCTTATCTTCTCAAGCAGCCATTTCTGTGCCTGCCCATCCTCTTCACCTGCCCTGTTATCCTGTATGCCCCATGCACACAGCCTGGCTTATTCACTGGGCCAGCTCAGCTGATCCCTGCCCTCCTCCTCTGCCCCTAAATTCCAGCCTGGAAGCCCTGGACAGTAGCTGGCAGATGCTTTACTGATCATGACGTGAGGGAGCTGCTCATATGCCTGCTCTTTTCAGCTCACAGCTCCCTTTCACACCTTCCTGGCTCCACCAGAAGGTCCAGGGGAGCAGCAGCCATGTCATGCTTTGGCAAAGCTCCTTCACCTGTGTCTCTGCTGTTCTTAGGCAGAAAGCAACTTCCCCTCACAAAGGAAGAGTGGTTCTGATGAGGGGGCTGCAGCAGAGCAGAGGAGAGTTTTAGTTTGGGGCAGAGGCCCTCCAGCAGCTGGCCTGGCACCTCTCTGAAAGGGAAAAGGCTGAATATGAACCTCTGAGGGAGGGAAAGCTCCCATGCTTCTGCTGCTCCATGGCTCGAGGCAGCCAGGCTGGAAGGATGGGGAAAGGTCCTGTGGTAAACTCCCATCTGCAGGAAGGGAAGGAGCACTTTACTGGAAGAGAGAGAAAAGATTGGATTTTACACTCCTCTTCTGAAATGAGGCTGGCAGAGGAGGCCAGGAGGCCAGTTCATTGGCACAGGGCCTCTTTGCTGTGCTTTCTTTCAATTAATCCTCCTCTTTCTTCCCACAGCATGAGACAGGACTGCCCAGCAGCGGTATTTGAGCTTGATAGCTACTACAAACTGATCTTCTCCAAAAGCCTGAGGCCAGACCTCTTACATTATCAGCTGCAGCACAGGAACAAAACCTTCAGTCCTACAGGGTGGCCATCAGGTAGTTTGGGTTTCAGGAGGTGCCAGCCATGTGTGGCTGGTACCTGCAAGGATTGCTGGTAGAACACCTTGCCCCGCTCGCTGAGCTTTGCCCATGGGGGCTGCAGTTTGAAACACAAACCCAGTGCTTCTAAAGTTCTGCAAGGCTCCAGGACAACTGAGATTATAACTGTCTATCAGAATGGGGAGGGAGCTGATGGACTGGAGTTTATCTCCACATCAGCACCTGAATATCTGTTGCAGAATAAGGACAAAGTCTTTTTCCCCATAACATCGTTTTGGCAAGCATCACAAGAAAGACTTACACTAGCTCTGGTTTCCTACTTGACCTTTAACAAGCTCAGAGTTTTAGTTTAGAAATTAAATTATCTAGGTGTCTCCCACACTGCCTGTGCCAGAAGCCTGAGAATCTCCCTCTGGGCAGGCTACTAGCCAACAGAGATACAAGCAGATTCTGGCTACTTCAGTAGAAAGGCCAAGTTTGGGCAGCAAGTGCTGCTGTTTTCACATGGATTAGTGCTGGGACAGAAGATTTGTATCTTTTACAGAACCAACCACTGCTCTTTTGGTTGCCTGCTCAGCCTGCCCATCTGGTGAGTGCTACAGGACCACAGCACAGCCACAGACCTGCTTTGATTATGGGGCTGTGCCTCCCTCCCGTTCCTTCTGCACTGGCTCTGGAGCACACCAGAGCAGCAAAACTGATCCCAGCAGAAGAAACTGCAGCTCTCCAAACACGAGGATGAGGTAGCAGACAGAAAAGGACAAGACCAGCATATGGATCATCACATCTCATCCCCCTCAAGAAGAATAGGAAAAAACACTTCATCTCATGACTCAGTGGTAGACACTTCTACAAAAGAAGAACCAAGAAAGCTTACAGCAAGAATCACCACAGCCAAGCACATCCTGTTATGTCTCAGGTCCCAATGTCAGCTCATTTTCCAGAACTGAAACATCCACTACAGCATAAAAGCCTGAGATTTGAATGCCCCATGACCTGCATTCAGAAAAACGAAGTTCTGCTTGGTGCTTATTTGATAACTCAGCATTTTTTCTGAATATGTCATGGAGCATTGATAGTCATCACTGTTTTTGTGATGTTTCACATTTGTTCCTGATGTGCTGCAATGGACGATACTTTGTACAATGAGACATCACAAAAGCAAGGGTGACTATCAACAAAAAAAAAGTAAAAAAAAAGAAAAATAATTATTGCCCTGGTGAGCTTTCCATTGCACAGGCATACTCTGTTCTAGTAGTATTTTCCTGCCTGCCTTCCAAGAACTGTGTTTTAGTGTAAATCAACCCAAGAGGAAAATATTTTCTTTCTCAGGCCCCAGTAACCCTCCCTCTCTCTCAGGAAGGACTCCCACACCTGTAACCACAGAGCAGCACCAGTAAAGCTCTGGCAGCACAGGACAGGCATAGCAGCTGTGCTCACCCACCCCAGCCTGAGCCCACCAGCTCCTGCACACCCCAGGGATGGTGTGACACCTCCTGCATCCCTGCTCAGGGACCAAAATGTTTTTGTTGCCGCCTTTGTATCAAAGTGAGATACTGAAGTACCAGCACAGCTGTGAACTAAGATCCTCTGCGCCCAGTCTCCTCTTTATTTATTCAGTACAGGGATATGGCATATGGTATGTTACAAAATAAACCATGAAACATTTACCAAATGCGATTTTAAGTAGCAAAAGCCTGAAAATCAGCTGCAGAAAGCTAAGGCGAGAGCAAGTGGCACTCCCAGGGCTGTTCCCACTGTCGGAGTTCAAGTGAAGTGACTGAGCTCAGAAGGAGGCAGAGACTTCCTCTTCCTGATGAGTTGCCTTCTTGCTCTTATACCAGAAGATAAAAATAGTCGTATTTCTCAGGAGAAACAGAGCATGGCTGTTCCATCTCCCCTGGCACACACGGGATAGGCCAGCCTGGAAGAGCTTTTAGGTGTTCTGCCTGACACATCTGCTGGCTGGCTGCATGTCTCGTGCTCTGGGGCTCTTGTAGCTCTCTCCCCCTTCACCTGTCCTGCCTTTTACCCCCGACAGGTCAGGGTGCCCATCCAGACTCTGCTCTAAAACTGTGCTCTCAGCTCCTCAGCTGTCCTGTAGAGGCACCCATGGACACCCCCAAGGCTCAGAGAAGCCAGCAGTGTCCAGCACATGGAAGGTCATGCAGGTGCACTTATTGCAGTCCAGCTTCTCCCTTGGGGATGCAGATCTCTCAGAAGCTCTCTATGATCCTGTGATTGTACCTGAGGTGTTACCAGCCAGAACAAGAGACACAGCACCTCGCCCTCAGCACCTGGCCCTGAGATGTAAAACCCTGACAATTCAGACAGTGCCACCAGAAATCCTTCTGGTTGGAAGTATATAATGCTTTGTTTCACAAGCCAAAAGAGGCCAGACCTCTTCTATGCCAAGATAAGAATTGTCTGGATAGTCACACAGACTTACACTGGGAATAAAGGTTTGTTTTATTTGCCTAAGGGTCACAGAAAACTGAGCTGAAACTATCCCTGAAGAGGCTGTGTAGCACATCCTCCTGGCCTCCTGGACAAAGATGCTTCACAGAATGTTGTCTCATCCACCCTTTGAAACCCCAGTGCTAGAGAAACTCTCCCAGAAATCTTGGTCAGTGTTTCATGAAAGGAAAATATAAAATACTGACCTAACTCTCACTTGCTGCAGTTCAAGCCCACAGTTTCTTTTCTAAACACAGAGGAGAAAGGGGAAAAGCTTATTCCTTTCCCATTTGTGTTTTTCCCAAGCAGTTGCTTCAAGGCTCTCCCACGTCCTTTCAATATTTTTTTCTCCGCATTATATGACACAAATCCCTTCAACTTCAGACAAATATTTAATCACACACATTTATTTTGGTCCAGGAGGCCATGTATTTGATACTGAAGCAGGAGAGCTGTCCTAATGTGTAGCAGGAGGTAAAACCCTGCAAGATCCATAGGTCCATTTTGTCTCAGTAGAACTTTAGCTTCTTCTTGGTGAAAGATGCTATCCAAAAAGCACAAAGGCAACAAGGGCAGTGAAAACAAGTGAACCACAGAAAGGCACAGGTTTCAGGGCTCAGTGCTCCACATCCATATCCTAGCATGAAGACACCAGTAAAAAAATGGCCGCAGGGATGAATGCTCATCACCTTGAGTCTCCTCCACGGGGCCTGTCCATCTCCATTTGATGCTCTCTCCAATTTTTTTGCAACCAAAGCCGCCTTTTCATAGCTGAGCGTTACGCGGGGCTGGGCAGGAGGGGCCCCTGGCTGTCGGGACCATCCTTTTCCCAGAGAATAATGGTGGAGCAGAGAGACCAGCATCCTTCCTCCCAGGATGTCTGCTCAGGGTCTTTCTCTCGGGGGGTTTGGAGCCCGTGGCTGCGTGCGGGGCCGTGGCTGTGGCCGTGGCCGCCGGGGCTGCGGCTGCTGCAGCTCCTGGGGCTGCGGGGGCAGCGAGCGCTGCTGCACTCGCTGCTGCTTCGGGGTGGGCTCGTACGGGGTCTGAGGCAGCTCCTGCATCCCCCTGCCACGGTTCCTGGGCAGGGTCTGCATCTCTCGCTCCTCCTCTGCAACGACAGGAGGACCCCACAGTCAGACACACACCAAGAAGTCGAAAAAAAAAAAAAAGCCAGGGAAATGTCCTTGGCCCAAGCAAGAAAAAGCCAAGTATTGGGGGTTTAACCTGCCACTCTCAGGTGTTCCTGCTGTCACCTCTGCCTGCACCTCCCAGGCCAACATGAAAACTTTTGGCTGCCTGGCTGAGATCAAGGTACCTGGAGCATTTGGGGCAGCTCTGCCCTACCAGCTTTTTCAAGGAGGCCCCAATAGACATGGGACACCCCCACTCTGAGCTGCTCTATCCCTTTTTGGAGGCTACTGAAGGGAAAGGGACATCTAACCCCAGGAAGCAACATCAATGCACTCTGCCCTGCTATTGTCTGTGCTGGGATTTCCAGACACCTGGAAGCCAGAGACCCCTTTTGCCAGTATTAATTTTCACATATAGAGAAGTAAATTCATACCAACTGACTTCTGATCACTGACTCATCACTCATCTTAATTTAGGGATTGAGGGATTTACCTCTTGAGATGCTGAGTTGGCCTTAAGCACACAGCAAACTGTTTCATAGGGGTTAATCACCATAAAATAACCACTAAAATATTAGTTCTCATTTTTCTCAGACTCATTTTCTTATTCCCTGCTGAATCCAGGCCCAAGAACTGAGAGTATGATGTCACTGCACAGCTGAGGCAGTGATCTGTACCACTCAAAAGAAAACAGCCATAATGTGAGATAATACTCAGGTAGATTTGCTCAAAGCACATATCAGAAAGTGAGACTGGCAATTCCAGCTGATCTACCCAGATTCATCATATGCTAAAACCAGGTCATGTCAGGGCAGAGAGAATGTTCCTGACCACAGAGTTGCTGTGAGTGGGAAGCTGTAATATTTTAAGTGACTGGATAGCAAAACAAAGCCCCTTAAACACTTACCATAAGCTTCACGCCTTCTTGCGTTCCTCCTTCTGATACAATAAATAATAGAAATCACTAAGATGACAAAGAAGACTGCACCTCCTGCTATGCTTAAGATGAGATAAAAGTCCATCTTGCCTAGTTAAGGGGATGAAAGAAGATGTTAGATGGAAAGAAATAACTTGCACAACACCTACTTAGAATTCTGTGTTTTCTTCCATTGAGTGTAAAGGCAGACCATTAGACATCCCACCCTTTGCCTTTTCCCTGTACACAGCAGAAAGTTGCTGCTCCTCGTTGCTGAGAATTTTGATTGCTCCCTGATGGATTCAAGTTCTGCAGAAAATTGAAACCAGAGCATTCATGTGTGCTGCTCACTGTATTTAAATTGCCACTTGTTTTAGTCATCAGTGTTACACCAAGGTGTATTTTTGCTTTTTCTGTGCCTGTTTCTCTCAGATGAGTGCAAGAGGAGCCCAGACAGATTCACATATAATTACACTTCCTTGAAAAGCTGGTTGAGCTGAAGCCCACCTGAAATGTACCTTGTCTGTAAAGGTCAAAATTCAAGGTGATTTGCCTCAAATGCAGGACCAAGTGTTCACAGAGAGTAGCAGGGTTAGAAGGAGGTTTGACTGCAAGACGAGGGATTTTTTAATCTACTATGAAGCTGGCAGAATCCTGCCACTACACAGAAATGTTTGAGAGGTATTTAGTTCAGGTAGGAAGAGTAGTGCTCCATGGGTTTAGGGGGTTTTTGGTGTCTGAGAAATGTTACGTTTGTACCTGAAAAGTCATTGGCATTTCTCTGCTAATGATGTGAGAAAAAAAACAAACTCTCAGACATAATTCACTCTGTGACAAAAAGAACATTTCTCAAGGGTGAGAAAAAGTGAAATCAAAATTGTCTAGAAGGTGGTCAATGTCTCCCTATAGCAGCAGTGCAGGTGACCTGTGCTTGCCTGGCTCGTGTCCTGGCACGGGCAGCTTCAGCCTGCATTTCCTCATCCAGACAAGATGTTTGGGAGAGTTTGCCCTGTCTTAAACAGACTGAATCAAGCAGCACTCTTTCATACCTGACTCCAAAGTCCATGGCACATGGATGGATTCTGAATGATCAGAGTCATGCAGAACATTCTGACAAAGTTCTCACATCCATGACCTAATAAGAGAAAATCCACTACAGCCCTGTTTTGCATAGCTGCATGTCTCATGCTTTCCTAATACTAACACCAATGGGACTGTGCAGTCCATCAGGTCAGGCAGAAGGAAAAAAAAGAAAAAAAAGATATTGCTTGACTATTTTTGAAATCAGGAGGATTATTCAGGGGGCATCGTGTCCCCCAGCTTTTTGCCCTTCAGTCAGCCTCAGCAGACCTGGGATCACTTCAGTAAAGCCTTTATTCCTTAAGGCTTGCTCCTTCCCTACTCACTATTTTTGAAATCAGGAGGATTATTCAGGGGGCATCGTGTCCCCCAGCTTTTTGCCCTTCAGTCAGCCTCAGCAGACCTGGGATCACTTCAGTAAAGCCTTTATTCCTTAAGGCTTGCTCCTTCCCTACTCACTATTTTTGAAATCAGGAGGATTATTCAGGGGGCATCGTGTCCCCCAGCTTTTTGCCCTTCAGTCAGCCTCAGCAGACCTGGGATCACTTCAGTAAAGCCTTTATTCCTTAAGGCTTGCTCCTTCCCTTCTCACACCATGGGCTGTCCTTCAAACTTGGACTTTCCCTAAATTCACTAAGGCAGAAATAGGTAAAAATTGGAAATATTGAGCCAGCTCTTGTGAGCCCTTCCCCCAACTCTCCACCAGCTCCAGCAGGAATCCAGAGAAAGAGAATGCTTCAAGCAGAGCATTCGTGGTTAGGTGGGATGAACCCACCAAGGGCTTTTCCCCAGCACTGCACTGGAATTCTGAACTGAACACCATGACCAGTGCCATACCAGTGTGATGTGCCCTTTGTTTGTGCCTTAACTTTCAAAACTTTTACATGGGAGGATGACATGTGTGATGATGATGAATTCTTTTGCCTACTGAATCATTTTCAGCATGACTCTGCCCATTTAAAATGCAATCCTTTGAGTCCTTTTGCTACATCTGTGTTTTAGAAAGGTGAGGCTTCCACTGAATAGGAAAACCAATGGTATATTTGAGCCATACTTGTCTGACCCATGGAACCCTGAAGAAAATTCTCCACAACTTCCCTCCTGATTTCTAGGCCAAGCTGAAGAATCCAAGCAGTTTATTTTTCCCCTTTTGGGAGAACACATCCACACTCATGTGTATCAGGCAATGACCACGTTCATAGACATAATTATGGAGAGGAGAAAAACACAATGGACTTCCCCACAGGAGAAGGGGAGGAGCAAAAACCCCTCTCACATCCCGCTGCCTTCGGCTTGGCCACCCTGCCATTAGTGCAGGGATGCCTTAAGGCTGGCAGTGGGGCTGGTAGCAGTAGGAGGTGGAGCAGGGAGAGGTGACAAGGCTGGAGAATGCCAGGCAGAAAGCATGGCTTGCATTCTGCCTACCACAGCAGCATCAAATCCCAGTAACTGTGCTGGAATTAGAGTCACAGTACTGGATACTCAGGGTGTCTGCTCTCCTGGAACCTTGAACAGTCCTACAGATGTGTGCATCAGGCTGTGCAGTCCAACCTAGCACACTCTGACAAAAGAGATTTCTTACCTGGGCACTTAATTACTTTTTCAGCCATTTTTGTACTGACTTGGTTCTTAACAACACATCTGAACATCCCAGAATTCGCCCCGTGCCATTCAAGCATTGTTGCATTCTTTTGGGTTTTTTTGCCATTGGGTTGAGTCAGTTCAATTGTAAATTCTTCATCCTTGGCCTTGTGTTTTGCTTCACACTTGACAAATACACTTTTATTCCTGCATTCAGCGATGAGGATTGGCTGAGGGACAGGTTCTGAAAAAGAAGGGAAGGGACAGGCACATCTGAGAGAGTTTCTTCTCTTGAAAGCCTCTGTTATCAAGCAGAATAGAGAATTAACCCGAAATCACCAGCTAATGAGATCACAGAAGGATGAAGAGTGAATGAGACCTCTACTACAGAAGTAACAAGGCAATAATAAAGAAAATGAAGTGCAGTAGCCGACATAGTTGGCCCAGTAAAGCAGAGCTGGACACCCAGGCAGGTGAGGGGAGGGAGCTGAGCCTTCAGGTGGATATGAAGGACTCAGAGCCACAGCCCACTCCACCTCTGGACCCTGTGTTTTGGTGCAAGTGAAGTTGGTCCTGTTCTGCTTGAGAGATTTTCTCTAAAGGAGGAAAAACTATGAAAAGCTGCCTATGATGCTCTGTGTGCTACCAACAGCACTCAGCAGGCACAACAGCACAGTGTGGAAGGCCATCAACCCAGCATGGAGAACAAAAACAGACACTTCAATGAGGTTATGACAGACAAAACTGATTTCTGTCTCTTCTTATGCCCTGCAAACAACTTGCTCCCTTTTGGTTTCAGTTTCTCTATTACTGGTGGCACCGGAAGAGACAGAAAAGCCTGCAGGGTTTTCCTCAAGTAAGGGCAGCTGGAAAATAATTATTTCTACCTTTAAGACCAGATAAACAAAACCATGCCAGTGCCACCTCTAGTTACAAGCTGTGTAAGTTACAGAGATCATAAATTCCAAAGCAAACGAGGACTGCTCATAGCACACACAGTCAAGGTTCACACCACAACATCTGCAGCCACACTTTCCTCTGCAAACTGGGACCTATTATTCTGGGAAACATCCCAGTGGGAAATATTAGAGTCCAGGTGTTGGTGATGGAGTTGTGTGAGGATATCATTGGGACTATGTTTTTTTTTAAGAACTGTTTGTCCAGCCCTTGTAACAAAGGGCCAGCCTGGCTGACAAAGTAATTTAGCACCAGGCAATTACTACAGAACTTCCATAACTGTGTGTCAGAGGTAATGCAACCTCTCTGCTGCACAGCAGAGGAAATGATGCAGCACACAGCTGGGTTGGAACATTAACCTTGACCTGAAATGAGGACACCCCAATGACAGTAGAGTGGCTTTAGAACATGAGCAAGAAGCATCAGGCCCTGATGATTTCCTGAATCTATTTACAGTAATAGCTCCCAAAGTAGTGAGACACCCTCACTGCTCAGCAGCCTGTTAGACAGGGGGCCTTTCATTGCACAGAAACCCTGCTGGAACCATTCCAGCTGTCATTGCTGCCTCAGTAAGGCATCATTTCCATCATTTCCAAACCCATGCTGTCCTACAGCTTAGAGGTCTGGAGAGGGCACAGCAGCTATTAAGGTGCAGAATAAGCCATCCCCATCATCCCTACTCACCTCAAAACCTTTAGGCTGCTACTGCTCTGATCTCTTAGGACAAGATGCAGCACAGGAATGGAGGCTGCCCTCATGCTTTGAACCCATGCAGCTGAAATCCCCATGTGCGTGCTTAACTATGCTTTGAACAGCACAATCATAATTTTTATCGTGTTATACTATGCAATGATGGCGTGCAGGAGTCTGCTTCCACTGCAAATTCAACTCCTATTGTGGTTTGTCTCAGGGGAGGTGATTGCTGGCTATCTTATATATTAGAGCAAAAATGGAGTGGGATCCCATTGCCTAAACGCAGGCATTTAGTGCCATCTGGACTCCTGAGCTCTTCTCAAGGGGTTGGCAACACAAGCTGCTCAGCTTGCTGGACCAGTGGCCAGAGAACAAAAGTCATAACTCAGTGCCCATAAAATGGCACCAGAAATACCTGAAACCCACAGTGCATCAGCCACAGCTGTACCTCACATAGGCTGCTGTGTACTGCCAGAGGCTTCTGGAAGCAGGATGCTGCTGGGAGCCCAGTCCCTTCCCAGGGTCTCCCCAGCTCAGAGCCCTGGCACTGTTTGTGGTGCTGCAGTAGGGCTGACCACCCTCACCCTGCTGTCAGTGTGAACATGCTCACAGCTGCTTTCTTGGGCACAGCTAGAAACATGCTGACTAACAAACAGGGGGACAAAAAGGAGCCAGGGATTTGAGGCCATCATTAGGAGCAAGAGAAGAGAGAAGAGAGGCGGACTGCTGTGAGTGGCAGGAAGAAAAAGGCATTTCCTACAGAAGTTTTCCCACTCCTAATGAGAAGGGAGGGCACTGAGTAGGAAAGGCTCTAGGAGAGAGCAGAGAACACCAAGTCTTGTTCAGCTGTGCTGGGAACAGTAAAAGAAAAACAAAAACTCACCCTGAACAAAGAGCATTACATTTTCTTCTGCCTTCAGTTTTCCATCCTGCTGATAAACCACCACAGCGTAGTTTCCACTGTCCCCCTTCTCCAGGCGCTGGATTTGCAGAGTCCCATTTCGGAGTACGTCACACCTGCAGCTCTCCTTGTTCACAAAGTACTTAGCTCTGTTCTCTTTGATCTGAACCACCCTCTGCCCGTCTTTCCTCCACGTGGCGTCGTGGAAGCTCCCAGGAGCAGTGATGCTGAGCAGAGCCGTCTCGTTCACTGCCTTGTAAATCCAGCTGGTGCTGGAGCCTGTGGAGGGAAGCAGGGCCAGCCCATCAGTTGTCTCCAGCAGCCACAGCAGACACACAAAAGGTGCCATTTGCTATCCCCCCCGCTTCCTGAGCTGCCTAAGCCTCTCTGCTTTACTGATGCCATCTTCTTCCCCGGCTCCAAAGCACTTCTTTATTGTTCATTAGATAAATGCCAGCGTTCGATTTAATTCTGAGAGGCAAAAAAGCTGAGAGTCCAGCTTTCCAAAGCTGAACTGATAGCCTGGATGACTTACTCGGAGTGACTCTGGGTGCCAAGATTCATGGCCTCCCATTCACTTTAACATGAACTTAGCCCTTCCTGGAAAGAAGGTCACTTCTCTGTTTTGCACATGGCACAGGCTGGTACCCAGAGTGCCTATCACTGCAAACATTACTATAGACAGCGAAAATAGTCATGTCCCTGGAGAGCAGAATCATTTCAGCAGCCCCAGTGGTAGCAATGATGATAAAATAATAGTATCCCATGTCAAGCTGTGAGTGTAAGGCACTGAATTAGAGGCACACCCACAGCAGTGCCTCCTCCTCTCCCATTCCAGCTACTCTGCCCCAGTGGAATGGATCCACTTGATTTTTCTAGCACAGAATCCTGATAGGGCACGTAATGCAGGAATAAACAGCTTCCAGCATCTTGTGAACTGAGGGGGTGCAGGAGTAATTACGAGAGAAGCAATTGCCAAAAAAAAAAAAAAAAAAAGGATTTTCTCTTCCTTTGGTTCCAGGTCCCTTCTCCAGAACAGTTAAGAGTAGGAGCTTCCCAAAGGTGATGACAGGACTGGGAAGCACCTGAGCATGGGGCTGCCTAAGAGGACATTTATAAAAATCAAGGCTTCTAAACATCTAAACACCCAGCACTGAGGATGACGCACTCCTGAAGCAGTGCCCGGGTGCTCTGACCGCTGCCCTCCAGGCTGCTTCAGCCACCGTCTTTGCAGGCCCCATTTCTGGTGAGAGAGGACTTGAGAAGCTTTGCTGGCAGGTCATTTCGAGTCAGGTACCGTCTCCACCCCCGTGGCAGGTGGACAAACCTGCAGGAGGAGGTCAAAATCTGCGTGCAAGCGTCGGGTGGGATGCGTTCACTGACTCCCAAACACACGCACTCAGAGCCACAGGTTTGTCATTTTCTTGCGCTCATTCCTCCTCAATTTACTGGGTGAAGCCGATCAGCAGGAGGAGATTTCCCTTCCCATCACCACACAGAGTTGATTCTGCTCTAATTTTATATATTTTAAGCACTTTTTCCCCACAGAGAGAAAAACTGTGTTTATGCATATTTTTATTACAGCCCTTCATTCCTTGTATCTAGGATAATGACAAATGGCACCACAGAGGGGAAACTGAAACCCAGTGGCTATTTCATTAAACTAACAATATTAGAGATAATCAGAGAACTAAAGTAGCATGCCTCTGCAACAAGAACATTAATGCTGTAGTGCTTCTGGCAATTCACTACCTCTAAAGAGAGCTTGTTCTTTCAGCGCTGCCTTTCTTGCAAGGTATTTGACATATCTAATGAAATGTCCTGAAATAAAGCTATCAGCTAAACTGCCTTGGAAGCAGCTATGGCCCCCACACACGTTATACCCCAATATTCAAATTCTGATACTTGTTTCTGCTCAGTCATGAACAAGTATTTAGAGCTAGTAACAGCATTTCTTTGCATAACAGACACTACTTATATTCTCTCTCTGATAGTAAAGGGAAAAAGTAATCTGAGTTTTCAAGGATAATTCAGTGGCATCTCAGAGACAATTCCAGACATCTCTAGATATTGATCTGATCTCCATAGCCTTTCTAGTGGAAAGCTGAGGATCCCACACATATAACACTTAAAATCTGTTTAGCTAATGAAACAACGTTCCTGATAAAAATGCCAGCTGAAATGTGTTCCGAAGGGCAGAAAGGTTTTAACTGAGAGCCTACAGCTCACTCACAGTCACAAGAAGGAGTTAAAAGAAAAAGCTCCCATAGTAATTTTAGAGAAGGAAGGAAGCCTCTGAAACAATTTTCTATTTAAGGGAATAATCCTTATTTCTACTGGGGAAGATGTTTTATAGATCATGCACGTAAAAAAGAAATCCTTATTTATCTATTAATTTTGTTCTGGAGGAAAAGCAAAGCATTAAACAGCCATACATACAGTCTTAGTGGAATGAAACAGGAAAAAAAAATTATGCAGGCTTGTACTGTCTCCATTTCTTAAAACTTTCCCTAATCTATGAGTTAACACCTTAATTAAGTTTTTAGATTAATATTTTAAGAAATAATGAGAACAAAAACACGCAAAATATAAAAAATATATGTAGCTGCTTGCTGTTTTCATGTCTTAGACGTCAACTCCACTGAAGACACTGAAATATATCAATCTGTTAATATTTATAGAAGAATATAAATTGCACTTTCAAAGGATTTGCACATCTTTGATAAGAAAAGGAAATTACATGCGATAATGCACAGTGAACTGGATCTCTAATGTAGTACAAGCTACCTCGAGGGCAGAAAGCAAACTGCATGCTGACATTTCTCATTATACATGTGTCAAATTAAGGCTCATTAGCTTAAAACCAAAACTCTTTACAGCTTATTATTATAACTGGAATAGGAAACTCAGGTCTTGCCCTCCCCCTGGCTGAAAATTAAATCAAATAATAATAGCAATAACCCAGATGTCTTCACTCATTGGAAAAGTGGAACAAGTTTCTTATCAGTAGCAGCCCACCAAGTTGTAAATGCTTTAAAATGCAATTTCAACATCAGCCCAAAAGAGCAAAAAACAGTAAGAAAAACTCACATTTTACATTGGGAAATAAAAGCAGCAAGCACTTGACTAGGAAGATCCTCCTAAAGTTCATTTTCAGGGTCAAAAAAAAAAAAAAAAAACCCAGTGTTGCCTTGTCTAATGATAGCTCCTGGCAGGTGAAAGGATTTTCTGCTGTGAGCAAGCAGTGATGGGGCACGTCAGCAGAGCCTTTGTGTCCTCCTCCTCCTCTCCTCCTGCACTTCTCATTTCTAGCAGAGGCGGAAGTAAGCCCCAACAGGGCGTTTTGCCTCAATGGAGGCAACATGGACACACAAAGAAAATGGGCACCAAAGTGCAGGAATGCCCTGGGGGTTTGTCCACCCAGCTGCAGGGCCAGATGGGGCCCTTGTCCTCCTCAATGCTCGCCTGAAGAGCTCAGCTCCAGCATCCACGCGCAGCCATTCTAGTGGGAGGGACACAGCTTTTGGGTGGGAGAGTGATGGGAATCCTTGTTCTCCCCCCCAGCCTCAGCAGCAGCCAGGTGAGAGCAAGCCCTGGACCCTGGTGAGGAGCAGGTGGCTGTTGGACAGCACTTGGAAAGGAGACACACTTCCCTTGGAAACCACCAGGATCAGCTTTGCACCAACATCTGGTGTGTGAGGGGCTGGCCAGAGCCACAAACACGTCCTGCAGGCAGGGCCAGCCACTTGAGCAAGCTGTGAGAGGGATGAGCATGGAAGGGGGTGAGAACACTGCCTTGATCTAGCCACAAAGCAGCCCTGAAGCTGGCTGGGGTGGGAAAGACGGCCAGGAAAGAAGCTGTGAGGAGGCACGGGAGCTGGGTCCAAAAACGTGAGAGAAGCTAATGAAGTCCTTATTTCTGATTCCAATACAAAACAGATGGAGTGGTGAGGATTATGAATCTTATCCTCACCAGCATAACTCCTCTGCTGCAGTAGCCACTGAAATCTTCCAGCTTTTTGTCAAGACGTAGGCCAAGAAAGAGGACAGAAGAAAAATCTGTGGCACTAGAAATGTACAACAGTAGATGAATCTTTCTTGTTTGTTCATGTCATTCCTCTGCCTTGAAGTTAAAGGAAGGTCTTATAAGACACCTCCCTTCTCCAGCTTAATCATATTTTTCTGGTGCTAATGAGGTAAAAAATACTCCTTGCAGGAAAATCTAGCTTTTCTTCCTTCTTTCTGCTTCTGTTTCCCTACAAAGAACACACAAAGGAGGCACACACAAGAGGAGAGAGGAAGCAACCGCAGCAAGATCACGTTTCTGTGCCTGACCTCCACCCTCTGTGGCAAGAAACAAGCTGAGGGCAGGGGCTGCCATGCTCAGGTACCTCCTCAGCCAAAGAAGCTGTGTCAAACTCCTGGACACATCTGCTTCCAGCCCAAGCACCTAAAGAAATTTGGGCAAAAACAGCGATTTCCCAATTTCTCCTCCGTTTTTTGGAGGTTTTTGGCTAGGTCCGTCAAGCAGAGCAGAGGGAGGCACAGCATGCTGAAACCACTGTCCACGGTCTGCTCAACTTCATCTCCCTCCTTCCTCAGGTCATCATCCCTCCAAGGCACCGCCTGCTTCCAGAGAACCCCTGCACATTGCCTGTTTTTTGGCACGTTCACACTGCCTGCACACTGGGGTGGGGGCTGTCTGTGATACAAATGAAATGAAAATGGAAAGGGGTGTGGGGGGGGGAATGTGAGAGAGAGAAGACAGGTAAAGCTCCATAGTGATAGGACCAGGTATAAAAGAATTCCCTGTATTCACAGTGAAGGACACGACTTCCAGTGAATCGATTCTGCATGCCCATGTGCCACACCCAACCTTCTAAACTCACAGCTGAAACGAGTCAGACCAAAAGCCCTGATGGTCCAGCAAACCAGCTCACCAAACATCCTGATTTCTGTTGGAGCAACAGGAAGGCAGAAGCAAGAAACCATTTGTGAAGGATATAAAATGTCTGTTCAAACATGAGCCTACTGTGGGCAGAGAAGAAGCACTTGAGAGAAGGGATGAGGGCTTCAGTGGCTGATGTCCCATGGTCACTGGACATCACAGAAGTGACCCCTGAGTACTTGGTGCATGTGCACAAAATCCACTTGCAAGATTTTGAGTAACAAAAGCCAAAAGCACAGCCAAACCTGCAGAGAGACGCATCACTAACCTGAAGCAAGAATTCCCCATGAGATCCTGGCACGTGTGTGATCTGTCCCAAAAGTAACCCCTTTTCTAACCAGCCTCAGAAACCTCCTGCACCATCAGACCCAGCTGGAGAAAGACAAAGCAGCCCATGTCTGTAAGCTCAGTCTTCCTGCCAGAGTGGGGAAATTTCAATATTCTGCCAGCTTTACCCTTCCTCTCTCGAGGAGCAAGGCAACGTCATGCTGCAGTCCTGACTGGGCTTTGATCCCCATTTTAGAAGAAGGAAGGGATTTTTGGGATGTTACTCGGAAGGAGGCACTCTAAGCTGTTGCATGATGTCCCTGTTTTCCCTTCAAGGAGACCCCCAAGAGAAGGTGTTGAGGAGAAGGTGCCTGAAGGTATCTCTGGAAAGCTCAGCAACTCTGGGCTGCTGCCACAGAGGAACTCTAGAAGCCAGCATGTACCTTCAGAGATGTGGCACGGGCTAAGCATCCTGAAAACAGCTACAGCGGAGAGCACTGGCAGAGCAGCCCCTGCACCAGCCAGAAATGCCCTCGGAGGCAGAGGGAAAGGCACAGAGAGAGCTGTGCCTGGAGCTGTGTGTGGCCACAGCCCAAGCTGTGCTGGGCAGGACAAGGAGAGCTGTAGATTGCAGTGCTCTCACACTCTCCCCCTCACTGCAGACACCCTCTCCCCTCACACAGGAAGTAGCACCACCAGATTAAACAAAGCCAGCTAGAAAAATATGGCAAACGATAGAACAGTAGATGTCCCCCAGCACGGTGCTGCTGAGCCTGGCTCAGTTAGGCCTGTCCTTAGCATCAGGATAAGGATGCTTGAGCCCTGTTTAGCCTGTTGCAAGGCTGCACATCCCCATCTTCTGACAGCCAGCAGGGCAGGGGGCTGAGCACTGCCACAACAATGGGCTGTGTCTTGGCACATTTCTGCTCTCTCTCTGAGGCATTGTTTCCACTGCAGAAGCCACAGAGCGCTGCACTCTACATTCGCTTTTGTGGCTTGCTCTTTCCTTTACACTTCTGCTCTTTGTAAGGCAGTACACAGTTTCCTCACAGGGAATGTAAGAATCACACTCACATTTCCTTGTAAAGGCGACAGAGTCCCCCACATCTGAAGGCAACATCTCAAGAGACAATACACAGATGTTCCCAGCTCTAAGTTCTCAGCTTAGTGATGAGCCAATAAACATTCATGCCTGAGGCTTATTAAAAAAAAAAAAAAAAGATTGTTATAAAAAATACTGTTATTTGATCTACTGGAAAAAGAAGACTACAATATGTAGATTTGTAGCCCATCTGTTATTTTGTACCATCTTCTCTGGTATGAAACTTAGGTTATAGTAAGTGGTGTTTGCATGTGAGTCAGACATCCTGCACTGAGCACCACCCAAGACCTTCGTACCTCTGGATTTGTCACCAGGCCTTTGATAAGACACAGTGTGTGAGGAGAAGAGCAAACATGATTTTAATTGGAATTCCAGATGGGTAATATGTGGAGGGGAAGCTTTGAGGAAGGGTAACTTCACTCTTGGGAGCTCTCCTGAGCTCACACCCTGGCTGCAGGACTGGGCTCCATCTGGGTTGCCCTGGATGGCACCTAAGGGCTTCCTGATGGCACATTCCCCTTTACTGAAGCTTTTTACAAAGCAGGAGGAACTGTGGGCAGTGGCTGGAGCAAGGAAGAAGTAAAGACAGCCCTAGGAAGGGCTGCACTATGGAATGCCAAGGAACTGCTGGCTCCCATGTAGAGTTTCAGCCATTTGCCTTCTCTCCACTTCTGCCTTACACAGGGCCAAGAAAGGGAAAACTTCAGCTTGAAATATGAAAATCAATAACTCAAAATAGAGCTTTATCCAAGGGCTTGGCAGGGATGCTGACTCAGTGCCTCAGAGCTAACTGAGAGCCTTGAGTTGCCTGTGCAAAATGGAAATCTTCCAGAAACAGTGACACATAAACACACTACTGACACTGCAACAGTTGTCTGTACAAACTTTTTTATCCTTCTATCAAGAAAAATAAATTAACATTTTCAAACCATGAATCATACAGAATAGCCTCAGCTGATTACTTGAAGAGGCATGATTCCCCTGTCATGCCCATAATCCCACAGAGAACCATAGAGTATTCTGAGGCAGAATCCTCAAAGATCACCAAGTTCACCTTCTGTCCCTGTATAGGACAGCCCCAGGAATCAAACCCTGAACCTAAAAGCATTGTCCAAACAATCCCTCAGCTCAGACAGACTTGGAGCTGTGACCACTTCCCTGGTGAGCCCATCCCAGTGCTCCAAAAGCCCCTGGGAGAAGGGCCTTTTCCTGAAATCTAACCTAAACCTCCCACCCCAACACAACTTCAAGCCGTTAAACCTTTAGCCCCAGGTGTTCTCTCATAGACACATTTTCTTATTTTCCAGCTGTAAGCATGTGTCAACAGCCAAACCTCACCAAAAACACCCTTTATTTCTGTTCTGAGGGAAACATAACCCACTTAGACCAAGCAGTCTGTGGTTCACAGCAACGACTGAGGCTAGAGCAGATGGCAGCATCCCATCAGTTATTCTTGCAGATGGTGCATTTCAGTCTTGCTGATGATTTCCATCATCTATAATGGCCCTAGATTTAGGACCTAACTTCCAGCATCTTGTTCTAGTAAATTCAGTGACATTACCAGCGCTGCAAAAGGTGTTGGCTTGCTGGCATGCTGCAATCAATCTGTCTTACACAAGGAGCCAGAAAAATGACCATAAAAGCCTCTCCTAGTCTTGGCAGTGGTAAATACACAGAGATCTGTATTAAGTACAGCATGCCCCTTCATCATGAGTGAGTGGATGGACTAGCTACCCAAGAAGGATAATAGAAGAACAGCTGCTCCTAGAAATATATCCAGGAAGGACAAGTTGTTGCTACCATCCAAGTAATCTTTTGGACAAGATGTGACACTCCCCTGAAACAACCAGCTTAATAAATGCATGTATACCTGATGTTTTGTACAGTATTTTATTCAACTACAGTATTATAAATTCAGAGAGGAGCAAGGGACAGCTGGAAATGGGCTGGTGGGAGGTTGAGAAGTCATGCAGGACACTGAGCACAAACAACTGGATAATACATTTCAGTGCTAAGCACATTTATTCCTAGGAGTGGCCCTGAATGGCCTTTATATAGTTCCCACAGACAAAGGAAAGTCTTCCCTTCAAATGCAGGACACTGTTGGCATTTTTCCTGCTAGTGCAGCCCCTAGGGGACACGTATGTGGGCATAAAACCTTGCTCCTCCTATAAGACCTTGCATAAGCCTCTCTGAAGCATCACTGTGGATCCTAAAAGTATCTGTAGTTTATTTATTAGACAGTGGACCTGCGATAACAACAAAAAAAAAAGGCCCACTATGTGGTTTTATGAATACATGTAGGGAGGTTTGGCTCTTATTACTAGGAAATAAAGATGCAAATTTTTCAGAAACATCTGAATGACCTGCCAGCACAGTCTTGCTGCTGCTCTCTGAAGCAAGAAAAAGTCCCCTGGTGTCTTTTGCACCACTTACACAGCTGCTCTTTGCACCATGTGTACCTGGGGCCGTGAGATCCAGTGAAAATACAAGTCCTTTCCTGCTCAGTGCAGATCCTCACTTAACAGCTCAGTTTCCCCTGCTTCTTCTCTTGTTCTGCAAGTTTCCTGAGCCCTGTGAGCCTGGTTTTGGCCTCTCTGATGTTTGTCTGTTCCTGCATTTAAATGCATCACCACACCTAGTCCAGCCAGGTAGCAACCTCAGTGTGCATGGAGAGCAGTGACAGGAAGGGCTCAGCTCTGGGGTCAACACCCCACATCTGCAGCAGGAGCCACAGCAGTGTTGGCAAAGAGCTTTTCCCACAGCAAATGAAAGCACTGGCACAAAGCTGCCCACCTTTCTAAACATTTAGGTCCCACAGCTGCTGTCACCTGCCAGGAAGAGTGACGGCTAAGGTGCTGTGTCATTGCATTTCTGAGAATTTCTGCATTTCAAGATCTCAGTAAGGCAGGTGGAGGATGTTCTGAGTGACACAGATGGGCACCAGGGCATCGGTGGCAACTTGTGGCTTTTCACAGTATTTCTACCAGGGCAGTACTTGCAGCCCAACTCCCTCTGTTACACTCCTGACAGTCAGGTGGTGTCACCAAGGGTGACACCACCCCTTCACATTTCCATCATGGGAGAGCAGCCTTTTTGTTAGCTACTTGTGGCTTGTGTCCCTACATACACAACTTTCAGCAACTCAGTAAAAATTTGCTGAACTTGAGCGGGCACTCTGCAGAGCAGGAAGTTTACAGTGCAGCCTCAATGGAAAGTTACTGTGCATACCTTGTGCCCTCACAGATAGGATGCACTGGGTTAGAACCACAGCTGCCATGGTTATTTGTGTTATACTGATATTCCTTTAAGCCCTTCAGCATTGGTGGTTCAGTACAAAAACAGGTATCTACTTTCCTCTTATGCTGAGGCTGTTTAACCATTGGTACTTTTTAAGAGCGATGAGATAAAATTTATGGCAGTGTTGACTCCTCCTGATTTTCTCTCCAGCAAATAAGGGCCTTTTCATCTGCATCTGTCTCTCCAGAAAAAGCTATAAACAGATCTTTGTCTTGGCCAAATAACAAAGCTTTAAACACTCAACAAAAGGCAGGGAAACAAAACTCCTTATCAGACACTAACTCATCTGAAGGAAAAAAGTCCCAAACTCTTGACAGCTGGGCAGAAATGTGTACAAAGAGAAGCTGAAGTTCCACAGCTTTCACCTCCTATGGCAGCAAGAGGAATCCTGACCCAACTTGTGCACAGGCAGGAAAGAGAGCTGGCACATTCTTACCTGTATTCAGGGTACCTAAAAGGCTGGCTCCTGCCTTTCCATTATCCTTCTCCCATCTCATCTAGAAAACCCACTCCAGAAAGTGACATCAAGATAAAAATGCTGGAAATGATTTGCTAGAATGAGGAGGCAGAGGAAGAGCAGAAGTTATTTCCTGTTTGCTGCTATCAGATTTGGGGTTACTCCCTTTCTTGGGCATATTTAAATTAGCACAGGACATCCCCTGCAAACGGCTCAGGAGAAAGAGAAGTGAGGAGTGCCTGCAGCCCCAGGCAAAGCATCGCCTGAGGGGCTCAGTGGGGCTGTGATCTACCACCAGCAGAGGAGTGCATCTCTCTGGGGAACACCATCCATGACAAATGCCAGGGAGAGTAGGCATGAGGAGAAAGCAACAGCAGCTGCAGCTTTCTGGAGAAAACCATTTTATACTGCCTGAAGAGTTTGCAGGGTGATGGAGGACAGACCTTGCCCGAGACCCCTGCAGCCTCCCCACCTATTTAAGGGAAGAAAAAGCATCTCTTTCTGCCATTGCTCACCACCATTTATGAACCCTCAATCATTAAGCCCATGGCCTTTCTTCCCTTTGGATCCTGCACAGCAGTCACTGAATCTGTGCCATCATCCCCCTTCCTCTCTCTGTCCTGTCACAGTTCATTCTGGCACAGCAGAAACAGCAGCAGCAGGGGCTGTCCCACCCAGCACTGCTCCTGCTCCAGGCTCCATTTGCCCCCTCGGGAAAGTCCCCACCAACTGGTCCAGCTGGCTCCAGGTGAATTGTCCTGCTGTACCAAATTCCCTCCCCATAGGTTTGCCAGTTTCAGAGGAGAAATCTGATGCCCATTGCTCCGTGACTGAAAGCTTTCACAGGAGTGCAACACAAACTCTTAGTGCTCTTTGACACTCTCAATGTCATTACTGCAATTCTCTTCACGCAGACAAAAACACCATCACAAGTTCTTTTTCTTTCTCTTTTTATTTTTTTTTTGTTTGTTTGAAAGTATCTTGTTGCATGACTTTTCAGTATCAAAAAAAAGCAGCTTTTAAAACTGCTTCGCTCCTTAGTTTAGGGAAAATATGTTTTGCCCTGAAAGAGGAAGTTGTATAAACTAAAGATGAGACAGCAATGCTGGCTGGAGGATAGGCACCCAGCTGTATTTCTTTATTCCATTTGCATATGATATGGGAGTAGACAATAATTCTCTTCAATGTACTGCATTTGCAATTCCAAAAGATTTGCTGAAAACTGCCTCCAAGTAATTCTTGTTCTGTAATACGTCTAGTTTCTGTAGTGTTGGACAATACTAAAACTATCAGTAGCCATCATTAGTTTTTAAAATTCTGCATAGAATTTCCAACAGTAACTATATTTATATTAGCTATAAAACACACACTTTAGACTTTAGCCCCATTCAGTATTTTATCATGGATATTGGCTAAGCATGATACAGAATATGCTAACCAGAAAAATAGATAAATTTAAAAATAGGCTGACATTGGCCACCCATATTTTCTACCTCTGCAGATGGGAACTTTCCTTAGTGTCCTTTGGCACAGTGAGCAGACTACAGCTGTGCCAGGTACATGAACTTGCAAGCATAATGAATGATTTTATGAAGTCAGGTTGCTGCTGGTCTCATGGCTGGTGGGAGAACCTCTGCTACTTGGAGCTGAAATCCCACCTGAGGCAGGAAATATCTTCATGAAGGTGACAGTGATGCCACCAGCATGCACAGGAAGAAAGACTGCTGCACTTGCCCATGTCCTGCACAGCCCAAAGAAATCTGCTAAGTGATCATACCAAAGTTAAATTGATCTTGATATAATTAACACAACATCTGCCAGCAAGGACATGCTGATAGGACATGGGGCAAAGGCATCAAACTGAAAGAGAGTAGGTTTAGATTGGGTATCAGGGACAAATTCTTTTCTGTGAGGGTGCTGAGGCACAGGGAAGTTGTGGCTGCCCCGTCCCTGGAAATGTTCAAGGCCAGCTTGGACAGGGATCTGATCAGCCTGGTCTAGTGGAAGGTGTCCCTGCCCAAAACAGGAGTGCTGGAATTAAATGAACTTTAAGGTCTCTTCCAACCCAAACCTTTCTATGATTCCATTATTTGCTTGCTGGAAAAGTACAAATATTTAGAAGGGCTTAGGGCCTTCTAGGTTCTCAGTAAAGACACCCCTGCTGCCTTCAGTCATATCCTGTGCCCAAGGAGATGAGTCACATAATCTTGCAGAAAGGAAATGCAACATTTACTCTGAACAAAACCCACACAGTGGTTGTCAAAGGTCCCAGGCACTGAGCAGCCTGGCAGAAGGCACAAACAGCATCCAAATACTAATCCAAGCTTCTGCAAGGACACACCACAGATTTCTGCTTCCACCTCAGACAGAAATGGGTGATGCTGCCGTTCTTGCCCACTTCTGTGTATTTACCTATGGAAATCTGTGGAGCATCTCACTGCTGCCTGCTTGGTGGTAATAATACCAGTTTGGATTTTACAGCACCACAAGAATTTGCTGTTTCATTTTAAGACAGGAATTAAAGATGTCTGTCTGTGACACTGCCAGCTACAGGTTCATTACACATGAACCACTTGTTTGCTTGTTTTGAAATGAGCTGCAATAATTCATAAATGATGACATGAACTTACCATGTACATGCCTAAAATCTAGAGGGATTTTTTTCAGCTATGCAGAGATTTCTATCACAAGTTCACATAACCACTGTTTGCACATCTCTTCAGTGCAACAGATGTTTAATTTGCTATTGTAAACTGACCATTATCAGGTTTGTCTATCTGCTCTCAGACTCACCAACTTCTACTCCTGTTTCTTTTTGCAGAGCTGAGGGTGACAGGGAGGGCTGGTCCTGCAGCTCCCCATAAACTACTGGCTCTGGCCCTGGTGTCCCTGCTCCCATGCCGGGCTCTGAGGCAGCCCCCCAAGGGGCTACATACACAACCACTGGGACATCAGACACTGTGGGGGAGGTTGAGAAACAAAGCACTGTTTCATTCCACTGGGATGTGGGAGTTTTTCTGACATGATAGTTTTATGGGGATGAGTTCATCCTGAATGCTAAAAGAAATCTAAAGGGATCCTTCCGTTTTCTCTGCTCACTATTCTACAACACATTTCTTGCTTGCTTTTGCTTTCACTTTCTTCTTAAGTCAAGTAAGTTCATTCTCTGCTCTCTTTTTATATTCATAAATTACATGATGAGAAAGATTACATATTGCATTTCATGTCAGTTGTTGCTTAGCACATGCCATGAGCAAACTCCTCTCTTCCCACCATGAAAGATTGACAAGGATACAAATCTAAACCTCTATTCTATACAGTGCTACAAACCACTGGTGGTTTGTCTCAGGTGGGAGAATATCACATCCCAAAACATCCGTATTTCCCACAGAGCAGAGTTCCCCTCGTCCTGCCAGCACTTGATTGGCAGAGGGGTGGAAGCTCCACTGCTCCCAGCCTTCCCCAGTCATGAGCAGTGGCCAGAGAGGCAGATGTGGTGGTCAGTTCCCATCACCTGGAAAGCACCAGCTCCCCAGAGGAAGCCAGAGCCACCTGGAGACACTTTGACACCAAGGATTCTCTCAGCAACCCAAAGAAAGCAGGGCTGGTGTGGCACAGCCTCACTAAAGGCGCCAAAAGAGGCAGCACAGGCACTTCCATTTCTGGTCAAAGAGCACCATTCACATCCATACCTTGTTCTTCTGCCAGACCCAGGCTGGAAAGTGCCCCTGCTCTTTCCTGGGAGATGCAGCACCATAGTCAGACTGGAAAACACCTAGAAATTCAGGCAGATGGCTCCTCAGAGTGCTGGGTTCATAAACTGCAGGGCAGGATCATCCATGCCCAGTCACGCCAGTGCTCCAGGGATAAAGCTGCTATGGTGAACTCCAGGGATTTGATACAATCACATTTTACCCACAGTCTGGGCCCACAAGCCACCTCCTCCTTGCAAAAGGGGCTATGCAGTTCAGTATCCTCTCTCACAGCTAAGGTGGCTTTTAGGTGTCACAAAAAAACCACAGATGGGTAAAGATGGGTAAAATCAGACCATCATCCTGCAATCCTGCCCTGCACCTCCCAGTTCAGGCAAGGCACCAGAGCAGGGCTTGGTGAGCTGCTGGTGCACACAGACATGCTTACACATTAACACACACACATTCCAACAGGGACAAGCCTTGTGCCACCACCCTACAGCCTCTCCTGGGGTGACCTACAGGTGAATGTCCTCCATCTGACCACCCAAGTCAGCTCTAGTCAGCAGTAACTTGTTATCACCTTTCCTTTGTTTGGCTGTGTATAAGTTTGAAAATAAGCCTGTATTTCCTGTGAAAACCAGAAAGAGACAATTATTGAATAACAAAATTTAAGCAGTTCTGAAACAAGGTAGAAAACAGATCTTTTTATTTGGAACAAAATTAATCACAGGGGGGAAGGGAAAAAGAAAAAAACAAACACCAAAAAAAAAGCACAATAGCTGGGCATGAACACATAGAGTTAAAGGAGAAGTACAGGCTGCATCACTTCTGACCTCAGAGCAACAAACTTTTGCCCCGTTGCTGAATGGCACTTTTAGTGGTAAAGGACAGAAAACTAGCTGTGGTTCAATGTGTCTCACAAAGACCTCTAGCATTTCTATGGGAAAAATCCTTCCAGGACTGGATCATGGTAGTGGTGGTGCTCACAGCTGCTGGGCATCCCCAGCCCTCCCAGGGCTGACAGCAGGAAGGCAGCACTAGGGGTAAGGCAGAGCTGGGATGCCCCAGCTCAGCAGGACAGGGCTGGCCCAGCTCTCTCACCTCAGCACTGAACCACTGCCGCCTTCTCCAGTGCAGCTCAGAGCACTGTTCAGCCTTTGAAGCATGTGCTGGAGTCGACTGTCCCCTCCTGCCCCTGCCAGAAAGTGCAGAAGTGAAGCAATGCTGACTGTGTCACGCCATTTTGGTGACACTGGCCCAGTGACGTTCACCCAGAGTCGCTGCTTCTGCGCTGCCACCCCGAGCACTCTGTGTCACTTTTTTGTCATTCAACTCACAGCCTCTGAGGAATGTTTATACAGAAAAGGGTTAGAACAGCACCGTAAGGAAAAGAATTATCACCTCCCTCTCACCGTGGAAAATGCGATTCCTAGGCAGCCTTTAAAAGCAGAGACAGGCTGAATCACCACCAACACAGCACACAAGATCCAAACACCTTCTAAAGAGAGTCACAGGACAAGGAAACAACGAGAACAATCACCTATGGCTGGGTGTCAGTGATGCAGAGCCTTGGCAAGTACACAGAGATGAGGGACTCCCAGGTAAACCTGCAGCCATCCCGATGGCTCCCTCACCTGGGAGAGAAGCCTTCAGTTTAGTTTGGATTCTGCTGGGGTGCTCACAGCCCTCGTTGGGTGGCATTCACCAAGCATAACTAAAATCCATTTCCAAGGGGTTCAGTGTCAGCACAATACAAAACAGGGACAAAATGACAAGGGAGGAGAGGAATGCAGTACGCACCTCCCTGTCTCTTTTGGTCCCAGTCTGTACCATCTCTGCTTTTACCACCATGCCTTTCTAGCCCAGCAGGCCAATTTAACACCTCACTCCGACTACTAAAATTGTCTTATATAGCAAATACCTTGCTCTGGCAGCACATCCTGCAGCCTGACAGCCCTGCAGTCCTTGGCAGCTTTGCTGGGACTCAGCTACAGAGTCCCTTTCCTCTCACCACATCCTTCTTCTCTGCAGGTCTACCCCAGCTGCTCCACAGGCACACCTCCCCCTGAGCAGAACAGCACATGCGTAGCAGCAAGACTTACCTAAGAGATTCTATAAATTGCTGCTGTCTGTGCAAACAACGCAGCCCTGAACAAGCCTACATGCACAGGCAGATGGCCAGCTTCATCAGCTTGCAGCAGCCAAACCATTACACTAAAGGCACTAATGCTTGCATTGATAAACAACCTCAGCGCTAAAATCAAGGTTTCTGCCAAAATTGCAGCCCCAAGCCCCAGGTCCCCCTCCTCCTGCAGGCAAGCAAGTGAGGGACAGCACTGGCTGAGCTCGGGGACAGCCCCAGCAGCCAGGTTTTGGGGAAAGGGAACCCGTACCCTCTGTCATTTAGGGCACCAAGAGGTGAGCGAAGCCAGCAGCACCCCGGGTCCACACACAGCATCTACAAGCCAAATTTCGAGCCCCCTCCACTGCTCCTGCTCCAGGCAGCAGGAGGTGAGGGCCAAATCACAGGGTCTGGAGCTCAGAGGAGCAACTCAGGTAAGCACCCAGGCCAGCAGATACTGAGCTGAGACCTCCTTTGAGTTTCCTTGCCCTGAAGTCTCCCGAGAAGAAGCATTCTCAGGAAATTTCTGGCAAGTCCTTGGCTTCTGCCTGGGCTGGCAAGGCCACCTCAACCTGCCCCTAGTCCCTGGCAAAGACACAGCAAGGCATGGGGTGGGCAGGGAGCAGGAGGAGCCGCCTGTCTCATTCCAGGCAGGAGTCCCCTGGGGCTCCTCGGTTTAGCTGCAGCTCTGTTATCAGGCAAAGCATCAAAGAGCTGCCCACTTTTGCTTGTTAGTGAACCTGTCAGGCCACGGCAGGCAGGCCTTGAAGCCACGTGTGTGCTTTTCTCTATATTTCCTTTTTTCTTTTTAAATGAGGCCAGAAGGTCTGACGCCTCGCGTCTTTCCCCTGCTAAAATTTTCCAGGCTCGGTGAGACTATGGGATGCAAAGGACAAGTGTCACAGGCTGCAGGGAGGAACAGCAAGCACAGTCAGATCAGTCATCAGTTGGATCCGGGAAACAGTCTGAGGCATCTTCCTGGCTTTCCATATTAACTATGACCTCAGGATCCGGCATTTCCTCAGCTTCTATCTGCACTGGTAAGTTTTCTTCTGCCAGTGGCTGGGGCTCAATGCCTTGGCCGATCTGGGCAGCATCTGGAAAAGGAAAAAATGGTTTCTAAGTGCCCACACGATGGCTCACCCTCATGGAAATTCACCCCTTAGTCCCCAATGCTGCAGGCTGCCTAATTCACTCAGTCCTCTTGCCCCAGGCATCTGCAAGTCAAATTTCAATTTTCTCTGTAACTACTCATTTACTGAGCTATCCATCATGCCTTAGGGCACTTAGGTACTGAAGCTGTCTGGATTCTTAGTACCAAAGTACTTTAGTACTCTTAGTACCAAAATACTAAAGTCAAATCTATTCACTTACATCTGAATAATTAAAGCTGGCTAACTGCACACATTTGATTCTCACCTACTTTCCACATGCATCTCTGCTTTTTACTCAATTGTAAAAAATTTAAATATGGGCTACTTTTTCAGTCAAACTTATAATGTGTGAATTTTTTATTTAAAGCTCTACACTTGAAGTATATTAATATTAAACAATGACCTGAAAGCCTTTTTTTCCTCTTTTGTGCTCTATGTTCATGAGTAGCATTTAATATTTTGAAAGCGGAGCAAAGAGCATCCAAGGTTAGACATAAAGCACAGCAGAGCTACAGGAGGCTCTGCACAGCACAGTGAAGGAAATCAGAAATGCAGTGCTGAGGCCAGGCTGTGACCTCTGTAACGCTGCTCCAGTTCATGATGTCTCTGCTAAACCTCCTTCAACTGATGATAGTGCATTACTGGGCAAGGCATTGCTAGCATTTGTGTCTGGGAAGCAAAACTGAGGGAAACATAATGCAAAAAGTGGAGTAATAATACAAAGCACTCACAGAACAGGACACTTTGGAAGGGTTTTTATCACCGCACTCTCTTGACCACATTGTGCTAAAGCTGTGGGGGTTTATGCTCAATTTCTTTGAAGAATTTAAGATGTGGCCATATTCTCACTCTAGGCTCAATTTAAGAAAATACACAAGCCCCTAGCTTTGATGGGATTTAGCTGTGTTTACAGCTCAGCATATTGGCTCCTGCTGTCCTGAAGATGACTGCTTACAAAAACAAGGCGGATTTTTATAAAATGTTTCTGATGAGAAGGGGAGAGGAGTGAGAAAATCACAGGAAAACTGCTGAGTTTTGGGGTGGAGACCGCTGTTTTTGCGGTATGTAGTTGAGACAGGAGATACTGGAGCAGACAGTCTGCTGGCAGCACCCTCTGTGGGATGCTTGTGGGATGGCTGCCTCTCCCTCTCATGAGAAAGGCACTGGAAAATGCCCTGCTGCAGCTCCTGCAGCACCTTCCCTGTGCTGGCGTGTCCAAGGCCCCTCTCTGCTGCCACCTCCACCCCCAGCAGCCACACACAAACACTTCCTAAAGAAGGGATCTGTCCATCTTCAAGCAGCTGGCCACACTCACCAGGCTTCGGAGGACGGTCGGTTTGGGCAGCTTGAGCCTCAACACGGTCTCCATTGGGGGGGCTCTTCGTGCCTTCTCCGGACACCACTGACATCGTTAACCCGTCATCCTTCTCCTCCTCTGTGGAGCCAGAAGCAGAGATTTGAAGGAAGGGGCCTCCCACACCCCCAGCCTGGGCAGGTTGGCTGTGAGGCCAGGCCCCGGAGCGTGCTCTTGTCCCCTGCTCACGTGGCGCTGGCTCCGCGCCCGGAGCACGCAGATGCCGAGGACAGAGGGTCACTGCCAGCCTGCCAGGGACCTGCCTGGCCAAGCTGGCAGGATCACAGCTTGGGGTGGCACGGGCAGATTGCACTCAGGGATTGGTGCTCACAGAGGGCTGACATCAGAAACCTTCGGGTCGTTTTGGGATCACACCTGAATGAGGCTCGGTTTTGTTGCCCATAGGAAAGGTTTTGTGGTGGGATTTTCTCCTGGCCAGAAGAATGGGGTGAGGGCACAAGTAGGAGGTGAATAAAGGACAAGTGAGGTTTAATTCAAGATCCTTTTAGCTGTAAGAACTGCCTATTAGCAAGTAGACTTCTGCTCCAGCAGGTCAAGGTAGGACAAGGAGCCACCCAGCTGAGACCAGGTTACTCTAAGGCCATGTCAACCCCACCCTGCACAAACACAGCCCTCTCCAAAATTAATCACAGAGGAGTCACAGCACTCCCCACTCACCTGAAGGCACTGGGATGAACTTGTGTCTCCTCTTCATGCAGCAGCATATGGCTGTAGGCAAAGCCACCACCAGGATAAGCACACCCAAAGCGCACCCTGCCAGGATGTAAATGAACCCCGGGTACTGCAGCAGGTCTGCAGGAAGGACACAGCATTGTTAGGCACCATGGTGGGCAAACTCCTTTCTCCCAGTGGGAGAAGCCCTACAGGCAGATCAGAGCTTGTTGACATCACTGTTGCTTTAGTTTGGATCAGGGTAGCTGGTGCTGTGAACTGTGGCACTTGGTGATTTATGTCACGTTATTTAATTATGGCATGGAATTTTTCTGTAAGAGAAGAGGCCTGTGTGCCTAAGCTGTGTGCATTCACTTCTGCCTGCTCTGAGCACTGACATCTAAGGCAATCCCTAAGTTTTAATCAAATTTAACAGGGAAGGTGGTGGTTTGAAAGATACTACATTTCAACAAGTTCTATGAAAACAGGCAGCTGAAGAGGGAGACACAATGAAGAACCTCCTGCTGAAGGAAAAGCTGCGGAGTCTACCCTCAGAGAATCCACTCAGGACAGTCATGTAATGTCTGCACCAACCCCAGAGCAAGTCTTATCAGAGCCTGCACTGCCTCAGGCACCAAAGACTTTGGCCACTCTAATGCCTTAAGTTTTAGCTTTTATATTTTTTGGATTCTGTGCTGGTTTAGTGGGTAGTTTTAGGTTTCATTTTAAGTGCTACTGAGTTCTCTTTACAGAGTAGGCAGACAAAACAATTCCTTCTCTAGCTTGATACCAAGGACAGCTTTCAGGCCCAAGAACAAAAACAACAGTGAAGTGAGAAGAAAAAACAAGGAGGATGGGGCTTCATAACCTGAAGCTATGGTTGGACAATTAACTCCAATATGCTAATGGACCAGAACTTTACAAAAGTGTGAGACATCGTGACCAGTTGTCCATTTTTGTCACCATTTTGGGGTGAATCTTAGGTGTGGTCCAGCTGGACTCTTACACAGCCCAGGTGTACCCATTGAAGCCTTTTAATAATTCCCTACTTTATCCTTTTGCTCTGCCTAATCTGTGTTCCAGGCCAGCCTTCAGAAGGCATCAACTCGAGCCAGAGCTGTAGGAAAAAAATCCTTCCCTGACTCGGCTGCTGCTCGGGGAAGGATTGCGCTGCCCGGCCGGAGCACGCGGAGCACGCAGCGGAGGTGAGGGCTGCAGATGGCTGAGCAGAAGGGCAGCACAAGCCAGTGGTAATTATTACCCAGCTCAGCAGCCCTCTCTCAGGCTTGCTCTGACGGGGCAGACCCGCTTGTTCTCTGCTGCTGAGCAGGCAGCTGGCAGAGGGCATCGCAGACTTGCACAAGAGAGCCCCATCCAGGCTCGCTCCGTCGCTGAGATAATCTGCTCCAGCTTGGGGCAGCCTCTAGGAAAACCCTTCTTGCCATTTGCAGAAAAAAAAAACCCACACAGCTCCACTTTAACTATAACAAATTCCTTAAAACTCCTTAGGGTAAGCCTCTGCCATCCCTTTCTGAATAATTCAACTCCTTTTCGGCAGCACACATGCCTGCACAGCACACAGAGCTGCAGCAACCAACAGGCTTATTTTGAGCTTATTTTTACGCCCTCAAAAGCACTAATTGCTCCATATCTCCAGAGACTAGGAAGAATTTTAAATGTTCCAGGATATACTACACACCATCACACTCCACCTGCTCACCAAGACAGTAAAAACAACTGCACACAGGCACTCGTGGTATTTTCAGAGTGCTTGTTCCAGTCTTCTTAAGAACGACTACTAAGTTCAAAAAAATCCATATTTAAAATGAAAAACTTTCAGCAACTCAAAAATAATTTCCCTACTTATTTTAGCTGATGAAATCTTAGAGATTGTCAAAAGGATAAGTACAAGCTGGAATTTTTTTTCCTGAAACTTTTTCCTAGAAATTTGTCACTTATTAAAAAAGTCTTTTTGAGATAAAATACTGTGTCAAAAATGAGCAATGGACAAGTAATTAATCAATAAAAGTCCTTTATATATGTTCACTTCTTAACTTCTGAATCCTGTGTGTTCAGAGCCCTGTGTTGCCTGGGAAGTTTACGGCATCTCTGCCAAATTGTTTTTTGGTAATAATCATTCAAAATTAATTTCATCAGCTAACAGGTTGCCCAAATGAATGCTTTTACATAGATCATATGCCTACAATGGAAAAAGCAAATTCAGCTCTGAGCCCGGAGCAAATAATAACCCACAAAAATAATTAGTTAACCTTCAATTGAATTAAATTAACCCATTTCCCTCTTCACTTCATTTTACTGGTATCCAAAATTGCTTTAATTCACTTTTTACAAATGTGGTTGCATTTGGTGGCTATAAAGCGGAATCGCTGCCACTTTCTTTCAATCAGACCCTTCCAAATATGTGTTTATGTGCATGTCCATCCCTAAAGAGATATCACTAAATTCCCTCATGAGCTTTCCAAGAGGAAATGGGGAGCAGATATTGCACCCAGGGGACTGGGCAGCCACCCAGGATCAACCATGGAATCTGTCAGCACTTGTGTGATTTATCACAGGACTTGACTGAACAGCTCATGGATGTTCACATCCTCGTTCTCCAGTGCCTCGGCCAGCTTGGGTCTGACTACACTGAACAGCCTCCAACCAATTTAGCTAGGCAAAGTTCAGATCACTGCTCCACAGCCAGAAATGCCACACCTGCACAGATTGGCCAGTGGGATCAGGCATGGACAGCCCACAGCATTTCTGCTGAATGCCACCACACTGGACACAGTCTCTAGGCCAGGAGGGGTGCTTTCAGACCACAGAGGAAAAGATAGTATCTGTCTTGTGTATCTGCTGTGGAGCTGGAGGGTCCCAGACAATTTCTAAAATGCTACAGTAGAGTTTTTCTAGTGGCAAAAGTAAATAAATTAATCTCAGCAAAATTTGTCCAAAGCCTTATGTTTAAGTTATACCTGTAGCTTTGATAACCATCTTTGCTGCCAGAGAGTAGAAGAACATTCACTACTAGAGGTACAAATTAAACGATATCCAAGGATCCAGATTTTCTGTCTCATTAAATTCTGGCCTTATTCAACTAGAATACTCAGGATTTATGAATAGTTTGCAAATGGATGAAGTCCCAGCCTTCTCACAGACTTACATGTCTGAGCAAGGACACGGGGGGGGAGAAGCCCTACATTCCATAAGTAATGACTTGTGTCTTTACCCACGTCTGATGCAGGGGGCTGGTGGAGAGACATTTGTATAGAGCAGAAAAATCTTTTATGCTTCTGGCCTAGATAAGGGGGGAAGATGAGGCAAAACACCTCAACTGAGTCCAGCAGCAACAGGACTGGACTAGTTGGAAAGATTTTTATGGGGATGCACATAAACTGGAAGGCATCTGGGACATGGAGACATGTCAGAGTAGGAAGCAGTCTGTGTTTCTAAAGCAGCATAGAGTGCACAGGAGGGTGCAAATCTCCATCACCAAAAAGCAGGGAAAGAGACAGATGGAGATCCATCCTTGCTGCAGAGCAGGGTAAAAGGACCTCCTCAACCAACTTATCCCATCTGTGGTTGTAGGCTGTGTCAGTCCAAGGCACAAGAGGGAGAAGGAAATCAAGGGGTCACTTTCTAAAGGCAGGATTTGGTAACTCTAGAAGGCAGATGCCAGAGGACAGAAGAGTTTGATGTTGAGGACACCAACAACCCTTCAGTTTGCTGCTGCAAGAGACCAAAAGGAAGATTTTCTGGAGATGCTGTTACTCACCGTAGCTGCAAGACAGTGTAATGGGCCTGGTCCGCGTGACACTGCTCCCCTTCAAAATTTCACATACAAACTCCCCAGGCTCAGTTTGGTCCAGGTGAACCTTCTTCCCAGCATCCTTGATGCAAGCCCCCTCGGCTTTCAGGTGGGTGCCATTCAGCAGCCACCGAAAGACCAGGATCTCGTTGCTGGCCACGTCGCAGGACAACTCTGCAGTCCCGTCAGGGAAGCACTGGATACCAATGGTCGGCTCTGGTCACACACAGCATGGGGCAATGGGAGCAGGGAGGAAACAGAGAGGTGAGGAGAGGACTCAGCAGTGAACACGGGCTGAACAGAAGCTTCCCTCACCAGTAATACCACATTTACTGTATCGGATGCACTCTGCCCTGAGATGCTTAACAGTGCCCACCTCAACCCTGCCAGTGACTCTTGATCCCTGTTTTGGGGATGACACTAAAATCTGGCGTCTTTTAATTTTCCTAACTGACATTGAAAAAAACCAAATAAATAAAATAAAAGCCCCTGGTCTGAGAGGATGGTGGAAACACCCAAAGCCTGTGCCAGCCAGAGCCCTCCTCTGTAATCAGCAGATAATCGTAGCTTTGGAGGAGACTCAGTCCTCCCCTTCACCAGAAGTTTGTACTTTTGCTATCACTATGACCCTTCTTCCATTTTAGAGGGGAGCTGGTGCAAATCATGGCCAACATGGGTACAAACATAAGACAGATATAATACCCAGACTCAGGCATTTTAATATGATTCAGTGAATCATTGCTCTTGCTACATTTCCCTGAATTTCTCACTTCCAGTCTACTACAAGGAGCAAACCTATTTCCTACATCTTCCTGCTTTGAAAATACAAACTAGATAGAGAACTGGCATGGTTTTCTGACAACAGGAATAACATTGAGAACATCTATCCATGGAAATAAACTCAGAAACCACTTTCTTGTGCTAGGACATCATCTTCAGTTAAAATTCCCTGCCTCCAGGAACATGTCGGCTGTGGAAGTTTTATACCTGCCTTAGGGGTGGCAACAGAACAGAAAGAGGAGGCAAATGTTCCTGAAATAAATCCACCAAAATGGAGGTTAAACCCAGGACACTTCTGCAGTCTTTGGCTATTTCCAGTCTAAGCCCCTGTTCTTCATACCAGGGAGTCACATCTTTGACCTACAGTGCACAGCAGTTCCGCCTGTTTGCACCCAAAAGCTGTGAGGGTCCATTTGTCTTCACTGAGACCAGTTTGCTCAGACATTTTCATTACAGTTTCGTACACCTCAATTTATCCTAGAAGCCTGTGTAAGTGAAAGCCCTGCAAAAGGAACGGGGGTGATGAGGACCAGAGCAACGCTCTCTGTCTGCCTGGAGCACTATTCAGCAGGAGGACAAACCCTCCTAAGCCTTCTCCATATTAACCCAAGCAATGAGCTGGATCCTGTACAGGACTGACTTTGTTTCTGTCTTTGCTGCCTGCAGATGGATGAACAGCTACACAAAAGGCAGCAGGAATTCTGAGGCCACAGGGGACAGGAGGGAGACTGCCATGGTACCCAGAGGCACCCACAGCTCCTGCAAGCTCAAGCAGTTTCTTTGGAAAAAATTCAAGGCATCAGGCTTCCAACCAGGTTCACAAGTTCAAAAGCTTTTTTTCGTTGCTAAGAGGGCCACTTACAAAATACTTCCAGTGTGAAATATCTGGTGGTGTTCTGAAAAACAAATCCGTATTTTCCTTCATCCTCTTTCTCCACACTCTTCAGCACTAGGGAGCCGTTCTCTAAGTTCAGCCATCTACTGGCAGAAGTTCCACACTTGGCCAACAAAGTATCATTTAGGACAGTTGTAGAGCATTTCTTATCCTCCTTGCTCATGCTGGAGAAGTTCTGCAGGCTTTGGATTTCCAAAGAAAAGACTGCTGAGTCGCCGCTGAGTGCGCCAGTCCAGATGGCAGAGCCTGAAAGGAGAGCAAGCTGGCCATGTCCATCCCTCCCCTCCTGGCTGCCTCCCAGAGAGGAAAATGCCCAGGTAAGATGTAAGAGGGACAGACTCAACCCTAGGGACAAGTTGAATCACCGGTGATTGAAAATCAGAGGAGTGGGATGCCTTCTATAAGGTCCAACTTTCCACACCTCAACAGCACGGGAATGGTGTGCACACCATGCACATAGGGAAACAAAAGGCTGAACAGCTGGTCTTTTCCCTCCCTAAATTTAAGATGACCATCTACCAGCCCCTGTCAGAGATGAGAGACTGTGCAAAGAAGGATCCTCAGGGCATCAGTGCCATGGATCTTACACAGAGGGTAGCAGAAACAACAGCTGCAGGTGCACAACTGCTTTCACCCAAAGAGTAAGGTCAGAGTTTTAACTTGAACAGGTCTCACAGTACGCTTGCACATTACTAAGCTGCTGTGTGTAAATCAGAGATGGGTAAATGGCAGGGTGACAGCAGCTTGGGGACTAATCCAAGGTCACACTGAGTGTTGGGAGTTGGACACGTCGCTCTCCAGCCAGCACTCTGCGTAAAAGGACCTTATATTCCCCACTGAAAAGCTTCTACAGACACAGAAAGACACTCAGAAAGTACAATAGTGTTAGTTATCGTTTGTTTAGTAGAAAAGGAATCTATGTTACTTTGGTCTGACTTCTCCTTTCATGCATTAGCAGCTACACTATTTGATGTCGCCCCAAACCTGGTAGCATCCTTAAAATATCTTGGAGCAAAATTAGGGTGTCTGCTCACCTAGGCAAATCTGTGCCAACCCCATAAAGAAAAATCCTACTTACCTTGAGTAACAGTAATTATCACCAGCAAGCAGAGCAGAGTAAAAGGAGAGCTGAAATCCATTTCAAAGAGCTCCTCGCATCATATGCTGAGGAGACGATCTGGCTACAGAGCTCGGTGAATATAGTGTTCAGGAAATGATGTCAGAAGCAAGAGTGGGGAAAAAAAAAAAAAAAAAGAAAAGAAACTCCATAGTGGACAGATTGAATGATGTTTCAAAATAGACCTGCAAGGTTTTGGGTGACTGAACTCAGGCTGAGGCAATGCAAGCCACAACGTGTTCTGCAAAGTCCCGCAGCTCAAAGGTAGCTGCGAGCATGAGAATAGGGCTGAGAGGTGAGGGAGGACAAAAATATCTCCTGGTCAGCTCACTCCCTTTAGGAAGATGCTAATACCAAGAGCAGGCAAAGGAGAAACACCTATTTCTTCCATCCTTTTCAAGTTTATCAAAGTACAGCATCCTCACCCAGGGAGAAGAAATTAGTCCAGTCAGATAAAGCAGTGCACATGGAAACCAGCTTATTTTCTGAATTACTAAAAATGATCACTCCTTGAAATCTCACCAGCAGGAAGGAGGTGTGGGACAAGGCTCTCCCTCTGTTCCCAAAGGCTGTGTCTTGCCAATGTGAACTTTGCCAGACTCTTTTAGTGACTGAGTGGCACCTGCCACCCAGGAAAGGCTCCATACAACCACCCCAGGCAAAGAGCAAAGCTTATGGGAAGTTGCATTGCAAAACTAAACTGAATGTAGCAAAAAAGCCAGCCCAGCTTTGCTCGGAGAGCAGATCTCAGAGGTGAGACTGAAAAGCCAATCCTGAAGGAACACTGTGAACCAGAACTCTGGAGAGCCAGGTTGGGCCAGATGCTTTGCACTTTTTGAGACGGCTTAAAGCGCGCGCACTGGGTGTTGCACTGGGTGCTGAGACAGATCACAAAAAACACAGCAGGAACTGGAGGAAGTAAACTGGTATAGATCTACAGACAACATCTGGATGCTGTCAGATGCTCAGCAGATGTGCTGGGGAATAACTACAACAGCTGGGTTCAGGATGCAGCTGGGAACCCTACGCTTTTGTGCTGTTTCTCTGGACAGACACAGCCCCAGCCCCTTAAGGAAGCTCCACTCCACGTGAATCCCGTGTACGCACACATTTCTGAGAAGTGGGTAAAACCCTTGCATTGTGGTCTGCACTATTTTTCAATCAATCTGGCTATGCTTGAAAAATTGCACATTTCAGTCACTAGTTTGGCCACTCTGACTTCTTATCAAGGACAATTGCATCTCACCTCCTGCTCCCAGTGTCCCAAACTTACCAGTTTGGTTCAAGGCTATTACAGCAATATGCTGTCTTTATCATATGTGCATAAGACAGGCCTAAATTGATCTAAGATGAGACAGAAATAGAATTCTCTGAGAAAAGCAGTGAAGCGAGTCTTCAGACGCTTACAGCAGCAGAGGAAGGGAGAGAGAAAAAAAGCATTTACAGTAAGAAACACTTTCATTTCCTTCTGTGCTGCTGAAATAACCTGAAGAAAATCTCTCTCAAATACCACTGCAAGACTGGGACTAACCATATGCCTGGGATGTGCACATTTAACTTCATTTCACCTTCATGCTTGAAGGGCAAGCTGGTAGAGCTTAGGGTTGCAGTGCTGTGGTGGGGACACGAGACAGAACAGACGGCACACGCAGGGTCGCTTCCGAACGGTGCCCCAGAATGTCCAGAATCTCAGCAAAACAAGATGCAAAAGGGGTCTGCATAAAGACTAACCCAGCAGAAGCTCACCTTCTCTTCTAGCCAATGAGAGCAGAGCCCATTTACACATAAAATCCAAGAAAAATACGGCCTTTCTGCTGCCGCTCTGTTGTTACAGAAGTGACTCTGCAGGGCTGTGACATTGCAGTGTCCTGCCTTTCGTCTCCCTCCCAGTGACTCCAGGGCAAATGAGTACATTTATGAGTTCAATATTCCTGACTGCAAGTGCCCCATACATCACACAGTATATAAAGTCCCATTAGGCTTCTTCTGGCCCTCACATCCTCACTAGCTAAAAAAAGCCCCAAAAGGAATCACAGCCAGGATGAAGATGACAGCACACACACAATCTGTGTTGTCATCAATCAGCAGCCTCTTTTAAGAGTAACACTCTCAAATTTCACATATAATGAATCTGTTAGATGAGATCTGGCACTAATTTCTAGCATTGGCTAATGAGTGCTTGCAGCACCCTTGGCTAGGCAGAGAATTCAGTTCCCCTTTTTATATAAAGACACAGAGTTTTGTGTGATTACTGCAGACAAAAAACACCTTGTAAGGCTTTAACAGGAATCAGAGTAGAAAAAGGGGGGAGAGGAGGTGGACCAAAAGAAAAATCCAAGAATTTGTAGCTGAAAGGTGAACTAAAACCTTTTTTACTTGGTGAGCTGCAAGATCACAGGGTCATTTTGCCTCTTCACGCTGAAGGCTTCATGAAAGGGGAATGGAGATTCATTCCATAGATGGCATGAGGCCTCGATGGAGCATGGGAGATGGGAAAACCTGAGCTGGCAAGTAAAGCAGGAAATAACCCGTGAAATATTACGGAGAAATCTGTACATATCAACTCTGCACATCTCCCTTTCCACAGGCTGGTAAGCATAGGCAGCACACACCGATTTTTACTGTCATTAACGTGTGCCAGTGCTCACTGGGGAAACACCCAGGCCCAGACTCACCCAGAGGGAGCCAGCAGGAATAAATCCAGAAACTACACACATGCAAACAGAATATAGGCCAGCAGCTCCAGCAGTGCACAACTGCAGTGGCCCTTCTGTCCATCCATCCCCTGTGATGGAGCAGCATGGCCGTGGCTACAGCCCAGGGCAGGGACACCAGGGACTGGACAGCACCGGGAGAGGGAGAGGTTTGCAGCCACAACGTGTTCTGCAAGGTCCCTCAGCCTAAAGAGAGCTGTAAGTGTGGGGACAGGGCTGAGAGGTGAGAGGAGACAAAAATATCTCCTGGTCAGCTCAGCAGTCCAATCCACAGCTATTCACACATGAGCCAATTTTTTTAAATGGGCTTTGAGTGGCTTGCAGGAGAGTTTGATTGTGCAGCCACAAGGCAGGAAGGGGAGACACACCTGAGAAATGCTTCTGTGTGGGGCAGCAGGACTCCAGAGACTGATGAGGATTCATATTCATATGAACTCTGCTACATTAAACTAGTCAGAGAGCTATGCTTATCTTCAAGATCTTTCTTGATCATAGCAATAGAGAGAGAAAGCAAAAATAAAAGCAAAATGCTAATGTCAGAGCCTCAACGACAGATGATATCTCCGTGACAGGGACATTTAAAGAAACCCACAAGTTAAAAAAAGGGATGTTGCAGACATGTGCTGAGATCAGAAAATGCTACAGAAAGGTTCCAGGCCTAATTATGGACAAGGTACATGAGGTTTTCTCTGTCCTGTAGTACCTCTGGGGAAGGCACAGTCCAACACTTGCAAGAGTCAGGGCCAGTAGGAATGCACTCTCTCCTTCAGAGCACCCATGGATATTTTCATCTTTCTCTTGCCAAGAGGTGGAAGGAATATCCAATATCCTACAAACACACGCAGCTCCTCTGACATGGCTCTCCCAGCATGGCCCACGATGACAAGTGAAAAAGAAGAGCCCATATATGGAAACGCTGCTAGAAATGACACAATTTATATTTAGCCATGTGCAGGGTGAAATACTTCGCATTTGCTTGAAAAAAGAAAGAAACAAACAACCCAAATGATTTATTATTGCAGAGCTATTCAGACATATGGGTCCAATTCTGTCACTACATGGACAAAGCTTCACTGAAGGAGCACATTCCTCTTCCTTCTTGCTTTGTCTTGCCTCATTTTGAGGGGAAAGCAGGCTTTGCTAAACCCCAGCTTGGAAGGTGAACTTGGGAAATTTCACTATGATTGCCACCTTCTAACTAATTGTATAAGCATCATTTACAAAGGCAAAGAGATTTCACAGGTCAAAATTCCCTGCAGCATTCACTGAACAGTGTCTAGCATTACATCTGCTGTGGTTAGAAGAAGGTTAATGTCAGGCTAATTTCAAAAAACCTTCAAATACGGCGCAGAATGGGGACAAAAGCCACCAAAACAGCTTTACAACCACAAGACTGCAGGTGGTTGTGACAGGGATTCCCTATCTGCCACACTCTAAAACATGAATAACCAAATGTGGCAGTCAGAGGACTTAAAAAAGCAGCAAAAAAACTTTGTGTCTTTTCCTGAAGCTTTGCTACCACACACAAGAAACTGCAGCCGCTGATACCTGCAGCAAATTAAACCATTCAAGAGCTTTAAAAGGTTTCTTTTAAGCAGCAGAGAATATTCTTTGATTAAAAAAATAAAAAAACAAAACAAAACAACCAAAACCTCAGGTCATTTAACTTTGTACTACTTACTAGAAGTGCTTACAAAATGCAGACATTTAGGATAATGACTGTCTTGACAACAACTGAAATTCATTGTAAAGGCACCAGAACAGCACTTAAAAAAAAAAAAATTAGGAGATCCACAAACTGAAAGAGGCTGGAAAATAGTGTTTTATAGGATCAAAGCTGGAAACACAGCTTCAGCATGCCAAATAGAACTTTAAAGGCAGACTGAAAATCCTTGGTCATGACACTTTTCAACAAGGTAGCTCTGGCTGGGGCCAAAGCAGCAAATAATTGAGGCCTTTTAAGACTCAATAAAATTTCTGCATACCCTGAAATTGTGAAATGAGTAAGATTTTCTGAAAGTGCAAGCATGGAAGTACTTGGCCCACAAAATGAATGTCTGACCATGCTCTGAGAGCAACCCCTGGAGCCTGGGCAGTGCACAGATCCAGCTGACACTCACCCCTGGTTCCTTCCTCTAGAGCCCCTCTGCATTCGTATTTTTTATCTCCTTAGAGATTGAAATCTGGGTGTATTTATCAGACATTTGGATCTCAGGGTCTCTCCAGTAATACAAGTCATTAAAAAAAAAAAAAAAGGTAACAAGCTGGAATGCTTTTGCAAAGATTGTGTTCAGAATTTGAATACTTCACCCACATAACACTTGTGCTGGGCTAGTCTAAATTTATTTGGCATTTACACCTCACACGCATGAAAGCAAGAGGAATACAGGTATAGCAACTGGCCATTTAAGTCTCTGCACAAATCCTAGTTGTCTTTAAGGCTTTGATTCATTCTTTCTGCTTTCCCTGGTGATTGGGGGTGGTACAGAGAGCATAACTTTTCTCTATTCCTAAGTTGTAGGCTTAGATATATCTTGGAGAGTTTTTTGTTCATTCATCTGGTACCTTCCTACCCTGACAAAAAAAAAAAAAAAACCACAATCTCCCAAATACCCTCCCTTTTCTTTACAGATTTGTAATTTAGTTGGGGAAACTTTAGCTGTCAAAGCAACTGGCATTACCCGTGTATTCCAATTTTCCCCATTTGTACTTTCCATTAGCACTTCATCCACACACTGTATTAATACAAAGTTATTGGTTAACTCTCCCCTAAATCTGCCTAGGTTTTTCAAAAATAAAATTGACAATCCTACAAACCCTTAAGGAAATCCAGTCCACTTTTACTGTTTTCTTTCCCAGGTGAATACAAAATTGTGCTGAGATTCTGGAGGCACCATTATACTGAAACAAGCTGGGCACAGATCAATTGCTGTAAAACATTTTGCATTAGCCAGTATCATGTTTATAGTTGTTGAAGTATTAGGAGCTAGAGTCCTGGACAAATCTATAAACTGATCTTCCATCTGAGCTTAATTTAGGGTTTTTTTTTAAATCAGCAAGACAGGAGTATTACAGGGAGACACATAAGGGAGAAAATCCTCAATTATTGGTCTTATACCTTCCCTTGCTTCCCAAGATAACAGGTACTATTTCAAGGAGGGAGGTTTGCCTCCCTGCATTTCAAGCTCTACTGGATTAGCTGACCTTAAAAACCCACAGGACACCTCTGAATTCCTGGGGTATTTCTTTCTCCCTTCAGTCACACAACCATCATGTTTTGGTGCATTACCCACTGAAAGCCACAATGTGAACACACAAATTCCTTGTGGTGAACACTGCAACTGTGCCCAAAATTGTGTTAATAAATGCCTCCCCACCATGTTTGCTGGTCCTGATTCCAGCAGCAGGAGAAGGATGATTATCAGGCTGTGGATGTATCTGTGCCACCATGTCCTGGGTACAAAGGTAGCTTTACCTCCTATTCATACAACATTTACTTTACCCTTAATTATTGATCCTTCGTGGGGGGTTGTTAATGTCACACAAATTGTGCTGGTATCTATCAGACATGCCTTAAGTTTCATCTCCAATTTTTTAATCTGTAATTGGTTCACTAAATTCCCCCCAAGGATTACTTTTGTATCTCCTTCCACTGCTAGGGCTTGGGGGTCTGGTCTGATCATTGTTCATCGCTTTCATTCTGCTCTCGATTGATTTGATTTTCGCTTTGTTGCTCTCATAGTTCCTGTCTCAGGATCACAGGACATTCTCTTTCCAGTGTCTTGGTTTTATTGCAGTAATCCTCTGGACTTCTCCAATTTAAATTTCCATTTCCCTTATTTCCATTATCACGCCTTTGTCCTGTGAAATTCCTGCCTTGCAGAGCAGCTGCTAACAAGCCAGCCTTCTCTTCCTGCTGTTTTCTCTTCTGCCTTATCTTAGCCTCATCCCTTACATTACACACAAATATTGCAATAATATCTCCTCTGCAAGCTTCCTATGCCAGCCCAGAAAACACTAGTTAAAATTATTTACATCTAGAGTTACTGGATCTACAAATAAGGAGACAAGCAAGACCCATTCTGCAGGGCTTCTGGGTTCATTCCATCACCCAGTGAATGCCTTGTCAGCATTATTTTCCCTTGGTCCCATTAACTATTGCTTAAATCCTCTTCAGCATAATCTTAAGGCATCTGATCCTGCCTTGGTCTGGTAATAGGAACTGTCTGGCTCTGCCCACGCAGTCCTACCATCCAGCAGACTGTTCTCTATTTTCCTGCACAATCAACACTTTCTCTTTATGGGGTAAATAGAGTTTCCAGCAACCATCAAACATCTGAACAAAAAGGGTCACAGGCAGTAAAAATTCCCCCAATCACTTATTGAGCCTTTAATTTCAGACTCCCTTCCTGGAGCCTGGGCATTTGCTGCTGCCAAAACACCAAACTTGCCAGACTGAATGGCACCAGTGCTTCTAACCCCACTGCAGCAGAAGGAATGGGGGGCTTGCACAGCTGCTGAAGGGAACGTAGAAGGTGCAGAAAGAGGAACAGAAGGAGTGAGAGAGCAAATGGGAAGCAAAGGAAACCCATCTACAATAGCTGTCTGAGCTTGTATGATTTGCAGTGACTAAGGAGATAACTTTGCTTTGTTCTCATACTTTATCTTACCTTGTAAGACTGGCTTGTAAATTGCCATTAGAGCCATCATGTCACCAATTACCCCAAACATACCAAAAATCAGTCTGAGCTGAGAAATGGTATTCAATATTAGTATTAAACTGTTCAAACTGCCCTCTGATGGCTCCTTTTCCCCTTTTGGTCTCTGCTCCCAAAGGCAGCCACAGCCAGACAGGTATCTTGGCACAAATCCAGAGTCCTTTTCCTTGACAAACATGGGTACCCACCAATTTTGCTATAATTACTCCAGATTCCTGATAATGAAGAACCTCTCACTTGTCTCATTTCCAAATTGAATGAATTATGTAGAATTACAGATATTCAAGTTGCCATCACCACACCTCCTTCTGCTTGGGTCCCTCCAAATAGATGAACTCACTTGTCCCACGGATCAGACACTCCTCATGAGATGCCACAGCCAAACAGTGGATGAGGAGGTTCCACCTGGGTCAGAAATTCTGCTGCAAAACCGATTTGAGGTGTTTGTCGAATGAGGAAGGGACACAAGAACAGAACTACAAAGAGTTTATTTCATGATCACGAGAGCCCTCCTTCATCAGAAGGGATTTTTAAGGAGTTTATATACAACTAGAAAAGATAGACTAAGCATGGCCATCTGACAGCACACAGACTCACTTTGCCCCCTCCCCTCACGCTCGGGACCTTTGCAGCATTTTCAGACACGCAGCTCTGCGTTGCCTTTGCCACCCCGTGGTCAGCGCCGGCACAGCTCCAGACCTTCCCCTTCGGCTGCCCAACACAAGCGGTTGTTCACTGACCCTTCTCTTTAGAGCAGCCTGCCAACATTCCACCTCAAAATCCAGCAAGGATGTTGTCGTGGTCAGTTTTGAAAATCAAAAGCCAAGAAATCTCAAAATAGCACAGTCACCCTTCAAATCCTGGAGGGCTGCAGTAACTGAATTCTGCAAGAGAATAACCATCGAACACCAGCAAGGACAGTTTGTGACCAGTACCTGTAGTTTTAAAGCATTTTCACCCAAACATCATTACAACTCCCCCTGCAAAGCATTCCCAGAAGAGTCTAACACATTTTCCTCAGGGCCTCATTGATCAGTCTGGTGCTGGCAGGAAAATAACCAGTACGGGGACTCGCATGATGGTAGGGACTAATCACAAGTAATTATGGAAATCTGAGCTGAGTAACATCCTCCATGAGGAAGTATGTTGTTTAAAGCAGAAAGCAAACAAAAATGTCTGTTCACAGCCGAAGCCAAGTTTCTACAGTTACTAGATTTGTCTATTTACTGAAAACTCAGAAAAAGTGTAAATTGAAACCTCAGTCTTTGCCACGTCTCTCAAGCAGAACATCTGAATTTCACTTCACTTTCCCCACTACCTCCATCACTTCCTAGAACTATTCAACACAGCAGGAAAGCAGCCCCAGGGGACACATCTGTTGCCTGGACAGCCCAGCTCACACGTGATGCTCCAGTGTTGCAGTGCTCAGCACTCCAGTGCAGGAATCGCTTCTGTCCACACCTCCCACAGCCATCTCAGGGTGCCAGCAGCACCCTGCTCCCTTTGCTTCCTGCAGATCACACCCTGTAGAGTATCTACCAGTGCCATGCTCCTGCATCCTGCCTAGCCTGAGATGGTCTGGAATTATTTCAATAGTCTAGAACAGCCTCAGAACTCTTCACTAACCCCTCATGGCACCAAAAGCATGAAGCATTTGTCCAAGTCATTTCTGTGTTTTCTTTTTTTTTTTTCCCAGACCACCTGAAAGAAGTGTTTCAGCTTTGTCTCTGTTAGATTCAAGAGCGTGGATTCACCAGTAAGTTCTGTAATTCTTATAAATGTTTGTGCTCCTGAGGGAAGAAAAACATATCTGCTCATTATTGGGATACATTCTACAGAGAGTGACCACAAGCGGGATTATTCCTTTTATCTCTTGTTAATTGGAAATGTTCTTCCTTTACTATATTTATTTGAAATAATAGCCTGAAACCAATACAGAGAGATTCACTGTGAGCACTTTAATACCCTACCTTGTAATAAAATGGCTTTTTTCATTTTAACAGCATTTCTTCCATCCCACATGCTTACATTTTCTCCTCACTACAACAAGATGTGCAGGAGGGATGTACAGGAAGCCATATAGATTTGCTTCCTGAAATCTTCTACTACCTTGGAAGTACTGCCACACAGGTTTACAAATTATCAACTGAGAGCCCGCACACAGCTAGGGCTTGCTGTTGAGAAGGCAGCAGGTAACAAATGAAGTCCCTAAGCAGTTCCCCCACCATAAGAAGGTCCATTTCCTTGTCAAGCTGAGGAAGCATTTTACTTGGATTTGATTTAGAAAGAGAGAATCCTACTGGGACATCACAAGTCATAGCAAGAGTGTGTTTTGAATCAGCGTCCATCAGACATATTAATGCCTCGGGACACATCTAGAATATTGTCTTTGACACTGTAAAAAACTAAACCAGTCATTTTTAACAGCTTCCCTACAAAACTGGATCCTGACATTTGCCACAGCTGCTATGTCAGAAGCAGAAATAAACCCTATCCTTTTGTCATAAGTTGAATTTGGCATGTCTGAGTTATACAATTACTGTAGTCTGAATGAAAATAACTCCCATACAAATGATAATTGCTTGCTTCTAAAAATCTAACTGCTTCTGGGCAAAGATTATTTTGTTCTGATTAGCAAAGATTCTGCCCACATTGAAACCACCTGCCATAAGACATTTCAGTCCTTTAGCTATTTCAAAATAAGATAGCACACATTTCAAACAGCCTCACATTGGTCTGTTCTGCCTTCTCATCCAAAGTAGAAGGAAAAAAAACTTCCCTGGTTCCCATCTCCAGGAATCAGAGCAAGAGCACTGACTAAAGGGCACAAAAACCAAGTGACCCCATGCAGCAGTGTCATCAGAACCCATTTTCTACTTCATGTCCTTGTAATGGTCTGGTTTGAGTCAGAGATGGCAAATTCAAGCCACTGAGGCACAAAACATGACATTTCCTTTGACATCCAGGGCTACCAGGAGGGCTTGGCTGAGTACTGACAGCATCAAGAGAGCAGTGCAAGAAGGAAACTCAGTCTCATCCTCTACTCCAGCTGCAAAATGCTGGAACTAGAGGGGAAGGTGACTGGGAAGACAAAGGGTCAGTGGGAAGAGAGGCAAGTACTTATTTTTGTGGCTCTCCAACAGCTCTGAAATCACAGAGGGTGGTGTTGAGACAGGGAAGCAGGAAGGCAGAACAAGGTGTAACACTCAAACTTCTGTGCCAGGTGAAAAATAGAAACACCTCACAGGCCAGGATGCTCAGAATAGGGAGGAGAGTCCTAAGCAGTATTTTGTAGGTCCCAAAATCTCTGCATTTTTCCACTGTAGGTCAGACTTCATGAAGGCTAAGGCAGCTTTCAGTAAGCCTTGCTGGCCTGGGTTGACCTCAATATCTATGTTAACACATACTTAAAAATATTTCTAGCTGGCAGAGTCAAGCACTGTATAAAGACAAAAAAAAAAGTACAACAAGATGTGAAAGAATTTAAAATTAGCACCCAATAATTAAACAAGGAAGCTCAATAAGAGCTCAGCACATTTAGGAGCTTATATGGCTGGGTTTAAAAGTCTAACTGTAACATCTTGTTTTCAGTCTTGTAGCAGAAGCTTAAATGCTAATTGCAAGGGTAACAAACCTTAAATGGAGAATATAACATGCAGGGGTCTCATTTAAATTATCACATGAGCTCAAAATGAACTGACATGAACTTTTGCCAGGGGAGGTTCACATTAAATATTTTAAAAAATAATTACACTGAAAGAGTGGACAGGCATTGGAATAAGCTGCCCAGGGAGGTGGTGGAGTCACCATCCCTGGAAGTATTAGAGGCATCTGGATGTGGCACTTGGGAATATGGTTTAGGAGTGATTATGTTTGGTGCTGGGCTGAGAGTTGGACTGGATGATCTCAAAGGTCTCTTCCAACCGTGATGATTTTTTGAAAAACAGAGGCAGCAGCTGCCAACTTTAACATATGATCTAAACATCATAACACAAACAAGTGTCTGATCCATCCACACAGCCCAAGGCAGAAAAACAAGGATTTTAGAGCGAGAATTCCCACCACATACACACACCTAGAACTCCCTTTGGAAGAGACAAGGCTGTGAGAGCTGTTGCACACCGTGGCCATGTGCCATCCTCCACCCTCCATCCCAACCATGAGGGAAGACTGGAATGTGCTGGCCAAGCTCAGTGCTCCTGTGCATCCAGCACTCTGAGGACCTGTTTCTTGGTGACAGCTGATCCAAAAATGCTGCTCCAGCTAGGGATAGCCAAGGTCAAAAAATAACAGCCACATGCTCTCCCATCTATCATGGACACATCACTGTGAGTTGAAAACGCAGCACGTGGGAAAAGCTCACTAACAAACAGTTCAACACCAGGCTGAAACTCTGGCAATGATGGGGGGTTGAGAATGTCACCTGGGAGCTGGGATTTAAAAGTGAGAACTGGAATTCACTTCCAAATCCAGCTACTGAAGTGTATGGTCTCTAAATAACCACTAAAGCCTGGCTTGTCCAAGTGCCACGCATCAAACACAGAAGGCTTTGTACCAGTCTTCCTCCTTAGCAGTTTCATAGAGCTTGCTATGAGAAATTTCTTTAAACTCCTGTCAAGATTTCTTATGTAATAAAGCCACAAATGGCATAAACTGATGTTAAAAAGTATTACTGACAGTTAATGAACCAGCTATTTCTATTCTCTGTAAACACTGAGACACAACTCTCAACTCATACTCAATTAATAATATCTAATAAGCCAACTCTGTCAAATTATATTTGTTTTATTAGTATTATCTTGCTAGAGTTTATTACAGTGCTCCTTTAAACATTAAATCTTTGAGAGGAAGCTGTAAGCTTAATTAATTAATATTCTATTTTTAATTGCTTGCCTTTTTCATATCCCAGATATACTGACGTAATTCCATTAGCCAAGGTCTTTTATTTCCCAGTGGAATTAATTTCAAGCAGAAGCTGCTTAACAACAGCAAGTGCAGCATGCTTAAACACTTTAGGAACATAATTTTGTTTCAACCCAGCACTCATATGTTGTTCTGGTCCTGCAGGTAATAAACCCACAGCCTAAATCTCTAAGAACACATCCACACCAAACCAGATATTCTAAACCAGATTAGCATAAAAACATGCTGTTACTAGGGAATTACTAAGAATTAAATAAATTTTCTTACCTTCAAAAATAACAAGTGCACACTATGCAGCCTGTAATGAATATTTAATATTTTAATAATTATTATAATATATGAACAATTATAAAACCATTTTTTAATAGGTAACACTTCAAAAGTGACCTTTTCTTTGCAATTATGTATACATTTCTTCATGGGCTTGTTCATCAGGAAACCTTCAAATCCCATTAACTTAGATCCAAGTATTCTTGCATGCTAATTATTTCCTTACTGAACCTGAGCAGAAAATTCTCAGATAGAATATCTGTTTCATTAAAAAAAGCCACCTGTAGTTTCATCAACTGCCAGCAGTGTCTGCTATGAACTTTTGGGCGAGTTTCCCTTCTTTCCATGCCTCAAGTGTGACACCAGAGATTTGCATCCTCAGGCAATTTTTCACAGCCAAAAGAAATCCAAAGGTGTAGCTGCAGGTCAGCTAAGGAAGATTAATTGCTAGCGATGGACTTGCATGTCTGGACTGGCAACTGCTCCTCTGGCCCTGAGCAAAAATACTCTAACACTGCCAAAGCTCCTGTTTGTGTCTGGTGCACGTCCCTGCAGCATCAGAGCTTCCCCCAAGGAAGCAAAATTGTATGTAAAATAGTGTAACCTCATACAGAAACCCAAAGCAGTGCCATGCATCCTCCTCACCTTCCAGTTTTGCCTGTGGATGTGACAAGCCACATGAAGCTGTGGGAGACAGTGCAAAGCACTCCTTGAGATGCCAAGGGAGCATATGTGAAGAAGCCAAACTCCTGCAAGCCTTTAGAGAAGCCCGTGGTTCCAATGCCTCTCTGCAGCTAAGCAGTCACCTCAGAAAGTAAATTTATTTCTGTAGTTCACAGAATGTGATTTCCCAGCCTGACAGGCGGCCTGCAGGAGGGAGCTTCCCCTTGCACTGCACCAAGGCAGCAACTTGGGCAGCAAACCATTGATCGAACCTGTCTTCGTTGCCTCCTGGTTTAGCACAAATCACTGCCTTCAACAAGGAAAACTTGCAGAGTTGGCACTCAGGATGAGCACCACAACAGACAGAACTCCTGAGGAGAGCAGGCTGTCTCCCTGCTTGTCAAGCAATGCCTTGAACTCCAACTCTGCAAGTACAGGGTCAGAGAAGAACATGCTTCCTAAAGCCTTAAAATGAAACAAATGTCAGCTTCCTCGCAGTGACTGTCCAAAAAAGCTGCTTGCTGTTGTTTACAGACAGGCAGAAATGAGAGAGAAATCTCAAAGGCAACCATCTGAAAGATTTCAGCCTGACTAAAAATATGCATTGCCATCCAATCAACGAGTCAAGCACTTCTCACGTGCAGACTCTACCAGAGCCTCCATAGCTTTCATTTCTACATTCATGGGATGTGTTTGACCACAGCTTTGTGGGTCTTTTTACTGCCAGATTTCTGCAAACATGGAGACTGTTGTGAAAACCACAGCACTTGGAAAACACACCACCTACGATTACATATTCATAAGAAAAGGGAGGGGGAAACCACAAACCAGCTCCTTTCAACAAAAAAGCAACCAAATGAAATATTAAAATAGCAAGAAACAAGCACAAAAAGCCAGCAAACACAAGAAGTCTAAACCACATGCAATCCTGCAACAACTCAGAGATCTAAATGAGCAGGGCAGCTTAATGAAACCAGATAAAAGCTGGATGTCTGTCAGTGCCATTGGCAGCAAATGTCATTCAGCTTCCAGAGATCTCTGAAGGAGAGCAGCTACACCGATAATTAACATATGTTGCTGTGTAGGAGTTTTGTTACTCCCACATGAGCTTTCCCTGACAGGGAAGAGTTGTCCTTTAAGTCTTCATTTAGTGGAAAAAAATGAACTGGACTCACGGTTGATCTTTCTCTTGTTTGTTTATTCTTTTCTTATCTACAATTTCTGCACACCAGGCTTTACAACAGCCTAGTGTAAACCTGGAAGAACCTCTAAAAGAACCTCTAAAGCCAAAAGCCTGGAAAAACAAAAAGCCTAAAGTCTAAAAAGCCTAAAAACCTCTAAAGGCTCTAACACCCTAAAACCAAAAGTCTCTGACACCCAGATTCAAGGTCCTCTTCAAGATAATTCACCCACTTATCACTATGAACATATATTATTTCTACTTTTCTACCAATTTCTAACTAAACTTGTATTCATATAACAATGTACTGCAGCAAATTTTAACCAATCATTTAGTGACCCAATACTGCAGAATATGGAGTAGATGAAGAAGCAGGAAGAAGCCTAAAAATCACAAGGATCCTCCATCTTGTCTTCATTTACTTACCATTCTAACAAGCCCAAAAATCTACATTTCTCACCCTGTGATAAACTACATATTATGCTATTATCTTATTTACATTCTTAAAAATTCCATCTCATCCCAAAGTCTAGGAAACCCTTTCCATGGACAAAGGTTAAAAGCAGTTTTTTTTCAGAGGGTTTGGATCCCTTAAAACATGCAGGTAAATATTTTCTGCATCCCAGATTCCAGCATTGCTGTAACAAGGACGGACAGAGCGCAGCCTCAGAGGTGCCTTCCCCAGGATGAACCCTTGCACAACAATCTACACAAAGGCTCTTTAAATGACCTCCACAAGCAGTGCAGGTCCCCAGAGGCACCAACCCTTCCACCCTCCCGCAGATCTGCTGGCAGTGGCACAGCTCCTCTGCCTTCCTGCCGCACTGAACTGGGGATGCTCCTCCTCACCTGGGCAAAAAGGCAGCACATTTATTAGGCAGCCAGTGGGCAGCTGAGTCTTTGCACAGCCCAAACAACCAGCAAGACCTGCTGAGCAGCCCTAGTTGGGGTTTTGGCCACAGCTTTGTACCAGTTTCAAAGGGGAAAGATGCTGCCTTGCACCGCCACCCTTGCTAAACCCACCGTGCCCTTCTTTATTCTCGTGCTCTGAAGAGCTGTGTGCCTGTGCAGGTGTGCCTGTACCTGTGCAGGTGTCTACAGGCAGCTCTGAGAAAGCTCTTTGTTTGTTTTAAGTTTTGTCTTGCCCATTGGATCCCGGGGCAGTCGCTGTAATTGGAGAGAACCAGCCGAGTGACTCCAGCCTCCCTTAGCAGGCGGGCTGTGCAAAACCCTCGCAGGGCAGCGATCATGGTTAATCTTTCCTTCTCAGCATCCTCAGGGCCCTGGAGCCCGGAGAACTCTCCTGTGCCATTGCCTTGGGGCAGATGAGGCTGGTGCAAGCAGCTTCAGGTGGGGAGCTGCCCCTGGAGCCTGTCAGCCCGTCGGTTCCGATGGAAACCTTCGCTTTACCCCATTACCCTGGTGAGGCCAGGAAAGTAAATATTTAAACAAATAGCCGTGCTAGTACAGCTCAGCCCCTGGATCAGCCCTAACCTAAAGCGAAGTAACTCAACAGCACACTGCCTGAGGAAAAACGTGGGGAAAGACTGACCCCTTCAGTACAAAAACGTCTGCAAAATACTGCTTTCTTTGTTTATGTAATTTTAAAAATCAACAAAGCAGAGTTAAAGCAATCAGAAGCAAGTTTCAAGCTCTCTCTGGTGAAAAACAAGCACCCCATTCGTGCTTCTCCTTCCAATTCTCCCACAAATTTCCCTTCACCCATTCTGACCGGCTTCCCAACTGCCTGATGTCCTTCCATACATAAGACCACACCAGAACTGCTTTGCTATTTCCCCAAAAACTGCTGGGAAAATGCATGCATACCGGTCACGTCCTTTTGCCTAACTTCTGCTGCTCAGCATGATCTTTTTGAATGTTTTCTTCTAAATACCTAATCGATGCTCTGACACAGACTGCATCCCCAGTGAAACTGATCTCCTAATTCATTTAGCACAAACACAAAAGATTGAGAGAACTGACTCACAAATCACCCAGTACAATATTGAAATCTGTCTGGCCATTACAAATACACCGGCAGACAACAGCAAGCTTCATCAATGCCAGACTCAAGGGACGATTGCAGGCTGTGATCTATTATGTTTGCCTTTTACTTGAGGGTATTTCATCCACATTCCTTAAACAAGCCTTTTTTCCTCCCACAGGCAAGTGTCAGTTCAGTAAAGAGAGACTGCATTATGCCTCAAGCAGTCTGCAACACCTCAGTGAAAAAACATGAGGGACAACTACAGTGTTCTACTGCAAAACTTAGACATTTTAAGGACACTTCACCCTTTTTATGTTGACCTTTTCCTCTAGATCTCTAAGATTACATTTGGAGCTTAAGTAAAACTAAGAAATCAGTAGATAGTATTGTTTACAGATACAGAAAGCTTGAGAAAGGAGTTTACTAGATTATCACTCAGATATTCTCAGATATCACTCGGATCATTCAGATATTTACAAGGAAAACACTATTAAAAACAAATATGTAAAACTGTGATGTAAATAACAATATAAATTACAACATAAGAGAGCCCTGCTGCAACCACATGCACAGAAAGCTGGGGGCACAACCTCTGGGCAAAGCAGTCAGGGCACAGGCAAGCTGGGCTTAGAAGGGTCTCACAAAGGAAGCATCACTCAACCACTTGCCTTTCTTGTGGGCAGGCCTTCACCTCCAGGAGGATCTCCAGTGTGACTCAGTGTGAAAGTCCTTTCAATGCTTAATCATGCTTTCAGTGAAGGTTTTTTTTTTTTGTTTTTCTTTTATATCCAGTCTGAGCCTCTGCTGGTGCAACTTGGGGCCTATTTGACCAGCAAACTATTTAAACCTTGTCTGTCTTCTAAAGATGTAACAAAGCTGAGCCCCTGTTGAAAGACTTCTCAGTGCAGTTTCCCTGGTTGCTTATCTGAGGTTTCTCCAGGTTTTAGCTGGTTTTGTAAGTCCAGGGCCAAAGCCATAAATCCAGTTAGCAGGTAATTAGGCAATCAGGAGCTGAGATAAGGGAGGTACTCCCATAACTGACAAGCTTTTCTGGGGATGAAAACACAGCCCCCATTGACAAGATGCACCAGTGTGTTGGCCAGCTGTCCTGGGAGCTGGCGCTGATAAATTCACACAGGTGTGCTCACTTGTTCTTTGTTCTAGTCCTCTAATATTTTTTTTCCAATTACTCAAAGCTGGGAATGCCTCTGCTGCCCCTGGCTGATTCTCCTCCCCTAGCTGTTACACTCCTTCACGTCTACAAGGGTTTTTTCCCCTTGAATTTTACTTAGGAGGTGTCTTAAAAATCACATAATGACAGCTACTCTCTGCTCTGGGTGAGGGAAGGGTGCTTCTCTGTTTCCTTACATTAAGCTTCATGCATCAGCTACAGACTGCTGGATCACAAGTGTGTGCCCAGCAAAACCCCCAGTGATCTCCCTCTGTGTTTTACAGGGGACATTATACATCAAATAAAGTAAATCTCCTCAAATATATGTCACTTGCCAAAGTGGTGAACCTGGTGCACAAACACAACTTTGATTTTGCGTTTCATACGTAACTGGCCAAACACAGAGGTCAATTTCTTCATAAAGGCAGCTCACCTCATCATCTATAAACAAAACAGGGCATTAAAAATAGCAGCTCCACGGATGCATGCACATTTCCATCCTATTTTATTTGGAAAATCTGCAATTTACCCAGTCTGGGTAAGCTCGAGTCAAACCTAGCAAGAGGTTTGTTGCCCTTACCATGTGTTTGTAATCACTTTGATGGCCATCTCAGTCCCAGCCTGTCACAGGTGTCCTTGAGTGTCCTGACAGACAGCCCCTCTTTCTGCACCTGTTTTTAAGGCTGCTAGTAGATTCACCTCGGAGTAAGAAGCTCAAAGCAGCAGTTATTAATCAAACACAATGTGAATACCTTAAGATGGAATCCTCTCACAGTACTGGCACCTGTTGTGGAGTGAAGAACGTGCATCTCCTCAAAACACAGTGAAGGTACCCTGAGAGACAAAAAGATGGAGCATGACATGGTGATGCTGCCAAGCTTTTGGTGGTTTGCTGGCTCACTTGGGTTTTCCACAAGCACGTGCCTAGATTAGGGCATTTTATCATTGATACAGCAACTGTTTGCCTTCCAATTTTTCAATCAGTCTGGTGTCAGTTTGCTTTCTGCCCTTTTTTTCCCCTTAAATGCCACAGAGATGTGGAGATGCTCAGAACTTGGCTGGACATGGCCTTCAGCAGCCTGCTCTGGCTGACCCTGCTTCAACAGGGAGTTGGACTAGGTGGTCTCCAGGGGTGCCTTCCAACCTGTGAGTCTGCAACTCCAGCATCATAAACTACTGGGAGAGGGGGAAGATTTACAACTTCACATCCAAACCAAGGGCTGCCATTATCTGCTTGGAAAGCACTTCACTTAACTTTCTGCAGTGTTAACAAGCAATCTTCTCCAGGCTACGGCAAACTGCTTGTGTTGATGGAGCTGAAATGCTTGGAATAGTTTCCTGTCAAACAGGCTTGAAGAACAGTAAGACAGCAAACTATTCTCCTTGTTTATTTCTCTTTTAGCAGCTCTTCGGAGTGCTGGTGCTCTCTGCATATAGGTGATTGATGTATCACTCCAAAATGCCAAAAGTTCTTTCAGTGCAGGTGAAAATGGTTGATCAATACCTAAGTTTAAGAAACAATCTTCAGTGAGCAGCCACAATTCTTCAAACGTCTTTATTAAACTTACTTCCTTCTATTCAGATGGCAGTTTTGTTCAGTGTAAATGAATTTCTATAAAAGCTGCCAGGTAGGTATGGTGTTCCTTTCAGCACTACAATACCAAGAGAAATGCAAAGGCTAAGATTAGCTAGAGCTTGCTGCAAAATGGAAAAACAGTTCAGTACTTCTCCATACTCTGTCATTCCCACCAGGGTTTTTTCATTACTTTTCTTCAATATGGGAGTTTGATCATTTCAACTACTTAAGCATTGTGGACTTTTTAAAGACAAAATACTTTTAACAATAAAAGCATAGAGACTTTTAAAAGTGATACACTGGCCTTGTCGAAACAAAAACCAAAAATAAAGGAAGGGTGACTGTTAAATCACTAGCCAACTGAAGTTCAAAGCAATCAAAGACTGAAATTGCTATGATGTAGTAAAACAATGGAGCCAAGGCTTGACATGGTGGTGTTTCTGAACTATTACAGATATATTGAAATGCAAGATGGTTTTTTTATACCTTCTGTCTAGATTCAGACACTTTTATTTTAATAGTGATTTAGTAAATGCTGGCTTGTCATTTGTATCAACCTGGAGTTACTTTGTTTCTTTCCCTTTTGCTTGAAATCCAGTGACATTACTCATTTTGTACACTTCATTGCTTTATGCCCTTTCAAGACAGTCAAATCTTTTTCTGAAGATTTCTCCCAAATAACCAACTTTTAATTACTGAACTGTCTGCAGGATGGAGACAGCATGGTATGAAAGAAGTTCTCACATTTCAAAATATCTGTAATAGTTCAGAAAGTGCTCAAATAATACACAGAATGCTGTTTGGAAGAACCTTCTGGAATCCAACCTTCTGCTCAAAGCAGGACTATCACCAGCACCAGGTCAGGTTAGGCAGGGGTTTTTCTGGCCACACTTCAAACACCTCCAGTGATGGAGATCCAGCAACCAGCCAGTTTCCCCTTTCACCCTTTTGCATGCATCCATGCCTTGACTGTGAGCACAGTGAATTCCAGCCTGCACACTTCCAAGCAAATGTGCCGTATGGCACAAGCACCAAGAGGATACAGCCTGTCAGTTGTAGTGTTTTGCAAATCGATGGGGTTCTGTTTTCCCTTTCATTCTATTTCAGTATTCCCATCTTATTTTGTTGATGACTGTTTCTCCATCTGTACACAGCCATCGAGTCTAATGAGCCTGTATCAATCACTTCTCCAGCAGAAAAGGTCTTTAATGCAAACCGATATTTTAACCTTAAAAAACAAAGCCTCAGCAGGACAACACTGAACCCCGTTCATTTGTCTGCAATTCCCATACATTTCAGTGTACACAGTGACTAAGGTTGCTGACTAATTCACATCGTTTGTGCCCTGCTAACAATAGCTTGAAGTGAAAAGGGAATCTGGAGGCTTTTAGAGTATTTTCCTCTTTGTTAGCAGGAAAGATTTTCAGATTCCTGAAAAAACACTCTTTTCTTTGTCATCCTGTGGGTCCTCAACTCATGTCCAACCTGTTTTGTACCACTGCAAAGCACAAACAACGTTTGGGTTTTTTAGCTCCTAGAAAGGCTGGGTAATTTTCCATATTATAACCTGGGAGCAAAGCCATCACCCATAAATTCAATGTATTCGTCAGATGGGATACAGGCGTCAAGGTGAAAAACTTGGGTTTTTTACGGCCTCTGCTGTCTCATGCCTGTGGCCACAGGGTGGCTTCCTCTGTCTGCAAACCTGCTCACGGTCCTCGGGTAAGGTGGCAGGGAAATCCAAGTGTTACCCTGCCTAAGCAAACCCTCTCCTAGGTCTCCTCCTGTGTAGGATGAACTTCTCCAGCATCAGTGTAGGAAAAACTCAAGCGGACGCCCAGGCTCTCATATTTTCCACCAAATTTCATGAACACACGCAGAGTCAAATTCCTTCTCCCCTCCAGGTATGTGTTACCTGGAGAAATCAAGAAGAGCAGGTACTACAATGTAAAAAACACGTGTACATTTAATTCCACTGGGGGAACCCCACACAAGGCAAATAATTCCAGAACAGTGACTATCTCCTATCTCTTCTCCCACCTCGCACAGCATGGTGTCCTCACAAGAAACTCCTGTGCCTCCTGTTTTCTACCACTGATTAAGTACTATACATCCCCAGAGCAGCTGCTTTCCTTTCTGCCCTGAAGTTAAGCCTGGCAGATGCCACAGCTCCTTCTTGTTCCCTGGTTTAAGCCCAGCTGGAAATGAAGGACCACCACAACCTCTCGCTCAGCCCTCCTCTCTCCTCTTCAGCCCGGTGGAGTAGGGAGGAGAATCAGAAGTAAAGCTTTTAGGTTGAAATAAGAACAGTTTCATGATTGAAAACTAAGTAAAATTTAATAATAATGGTAAATAACAGCCATAAAATAAAGGGAAAGGGAAAAAAAAAAAGGAAAAAAAAAGAGTGAGCAAAATGCAATTATTCACTACTCCCTTCCTAACCCCTGATTGGTCCCACTTCCAGGTAATAAGTTCTGTGGTGTGGAATATCCNGCAGAAACCACAGCACCGCTGTGGCACCAACATTATTCCTCACGCTGAATGCGGCCGGGGGATGCGGGGCGGGGTTATCCCGGGAACGCGGCGGGTACCGGGGGCAGCGGGGATTTATCCCGGGGATGCTGGAGGTTATCCCGGGGATGGGTGGCGATATCCCGGGGCGGAGGAGAAGCCCCCCCAGGACTCCTCGGCTGTCTCCCCGCCCAGGAAGCGCCCTTTGCCTGCGGAGCAGGATGCGGGAGCAGGATGCAGGTGGGATGGGCGGGGACAGGGATTGGGGGCCGGGGCCCGGCTGGGAACCCCCTCCCATCGCAGTGCCCGCCCTGCGGGGGAAGGAGCCGGCCGGAGCAGAAGACAGGGGAGGACCAGCCTGTCCTTTCTGCCGCTGCCATCCCTGCCTGCTGGCATTTCTTGCCAAGAACGCAGCTCCTCCCGTTCCCATCCGCCTCCTGTGCCCCCAGCCCCGGCGTATGACCGAATTTATAATCAAGTCTGACGGCGCAGGGAAGGGGGCTCTCACCACACCAATGGGCGCAGCTGAATAATTCACCACTTTCTCTCATTAAAATTAAAAAAAAAAGAAAAAAGTCACCACCTGTCCCAAAAAAATAGCTGGGGAGATGAAGATTTGAACGTGCCTGGCACGACAGTGAGGACAACTCTCAGCTTCTGGTGGCAAGTCAAGAGCTCGGGAAGCTGGAAATGTGGAGCCCTGCACCATAACCTCCACACCTCGCTACAAACACGGCAGGAATACGGGGCTGAGTGGTCGGAAGAGAAATTGGGTAGCCAAGGTAAAGAGCATCCATTGTAGGAGCCAGATGCGAAAACAGGCTATGGCAACAATAAAGCCAAGGGCCTGGGAACAATATGGTGTGTTTGCAAAGCCCTCGATGGAGGTCCTGGGTACCCTTCACACTTGTCTTAGTAAAGCTGTGGGCATTGCCTCCAGGAACCTCACATACACAGATGATCTCCCTGTTTTGGTTTTCCCGTACAAGCAATAACTCAATACACCCAAGGCTATGCTGCTCCTAGTAACAGATGAAATCCCTGCAGGAACATCCCCTCTGTTGGTGCAGTTTGTGCCCTCCTTTCACAGATCCATGACTGTGATCCTGGGAAAGGGGGAGGTTCTTTCTTCCTCCCGACTACCCTGTTGTATAGAAGTTATCTGTTTCCTGCCATAGCAAATCTGAGTATAGCTGCCATGTATCACTGGCAACCTGAACTAGGAATTTTTGCAGGGTCAGAAGGGAATTCTTCCTTCAACCCTGTCTGCCTGCTAAGATGCCCCCCAGAGCAGTGGTTGTCAGGCATTTGTCAGATTCTGCTCTTGAATGCTGATGGATTTGCTCCTCCAAAGTTCCTGTTTGTTGACAGTTTTCACAGCAAAATCCTTCTGTTTGTGGTGAGTTGCCTGGAGGGGGAAATATCTGTGTGTGGACACGGTTCTGACTGCAGCTCTGGAGCGGGGGCTGCCCATCTGGTGCACCTTGCAGTGTGTAAATAGCTTGGGCTGGCTGAGCTGCCAAACTGTTGCAGCAGAAATGCTCAGGAGTGGCAAAATCCTGAGAGCTGCAGGGCTGCAGAAAAGCAGCATCCCTTTATGTATTAGCTTGGAACTGCTGGAAACAATCCATCTGCACAGGTGGTCCACTTCAGCATCCAGCAAATACTTGAAGTAGGGACTCAGATTAAAGTGCTTTACTTTTTTTAATTTTTGCTAAAGCTTCCATTTTGCTCATCTGCTTATGTTTTTCTTCATGATTCTGCAGCTCACATTTGCAGCCTTTCTCTTTTCCTTGCTCACTTTCCTTCTGCCCAGCTTTGCCACAGAGAATAAAAGATTTCAAGACTGGTGGTTTTGTAATCCCTGGTACCTGAGGTCCAAAACTGTCCTGTTCACCTGAGCTGTCTGCTGTCTGACACTATCCAATCCCTTATTCCCATTGTTAAATAGCTGGTGGTGGATAAAGGGGTCTGGGCACCCATCAGTTTGCAGTGTTTTGCCCATCTGTCCAGTAAGTCAGTTCCATCTGGAGCCTGAGTGGTTGTGCAGCATCTTTGAAGTGGTGAAAACAAGTAACTCTGAAGATTAAAAGCAGGGTGGGGTGAAGCAAAAGTATTAAAAGCTTTAAAAATATTCCCAAGAGCTTTAGCTGTGGTGCACATCTCTCCCTGCTCCTTGATTTATCCCCCCAGTACCCCTTTCCTGCTATCTCTGATTCTTACCTTTTAAAATAAAATGGGACCTTTCTTACCATTATATTTTCCCTGTTCTTCTGCTTTTTTCTCTGTGGCAGCTGCTAATGCCAGCCCTCTTGATGCTAACTGCTGTTGCTTACTGTTTGGCTGCTTTTGGCATCAAATTAGTAAATACTGACAGAAAAATTCTTGTCTTGGGTGTTGATGGCATTTGTAAGGGCAGCCTGCCCAACAGTTGCATTCATGGTAGTTGTTGGAGCTCAGCAGGGATGCCAGGCTGGGAAGTGACAGAATCCAGCTAGAATACACAAGACATCAAATTGGTTTTTTTTGTTGGATTTTTCTGCCTCAGCCTGAGAGTCTTGGAGGAGAAAGAAGAGACGAGACAGCAAATACAAAAATCAGATTCTGGCGTCTAAAAGGTAATCTTCTATTTAAAATACTTTTAGGATAGTAATTAGACTTTTGGCTGTCATTATTGAAGAAGTGTAAGTGTGGCTGGGTTTTGCTCTTTTCTGATATCTAGTCAACCACTTCTGAGCCCAGCATGTCTGGAGCATGTCCTGACATATATCACTTATCAGAAGAGGGGTAACCTTGAGTCTCCTTTAAGAAAAATAATCTGACACCAGATGTCCACAAATGTTTGTTGCCCAGTTGACTCCATTCCTTTAAGCAGCCACTCTCTTTGTTCCCAGTATTCAGCAGGGGCAGTAGATTTTAAGACAGTATGACGAGCTCTTGCTGAATATTCAACTAAGACTGCTTTTGTTTGCTCCTCCAGGAAGGGTTCCTGATTGCTGAACCTGATGTAAAAGCACAGATGGACCAGGGAGAAGAGCAAGAATACAAAGCCTTGGAGGAGACACACATGAGTGAGGAACAAGTTATGTGAGTTTACAAACACAGAGCAAGTGAAATGCTCTTTGTGCTGCCTCAGTGCTGTTTGAGCCACTCTGTTTTATGCAGGTCACATTGAGATTTGCTCTTTCCCCCTCAGGGAAGGCAGCCTGCTTGCCTTTGTCAGCTTGCAGGTAAGAGTGTGTAGGAAGAGGGAATATTAAGAATGTGTGAGGGTTTTTTGGGGATAAGGAGACACCTGTAGCATTGCCCTTGGCTCTGCTGTTCATGGCACGTCTGCTCTGGGTCGTATGATGAGGCTGTAGAGCCTCTCCAGCTGGGTTTCCATTTGCTCCCAGTCTTCCCTTTCCTGCTTCTCCTACGTGGTGCAAACAAGGCTCCCTAAGGTAGCAGCTTGCCTGTTTGCTGTGCCAATTCCCAGTGGGAATCACAGCCATGCTTTTTTTCCCAGGTGGTGAGCTGGGGCCCCTCCAGATCATCTTGAGTGCAAGCACCTATCTGCAAGATGTGTCAGCAGTGGGCTCCAGAGGAGGAGAGGAGCAGTTTGGGGACAGCCACAGAAGTCAGTGCAATTGTGCTTTTTCTCTTTTATTTTTATTTTTTTTTACTTCTTTTGTTTTGTTGGATTTATCCAAATCTATGAGTGAGCACTGCCCAAACACTCAAGTAGGGATGGAGGACACTGCTGAATGAATTAAATGAACAAGAGCACACTCACTGTGGTTATTGTGAGCCTCTCTTTTGGGGATGAAGAACGGAAAGGCACTTACACAGTATGGCACTTTCAAGGACAGAGGGAACCCAGAGACATTGCAAGGATCAGTGTCTTTTTCTGTTATTTCTAGAGAGGATTGACTTTTATCCCAGCAAAAACCAGCTAAAAGTTGTGCCTGTTTTCTGTGTTTCACAGCCTGGGATGATTGCTTCCCACAAAATCCACATCTCCCACGTGCCACTAGTCTTGGTTTTAGATGATGTTTGCTTCTATTTATTTGAAACCTGTGCTGGGTGCCTCTGTGTGCATATTGTGGGCCCAGCTGATGCTGTTCTGGAGCCATGTCTATGGAACAGTGGGTTTTCTGGGTGATATCTTTGTTAAATTGACAATTCCACAAATCATGCTGCTGTCTCACAGCTCAGTCCTCAGCAGTGGTTAACTAAACTAACATCCTAATAGGTGTTTCTCTCAGAGTCTCCTTTAGGTGCTTTTGTGGGTGGCACTTTATGAATGTTTTTAATAAGGCTTTAAAAAGCATTTAGGATGACTTTTTCCATTGTGGTCTTCTAATTGCCTGATGAACTGAAAATGAACAGGAAAAAGATGAACAGAAAAATTATGGCATTTTCAAACAAGCTGTGTCAAACTGATTTCATATTAAATGTTAAACATTTTTCCTTGCATAAAACCTTTGAATTCAAACACTACAGTTTTGAGTTGTTAGTGATTATAAAGAGGTAATTATGATTTCTCGACTGATTCCAAGAATTTCTGTGACGTTTTTGTGAGTGGTTTTGACAGGTTTAATAATTACTTTCTAAGGAACATGAGGGATGCAGGATTCTGAGAAAGCAGAAGGATCTGACCTCTGAAGAAATCTTCTTCACTTTGAGGAGGAGAATACTACTACTGGAAGTCTGTCCTTAATAGGAATTCCAGCTCAGGCGACCGCTTGGTACGGGGGAGGAGGAGGGAACTGGCAGTAATAACAAAGATGTTAATATCTCTAGCATGGAAGAACTCCCTGTAATGAGTGTGGCAGTATATACTGAAATGCCTGTTCCACCCACGAAGACAAACAGGGGAAGAAATCACAGTGTGCTTCAGGCAAGAAAACGAAGCCATCAAATCTGTTGTGCTGCAGAATTTTTATTTTCAGCACCACACACAGGCCTGGTGCGAGCAATGAGCTTTCACACAGAGGTGAGCTCCCAAACTGGGGAGATCACTCAGGGCAAGGAGAATGCCCAGCATGAAGAGCACAGGATCCCTAGGAAACGAGGGAGCTGTGACCAGAATATGACTGGAATTACTGTGTGAGTAACGTGGATACATCCATGCCTCCCTTAGCCACCAGCTGCTGCCACAAAGGGCACAAATTCATATTCCATTGGCAGCAGAGCTGGTTTAAGTCATTTGGTCTCTACTCCCACCTTCTCCCTGAGAGCCTGAATTAATACATTTGTGCTGAGTAAGTGTTCACACGACTGTGCTCTTAAGATCCATGAGATGATCCATGCTTTTTAAATTACAAACTCCATTAGCCCAATCTAGACCACAGGCTCACGTGGAGCAGGGTATGTACCACAGAGAGGCTTGGAGTCAGAGAAAAAACAGGCCAAAAAAAAAGGAAAGAAATAATGTGACCAGTATTGCTGTTAGGTCCAAAAAATACATCATTTAAGAGGTTTGTTGCTTTTCTTCCCCTTTTTTTTTATTGTTTCTAAGAAGGGCTAGACCTGAAAAAGTCTGACACACTGCCTTTGTTGTTTCTGCATTCCCATCAGAATGTCCATTGCTGCCAGAGGATGGAAACTATAATTCATTTTGGCGGTGTCCTTGCTGCACATGCTGTTACCAAAACATTTCTTTTATTCTGAATGGTAATTCTGCCCCTATAAAGTGGCTGAAGAGATGTCTCTTGCCACAGAGTCGGAGTTGCAGCCAATTATGTACATTTGTGGAATGGACAAACAAGGCCAGGGTGGTGACATTTACAGAGTAAAAGGTGCCAGGGACACAGAAGCCAAGCAGTTTTACCCCAGGTGAACTCTTCTGCTCTAATACTGTTTCTGTTCATTTTTCAAACCAGGCACGTGGAGAACCTGCTGACAGGCATTATCTGCACCCAGTAAGCCCTCACACAGACACTGCTGCTGATCAGCCCCTGTGCCCTCACCCTCCACTCCTGCCATGACAAGCCAGGGCCTTTTGTGCTCTCTCTGTTCAGTCACTACAAATCCTGTGGTTCAGAGCCCACAGCATCCAATTCAGCTTCACTGCATGCTTAATTCATTGCATGGTTCCCTTAGCTGGGAGCCAGGCGGAGTGGGAGAACTATGAACATCTGAGGACATTTTCTGTCCCACTCTTTTCATATTCTCTCTTAGTCATTCATTGAGGTACAGGAAGAACAGGCAGCGGGCCATTTTGGGATCAGCCTCTTTCTAGAAATGGCAAACAAAACTGCTGTGAGGATTTGTCTGACTGCATGACTTCTCACAGAGCTGGCTGTCATGTTCTTAAAATGCCAGGTTGCCACCTAACTAGTTGTGGCCTGAACCATGTGTTGGTTTTGGTGCCCCTTGTGCCCTGGTCTTCCTGCCCCCATGGACAGCCTTGCTCATCTGGCAGTCAGAGTGACTGAATGTGGGCTGTGGCAAACAATTTTACTCCAGAATATGCTATATATATAGAATATGGTACACTAATACCTTGTGCAGAGCAGATGGGCAGGGACAGCCCCCAGGTTCACTCCCTGGGGCTCTATTACACACGGGTGTAGACAACATAAGAGTCCTGAAAAGCTGAGTATGATGATGGATGCTCATGCAGCATTGTTGTGTTGCCACTTGATGTGCTGAGGCACACTGGTGTGTTACCCTTTGCTTTCCTTGAATTCAATGTTAATCTGCAGGCAGCTGTTTTCCTTTTCCAGACACTCCCTACTGGCTGCTTCACAAACCCCAGTGTTCTCCCTCACTCACCAAAACAGTTTGTCCAGTATTTTGACTATGACTTTTTTTGTTGTTTTCCCATTAATCTGAACAAGTTTAATCATGAAATCAAGTGTAATTGAGGTGCTCAAACAGGAAATCAGTTAATCTTAGCTGCAAGGGCAGCTTTTTAATTGATTTTCTTGAGCTTTTCACAGAAGTGTGTGGATCTCAGATCTTCCCAGAAATACTTAGGATGCTATCCACACTCTGCCTTTCAAAGATCTTTGAAGTAGTACAAAACTAGGCTTCTGCTCTTCAAACACATTTTGAAATGTGTTCCCTGCATGCAGGACATGTTGAACTTTTAGACTCATAATTCTCTTGAAATCCTCTAAAGCCCCTTATTTTGTTGGGAGCTCTGTAACTCCAGGCTCATTGATATGATGAGGGAAGTTGGGACACTTAGGAATTGTTTCATCTACAATGCAGCATCTTCTCTTAATTAAGAAGTGTCTCTCTTCAGGATGACAGGCTGTCCATGGAGACCTCTTGATTACAGAGCTCTGCTACAGTAACTTTCCTTTTACAGCTATTCTCAAGAACCAACCTAGGTTGCATTTTACTGAAACTGGGGAGAGAAATTTTTCATTCAGGAACCATACTGGCCTGAACAAAAGGCAGCCTTGGATCTCTCTTCTAAGGAGCAAAGACAAAAAATTATGTATATAATGATATATTTCTATTTAAAGAGGAAAAAAATGCAAAAAACCCACAAAATAACACAAACCACAAACACATTTCATCATTTCCCTTCCTTGGTACTAATTAAAACATACTTTAGGCTTAGAGGCTGCCAGCCACACAAGTCCTGCCACTCTGTCCATGGGGGTGAAAGCCTTTTAGTGCATGGGACCAAGAGCTCTCCAAGTTTGTCCTTGGCAGCTCATCTCCACAAAGATGCAGTTCCAAGTTGCATCAGTAGGTTCTGGCTGCTAGAGTTGCACATTGCTGTCTCTGCAAATTGGCAGCACTGGGGTGTTGTGTGCACCGTGGTTTTACCAATTTGAGTAGTTTTTATTCTGTCAAAAATCCTGAGCACTTGACTGTGCTGAAAGCTTCAGCTCAAGAAGCTGGGACTCCAAGTTACCAAAAAAAGCGTTCCAGGTACCAGGTCCACACACCCTTTCTGTGTGCACTCAGTAACTGTGGCCAAGTTCGTGCATGAAGATTTGTAGGACCTGCATTTTAGACAGGCATTGCTCAAACTTTAACTGCACAGGCCTACTCTTCCAAGTCTGAGATTGCCAGAAGCCTGAAAGAAATCCAGGAGGAGTTTACATAGCTAAGACAACATTCATTTTAGTGTAGCCTTCATTTCAATGATTTCACCCTCCTTGCAGAAACACTGGTGTGAAGATGAGAGAGGGGTTGCAAACCCCTTGTCAGGGATGCTGGCAGCAGCAGTTCCCTGAGGGCAGCCCAGAGCCAGCAGCAGTAAATCCTGCTGGGCTATGTCCTTCCCAACAGGGCACGGTCCCAGGTGCCAGAGGCCTCTGGGCAGTCTCACTTGGCTGACTTGCTCTAACCCATATTTCCCCCTACATCCTCCTGTCCATTTGCAGAGGCCCATTTGCAGGGATCATGGGTGTCTTTTCTGGCATTGCACATAAATTTAGTAATGACAAATAGACATACTGGTCCTTAGGAAGGACACAGCAGTGGGCAGTGTATCTTTACACACTTTACACATGTTTTACATGCTTTACACAAGGTAAAGCTTTTAGCTCTTTGTGCTACTGCTTTACCTGATCTCCACCCTCCTGGATGTTAAAAGTCCTTGCCAAAACTTGTAATTCTGAGGTGAGCAGGCCTGAGGCCTGTAGAAACACACGTTCTGGTTTTGCCAGGAAGCAGAGAACTTTGAGAGACTAAATTAATTAATGATTTAGCAAGCTTTTGAGTGTAAAATGCAACCAGTTGGAGCTCTGCCTCTCACTATCCTGGAGTACCTATTCAGAGACAAGTGCACTGAGTGATTTGTTGCTCAAAGATAAGATCTGATAACTGGGACATGAAAATCACTCCCACCTGCTCTGAAGAGGCTGATGGAAACTGATTTGACATGTAAGCAGAAAGGATTTCTGTCACACAGCAAGGACTAAATGAAAACACTGCACCTGCTGTAATAAGTGCTCCTGCGCCATTTGAGGCAATTTTTTTCAGATTCCTTTCTCAAATTCAGAAATGGCCCTGAATCACAAACCTGTACCTACAGCCAGGTGTTCGTGGATAAGTGTGGGCATGGGAGAGTGCAAGTTGCAAGCAGGAATTACGGTGGGAGCCGCAGGGGACCTCTGCCTTGGCTGGCACAAACACTTTCCCACCCTGAAGTGACTTCCTGCAGAGCTCTGAGCTGGGTGACCTCTCAGTGTTTCTGTTGTCAGGTCTTCCTCACCCTCATCAGTCTTTAATGGATGGGCACCTTTCCTGCTCCATGCTGGCTTGGAGACTTCTGCAGAGGGGGAGCATTGAGCGATGGATGGAGAAGCTCAAAGAAGCACTGAGTACTTTTACAGGTGGTAAAATAGAGGATGAGTGACAATTTTCAGAGCCAAGGGATGCTGTGCCTTGCACAGGGAAATACAAAGCAGAGCTGGGAGCTGCTTCTCCTGCACCTGACTGCTGATAACACCTATCAGACACAACCTATACTTGTAAATGCTGTTCGGGTTACACCTACAAACGGTGTGAGCCTTAATCCATTATTTACAACACTGAGACAGGATCCAAATGAAGCTGCTTGTTTATGACACAAAAATCATCAGTCCAGAGTACTGCAGACCTAAGGACAAAGAGGCCAAAAGAAAAGAATATGTCTGTACTAAAAAGATAACAGTTTTCTGAATTAAAAAAAAAGAAAAAAAGTTTTACATCTGCAAGAGCAGGGGAGAGTTGTTCCTTTCTCTGAAGGAGTGTGGCTCCATAGGTACCTTGCATGGATCTTTTTGTATGAAAATTCTAGGCAGAATGGTTTTGTATGTTATCCTGTGAACAGTATGAGATTTATGAAGGGTCTGCTGCTCCACTGGTTTATTGCTCATTAATCAAAAAAAACAGGTTGAAAACTACTCATGTAAACTGCTCATATCTTAGCAAAAATTGGGCAAATTATTTGCCTGCAGGATAATAAAAAGGCAGATTGAAGGGAGCTTTTCCTGCTTTTATTCTCCATGGTGACAACTCAAAGGCAACAACTTCAATATTGCACGCATGGCAAATGTATAATGCTTGGTAATTGGGGATGTGGATGTCTCCCAAAAAGCTATAAAAGTGTTACATTTTCATTATAGAGTATTGTTACGTCCTTCTCCCCCTCACATTGAAGAAGTTCATTACAGGGGAGGACAATCTAAGTGAAATAACAGCAGCAATGAAAGCCACTCACTCACTGTGTAATGGCTGGGAAATGGTTGTGGTAGGCAGCAACAGAGGCAGGAAAAAAGCCCAGCCCATCAGTAAACAGCAAGAGGATTGTACCCCTGGGCCAGGGCTCAAGTTTCCCTGGACTGAATTTTGCTTTTAAGCTAAGCCTGTCGACTTCTAGTTCACACTTCTAGCTCACGTGCAAGTAATAGCACTTTGGAACTCCATTTGCTTTTTGACTCATTAAATGCTGCTCCTCTCTGCCACAGGACAATGAGACCTGAGTGCATTTGCTCTTGCTCTTTGCACTCCACAGCTCTGACTGCAGCTGCCCTGGGGTTGGAAACAATACTGACCCTTTTTGAAATTATGTTCAGCTTTCATTTTTAAAATGTTTCCAGTAACACCCCTGCTTGGGCTTGAGAGAATATCTGGAGGGCTTGGGGTTTTGTTGTGGGCATTCTGTAGTTTTTGTTTTTATAAGGGGTAAAAGTGCCTTTTTACAAAATGCCACTCATTCTGCATCCAAACTGGTTGGAACCCCCAGGCACCACACAGAAGGCTGGCTGGAAATAACCAAAGGAAAGCTGAGGGGTCAGAGAGGAATTACGAGCAGGACAAAAAATGATAAGCAAAAGGGAGAGGAGGTGATGGCCTCCCCTGGCAAAGGCCCCTGTGCAGGCAGGGGTGAATGTCAGAAAGAATTATAAAGGTCACAAGAGAATTCATATGGGAATCAAGGCAGGTTCCTTCCTTTAGTATTAGCTAACTTTATCCTTTAGATTTTTGCTGTTTCTTATGCTGGTAAATCCAGCTGGCATTTTTGAGATCACATCAAAATGATATCTGTTCCTTCAGCAGTATTATGCAATATTACCTTTTCTGATCTTCCAGGAAATGAGAAAGGGACTTTAGGAGCCCTAAGGTGACTTTGAGGATGGTTTCAACATCACAGCTGTTGTAGAAAGCATGTACAGCCAGTAGAGCCTGATGGAGATGCTACACCACAGTTTTCTGGAATTATAGGGGCAAATCTGCAGCACCTGGCAGATGCCAAAGGCTCCTGGATTCCACTTTGCTCCAGTAAAAATGGGCTAAAGCCCCTTTAGCTTTTATTTCCACATGTTCCAAACCCTGTTCTTGGTGACCAAGAATGGATCCTCATCCACATCTTATGTGAAATCTACCTGGAGAAAAAGACAGCTCCATGAAGTTTCTCAACAATCTCCACACCATTAAAATTATTTTCAGAAAGGCCCAGGCATGATAAACACCGTGGTGCTGCGTTTATGTACCTGGAACAGTTTGTGGCAAGGTTTGAGGTCTGAAATATTCTGTGATTGCTCTTTCTTAGGGATCCCTCCCAGCAGCTGTCCTTTTTCTCTCAGAGATGCAGATCTGGGGTGCACTGCTGATGGCCACCCCTGACCCAACTCCAGGAACAGAAGTTATTTCTGTTATAGGATGTTACAGGGATGTTATAGGGGATGTTACAGCTCCAGTCCCCTGTACCACATGACAGCAAAAAGACCCAAGTAGTTCTGGCTGCCTGTTTCAGCTTATAAATGTTGAGAGTTTCTCAAAAATTTAAAGTATTCAAAGCGCTAATTTTGTTAATTTTCCATTTCAGTGGTAATGGAGTGTTCTGAGGATGTTCACAGTGAAGCCAACCCTTGGAACTTTTACAATGTACTTTAAAGGAATAATGGGATTGATGAGAAGCCATTACCATTGGTATTTATTTTCCCATTCCATTATGTCAAAATCTTTTTTTTTGACAGCACAGCCAAGTGTACTTTAGCAAGTACTGCTAAAGCTTGATCCTGCTTTTGCTCTAGGGGCTCTTTTAAATTTTTACAGGATTTTCTCATCATCTGTTTTCTTAGCAAGTCACCGTTGTGATACTGTGATTTTAAGACCACAAAACTCTCCGTGTCCTTGACATGACCCAGACATCCATATCCAGTAAGAAAAGGATTTTAATTTTATGCCAGCAATAAAAATTCATCGCTGGAAAACTTGTAATATTTTGAGACCACATAATAACCAGGCTCATTATTTCCCAGCGCCAGCGTTCTGCAGGTGCTCTGAAAGATGGCACAGACACAAACCATTACTCCTCTCCTGAAACATGAGGCTCCTCTCGAGCTGTCTGTCAGTCTCTGGCCCCCTGCTGCAGGAGTCACAGGTCATTAGGGTTGTGCAGATACTCTAGTCACCCCTCATGCCTTGATTTGGTCCATTTGCTGCTGCTGCAGACACGTTTCTAATGGGAAAAATAAAGGTGGCCTGAGGACAGACTTGATCAGTAACTGAAAATTCCTGCAATTTGTACAGAGAGTTACGAAATCAAAAATTTTAGAGCAAGGTTGCTGCTGCTCAGATCTGACTTCAGGGAATTAAGACCTCCTTTCCTTTCTGCAGCCGAAATTTTTATCATCTGGTAAAACTCAGAGAATCACTAGTCATAAAATCAATACTTTTCCAAGTACTTGGATTCAAGGGATGTTTCCAAATTCTCACAGTTGTTTGTACAATTAAAACAGTTTTCTTAAAAGAATTCGCTTGCAACTACTTATTTATAGGCTAGATACACAAATGGCAATTCCTTACACACAGTGTACAGATGCCCTAAAGTACCAGCACTGAACAAACAAAACTGACTCAAATAAATGAAGACTTGTATTTTTAATACACACAACTCATTCCTCAGGGCTTGATCAAAAAAACTACAGTGAATGAGATAAGGGACAGAACATAACTGAAATGAGAAGATTGTAATGCTCAGGCTTCCAGTTTGATTTAAAAGATAGAGGTATTCAGAGTCTGTAAAACCACTGGTTTGGCCCCTTTCTGGCATAGTCAGATGCACTTTCAAATTTCTATGTCAACTGTTTCCTGGGTCTGATGGAAACGATAGCAGGCTAAGCTCCCTTGAAATTCATGGCACAGGGGTTGCCAAGGTTTTCAGACTAACAAAACATCAACTTGCTAGAATCCTCATATGTCAGGAATGAAATGTTTGATTTAAAACAGCATGCAGTGTAGCTCTGTAGACTTCTGAAGGCCTGAGAGACCTCAGACGGCAGCCACCTGCCCACCTCTTGCTAACTAGTGCTGTGGATTTCCTAAGAACGTGCAATTAATGGTAAAAAAAAGATGAAAACACTCAAAACCTTTGTCTCTCCAGCCATAATACAGGTAGATGGCAAATGCAGTTGCTAAGTTGCTCTCCCTGTTTCAAATGTCATGGCACTCAGGCAGTCAGGTCCCCAGGGACTGGTAAAAGGGAAATATCAGACCCGTTTTAAAGGAATAGAAGAACAGGGCCCTAAGAACCCTTGGCCAATCAGCCTCACCTCTGATCTGAAAGATCCTCCTGGAAGTCATCTAAAGACATATGGATGGGAGAGAAGTGATTAAAGACAGCTGGCATGGCTTCACCAAGGACAAATCACACCTGCTTACTTGGAAACCACTTAGGACTGCACTGGTGGTTAAGGAAAGCCCATCTGATGATGAAAGCCCATCTGGTGATGTCATGCACCTTGACTTCTGGCCTTTGACACAGTCCCACACATGCAGTTTCTAAACTGGAGAGAGATGGGTTTGATGGATGGACTACTTGATGGATGAGGAATTGGCTGGACGGCCACATCCAGAGCATCAATGGCTCAGTGTCCAAAAGGACACCATCAGTAACAAGTGGCACCCCTCAAGGGCCTGCACCAAGGCTGACACTGTACAACCTTCACTAATGGCACAGACAGTGGCACTGAGTGCCCTCTCAGCAGTCTGTGGGTGACACAGATGTCACTGGAGGCAAGGGATGCCATCCAGAGTGACCTTGGGACAGGCTTGAGGAGCGGGCCCACGAGAAACTCATGAAGTTCAACATAGCCAAGTGTGGGGTGCTACACCTGAGTCAGGGCAACCCCTGGTACTGGCACACACTGGGAGAAGAAGGGACTGGGAGCCCAGAGGAGGACTTGGGGAACTAGATGATCTTTAAGGTCTCTTCCCCAAACCATTCCACAATTCTATGATTTTACAGTGGTGGATGAAGATAGGACATGAGCCAGCCACGTGCTCTCACAGCCCAGAAAGCCAACCATATCCTGGGCTACATCAGTGACCAGCAGGCCAAGGAGTGGAATTTCCTTCTCCTCCATTCTCTTGAGACCCACACAGAGTACTGTGTTCAAATCTGGGGCCATCCACACAAAGACATGGACCTGTTAGAGCAGGTCCAGAGGAGGAAGAAAAAAATGGTCAGAGGGGCTGGAACATATCTTCTGTAAAGACAGGCTGAGAGAGTTGGGGCTGCTAAGCCTAAGAGGGCTCTGTGGAGACCTTAGAGCCGTGTCTAAAGGGACCTACAAGAAAGCTACAAGGAGGTGGACTTTTTACCAGATTATTGATTTTCAAGTAGGAGAGGGTAATTTTAGATTAAATACAAGGAAGAAATTCCTTACTGTGAGGATGATGAAACACTGGAACAAGTTGCCCAGAGAAGCTGCAGATGTCCCATCCCTGAAAGTGTTCAAGGTCCAGTTGGATGGGGCTTTGAGCAACCTGATATATGGAAGATGACCCTTCCCCTGGCGGAGGGTTAAAACTTTAAATCTTGAAATCTTTAAAGGCTAGCTTCTGCACAAACAATTCTGCAATTCCACAGCTGTATGTTCCTGCTGGCTAATCCCTCTCTGTCCAGGAAGACACAGGACTGGGATTTCCAAAACTACAGTCACCACGAGACGAGTGTGGGAGAAGAACATCATCCTTTCATCAATTCACCTTCTACCATGAAAACTGCCATCAAATCTATGGAGATTATTTTTCCTCTCCCCTGACCATTCCTGGCAGGTGAACTGTCTGGCAAAGGAGTAATACAGAAATTAATCTATCATTTTTATGGAGAACTGCAGTGATGTTCATATACCTTGTGTTCCAAACAGTACTGCCACTATGAGCATCTGAGGCCAGACAGCTTCCCAAATTCCCAGAGGAACAACAGAGATGTCATTTCAGAGGCTGATAATGTCCATAACACAACAGAGCACTAAGGTGTAATAGGGATCAAGATACTGGACCTTAAAATGTTCCCATCATCTTCCCTCACATGATGATTTTAGCACATAAATAAATGACTGCATAATACCCTATGAAGACCAGAAAGTCAGGCTTCCAAATGATGTGAAGCACTCACTTCCAAATAAAGCTATTTGTGAGACAACAGCAACCACAACCATGCCTCAGCTAAAGTGAATGGAATGGTTTTAGGTGAAAAGGGTGGCTTTCAAATCTTGTATCCATCCACAGTGCTTGTTCTTTTCCCACTGTCTTTACTGCTGTCTTCAGTAGTGTTTTTTTCTGGGAAACTATTCCCAGAAAGGAGTGACACCAGTGGCACAGGATGAAGGTCTGCAGCTGCCCTCTCGCTGAGACTGTCCCCTTTTGGCTTCCTTGAAACAGAAAGGCCACTCACTAGAGTGGCAGAGGTGTCTGGTGGCACTGGAAGCAGAGCACTAGGGAGGCTAGAGCACTGCTTTTAAAACAGTGGAGTGGGTACTCCAGCTTGAAGCTCTACAGGGTCACAGCTGAGCTGCAAGGAAATGCAACAGCATCAAAACAAAACACAGTTGGGGGGCAGGGGGAAAACAAATCATGCTCTCATCACAATAAAAGCTACTTTGACCCACTTTCAAAACAATACATCAATCTCACCTGCAACTCTCATCACACAACAAACAGAACTAAATATATTGAACAAACCAGCTCATAATTGTCTCTTTCCCCATTCAGCCCTTATCAAGGTAACATCTCATCAGTCATTTTCTTACAGTGTCTGAAAGGATGTGGGTTTTCTTTTGTGACTTAGGGCCTGATCAGCTGGAAGCAGTCTGCAGTTGTAAGAACGAGGCCTCCTCCCAGCACAGGGGTGATACAGAAAAGGCTTTAAGCATGGAGACAATTTTGATCCAAACAGAGAACTGAGGAGACAGAGAGAGCAAGAGGTACACACGCCTCCCTCTGCACATGGGACAGGGCAAGAGGCACAAAGGCAGCCTCACTTGTAGTTCACGGCTGCAGGGAGGGCTGCAGGGGCAGTAGGGACATGGCTGCTGTCCAGTGCAGAATGGAGGGCACTGGAAAACAGGGAGCCAAAGAGAGCCCTTGCCTCATTTTCCTGGCAGACTCCCAGAGTCTCTGAGATTGAGTGCTTTCCATGGGAGTCTGTCTCTTACAGAAGCCTCCGCTGCCCTGGATGAAACAAAAAATTGAAACAGTCCATGGCTGATGGCTACAAAGGTTCACAGAGGCATGTCTTGCTTGTTGCTCTGCATCTTCTCCACTGCAGTCACCTCATGATATCCAGCCCATCAACATGACAGGTCCACAACAACTTCAAACCACAAGGGACATCCTTGTTGGGAAATCATTCTGAGAGGAAAGAGAGAAGATTAAATGTCAACAGGAAATCTCTCATTGGAACAGACAAAGGGACAGACAAAGCTTTGACAGAGACACAGCTAAACAGCAACAGCTTTGTCCACTCACAATCCAGTCCTCTCTCTCACAGCCAAGCTACTCTAATGATAAGGTCTCCTTCATGGTGCAGACTTCCCTAGCTGGGTTAGATGAGGAAGATCCCCTTCCTCATCAACCATGAACTCATCAGTCTTCACTAGCTTGGACTGTGGCAGGATGTTTTGCACTTGCTGGTATCCTGGGTGAGGAATGCCTTTGGCATGAATGGCCCCCATGGGCTCAAGCACCCACAGGAGTCCTTTCAGAAAGATGTCTCTCACATCATCCTCTGCTACCAGCCCTGTCCCAGTCCAGAAGAACAAGAGCCTCTCAATCCTTCCTTAACAAGGAACAAGGCCCTAATTTCTGCAATGCCCAGGCAACTTCCCTACCACAATTCTCCTGAAGTATAGATAAACTCCCACCAACTCGGATTACTAGGCCACAAATGCCAAAGACATCCCTGACCTCCCCAGTCCCAGACACATCTGGCTTTCCCCTCCATCACGGACTCCTCTGTAGGAGCTATTACCCCTTCTGGCTTCGTACCCCCACAGCTCCTTCCCCCCTTCCCACAGGGAGTGACACCCAGACTCCAGGTGTTACCCCCCTGGAAAACCCCCTTGCCCATCAACTCTGGTTAGTAACCCCTGCCTGGTGGCTCTCCGCTCAGCCTATTTGGACCAGGACCACCAGACATGGCCTCACTGTTTTCTTGGGGTCCTTTTTCCTCTTCTTCTCAGAGGCATTGAGGTAGGCCTGTTCCCTGGCCCTGTAGGAAGGGCCTCGGCTCAGCTCCCTCTCGCTGTAGGGGGGCAGGCTGTCCTCCTCCTCCTCCTCGTCCTGCTCGGGGGACGACGGCGGCTGCGGCGGCGGCT
>VZTB01004642.1:503321-539205 GCA_013397245.1 Thryothorus ludovicianus
TGGCTGGGCTGCGAGCTCAGCTTCGAGGGCGTCGCACAGTGGTCACCGCTCTCGTCGTAGCTCCGCGATTTCCTCTCCAAGACGCTGCTGAGGTAGGAGTGATCGTACTTCTGGCTCCCCCCGGGCGTCCGGCTCACCAGCCGGGGAAGGTGCTTCTCCTCGTGGGCCCGTCTGCGGGGCGGGGTGTAGGACCAGCCGCGATCCGAGGAGTCCGTCAGCGGCTCCCGGTTGCCCCGGCAGCGCTTGGAGTAGTATTCCTCCATGGAGCTGTCCTGGTGGGGCAGCCCCCCGCCGCGCCCGCCGCCGTGCGACTCGGAGCGCTCGAAGCGCCGCAAGTCCTGGCTGTCCGCCCGCCGCGGCCGCTGGCTGTAGGACTCGGCAAAGGCCGCCAGCTCGTCCATGGACACGGCCGGCACTCCCACGGAGAAGCTCTTACGGGACAGCATCTCCGACTTGGATCTCTGCTGGCTGGAAGAGGGAGGAGGTGGAGTTAGAGGGCAGGATCCAGCTGTGCTCATCCCCGCAGCTGCCTGCACAGACAGTGGAGGGAAACGGGCTCTCCTGGGGGCATGAATCACCTGGGTTGTTTTCATCGTATTCCACAGGAAGAGATCTATCACACCCTTGAAACCCCAGGTTCTCTCTGCTGACTGTAAAGGCAGCTTAGTGCAGATAGCTCAGGTTCTTCATGTCTAATGTAACCTGAGGTTATCCCCAGGGTGCACCTGCCCTGTCCTCCAATATGCAGGGTTGGACCTGCTTCTCCTTCATCCTAGAACTTGTAGGTGTATATCCTGCTGGAAAGACCCAAGAACCCAGCTATAGAAGCTCACAGCAGGGCAGTTTTGAAGCTGGTTTTAAATACAGTGAGTTGGTACAATAGCCCAGTACCAAAGGAAGAAAATCCCTGCCATTGCTTTTGGGATACTGGGCTGTTTGAGGGAAGGAGGTTGTGCTATCTCTCTTCTAGGTCCTTTAGGCTGAGACCACACCAGTCTAGCTGCACGAAATCAGGAGGGTGTGACTCCTATATAATCAAGTATATCAGCACTGGGAAGTGCTGGAGGCATCAGGTACAAAGAGAGAGATTTGCATTTTCCCACTATGAGAAGGATGGCTTGGTTCTCACTTTTACATCCCACTGGGACTGAGGCCTGTACCTAGCTTTACCCAGCTGGATAAGCTTCAGCAGGCTTGTGGCAATCAGCTTCATTCTGACCTCATCTAACGACATGTCCAGATTTCCTATTTCTCTCTGGCCCTTCTCTCCTGCTAAGCAGAGCAAGAGCAGCAGGAAACAGGGGAGAGCTACCAGTCCATCTGTCCCTTCTGCTTTCTTTACCGCTCTGCCAGGTAGAACTGCCCCCCCGACGTGGCGTCCCTCACCTGTGCCAGTAGCTGTCCCGCTCGTCCCTGTACTCAGACACAGCCTGTGACCTGGAGGTGCTGCCGCCGCCCACCACCCCTGCCCAGTACTCAGGGTCGCCGTCCATATCCCCCGCGGGGGGCAGAGGTTTCCTCCGCGCCTGCCGGTAGGGCTGGCGGAAGGTCAGGTCCTCCTCGTGCAGCGAGCTCAGCTCCGACACGGTGTTGTTATCTGCAGGGCAGCAAGCAGGAGAGAAATGAGACGGGCAGCGCCTGATGGCGGCCAGGCGGGGATGCTGAGGGTATCACAAATGGCATGAGATGCCTGCGTTCCAGGTAAGAGCTTCCCTCGGTAGCACGTGTGGGCTCCCTGCCCTTGCAAGGCGGTCACCAAGCTCGGTGGGGCACCACTAAAGCGCAGAAGTTGTGCCACCTCCCCTTTTCCTGGTGTGAGACAGGCTGGCTCTGGATTTGGCCTGATTTGCCCAGCTAAAACAAAAGCAACCCTCTCAAAAAAAAGATTTAAGAAAAAAGTAGAAGTCTATCTGAATCACTGTCAGTCTCTACCTCATCAAGCACATTGACATCTGTAGGCCTGACATACCAATCTGCAGAGGTCTTTTTATAGTAAATCTTGTGGGTGGAGAAGACAGTGTGCTCAGCAATGACTGTTTTAGAAGTACATATAATTTGTTCGTTATGCCTAATCTGTACAGAGCTTTGATGTAGTGTCATTCCTTAAAGCCCTTCCCTTCAATGATCTTCAGGATCCCACACGTCTGTTTTAAGTGAGCCTCTAGGAGTGCCTGACATGGGCAAGCTCTGTGTGCTGCCCACGGGAGCTGAGCCCCCAGCCTGCCACTGTCCTCTGCACACAGCAGCCACGGGACAAGGAGCAGCACCACAAGCCCCCTCCACACACGTTGTCCCATTCTGCCTCCTAATGTGGAAAGATCCTCACTTGGGTTTGTATTCTGACACACATTAAGTGCAGCCTCAGCCTTTATTTAAGGGAATAAAGCTTACAAGGGGCTGTGGGAAGATGGTGAGGGGTTCCACACAGAAGCTTTGTTCTGAGTTTGTACCACGTCCCTATTCACCATGCTTCTGCAGGGCAACAGCTCCTCCAAACAAAATTCCTGCTTCCCTCAAGCCACACTGTGGTCACTGCAGCTCTCAAAATCTTTCAAGAAAATCATCCCTCTCCTATTTTGCCAGGCTGGGAATTTACCACACTCTTAAGAAATTGTGAAAACAATATCCCAACTATTATCACACCACAGATTGTAGAAGGTATAAGCAGGGACTTGGCTTTTCAGATGCTAATGATCCCAAAGTTTAATTATAGGAGTGAACAATTTTCATGAGATTTTCAGTATCCCTCGCTTCACTCTAAGAATTATTAAGTAAGCACTAGACCTTTAAAATGGGAACATACCTGTAGATACCCCAATTAGCTTATCCTAGATATCATATCCTAGGGGCTGACCCTGAGGCAAACCAAGTGAACTTTTAACTACAAATTTCCCAGTCTTTCTTAGGTCAGTGGTAAAAAAATAAAAATCAAACCACGCTTGTTTCTCACATCGGTCTCGCATCCTCCTAGATGGGTCAAACTGAGCCAATTCTTTCTCGACGTAGTACAGCACCTTCATGGAGTCCCTGTCCTTGTCAGTCTGGATCCTGTACCCTTTGCGCACTGCTAGGGAGAAAAAGGGAAACGTTAGAGGAAAACCCATGTCAGAACAAGGAGCCTTTCCCATAACACTGCTTCTCTAGTTGAGCTCACGTCTGCAGGCAGGTAGGCTGCGTCAAAACACACTGAGTCAGTCGCTGCTTCACAAGAAATTCGTCTACAGTGTGGGATGTGAAGTTGTAAGAATTTGCATCATTTTTAAAGTTTTCAGGAACAGCAGAAAAGGTCTGGAAACGCCCAGTTTGTACAACTCAGTGCACCCAGTGATGGACACTGAGCATGGTGGGACATCCTCACAGCACCTCACCTTCCCTCATATGAGACAGGCTCGCTCTGGAGCTGGCCCACTTTGCCCAGCTAAAACAAAGGCAACCCCCTCGTTACCACAGAGTGATTCCAACTCCCACAGACGATGGCAGAGAGAAAAGCAGATCTCATTTCTCCTTCCTCAGCACTACTGAAAAGATTCGTCATGGTATGGGAGAAGCAATCCCAGAAGATCAGGCTTCCTCTAAGCTCTCAGTCTGCAGGAGAAGCAGGTGGCTGAGCATTTGGGAGCTGCCACTGTGCAAGACCACTCCACCCTCCCACCCCCACGAATTCTCCTGACACAGGTTGAAGAGCATGCAGCAGAGGCTCTAGGGAATACAGAAGGAAATAGAGTCCCACAGAACACATCACACTGCTTTGAGATTTATACTGACTCCAGGGATGAGGCCAACCAGGTCACTGGTAGCTGTGAAACTGTCTCCTCTGGGGTTCTTTACAAGCTTTACTTTACAGAAAAAATACATATCTCAGGCATACATGAAATGCTTGACTTCTTGGAAATCTGGACAGCTTTTTGACTTATTCATTTGCCTGTGTGTAAAAAATAAGGCCCTATAAACCTGAAGCCAAAGTAGATTTAACTCTGGCAGGTTAGCTCCATGCACACTTTACTTACTAACAACAGCTACAAACAGCCTGACTACCTTAAGGCAGGTCCATGGTCAGCAAGCAAAGAACTCCACCTTTCCACTCTCTCTTTGAAGAAAATAGGGTTTTTATATCCGATTATTTAAGAAAAGGTCTCAGCCTGGAGCTATTTCAGGATAGACAGAAATTCAAGTCTGGGTACAAGAGAGGACTACCCTCAAATTCAGCATTATTACAGAACCATCATAAGGACAATTCTCTTAGCACTACAAAATGGAACCTGTCTGCCTAGCATGGGCTTAACACATTCTCTTCTGGGAATACTGCATGAATGCTCCTGCTGGGGAACAATTTAAACACTTGGGACAGTGGTTCTGAGCCAGCCTGTTCCTTCTGTTTTACCCCTCACCACCGCAACACATCGAGCTATTAACATATGGGTTCGGTAGTACGTCGCAGAGTATGTGCAGTGTGGGCTGAGCAAGGACTTGGCAGAGGTATTCTCAGGCACCTCCAGTCCTAAACTGCTGTGCAAGTGTCTGTGCACCAGGAAATAACCATGCTCTGCTTCAGGAATGGCTGTGCCACAGAAATGGGTAGAGCGATTCCTGCCGTAACCCCACGGATTGCTCCAGAAGCCAAGTGCTTCACTGTGAGTTTGGACTGGGCACGTGTAAGGTTAAGGGATCACATCTTGGGATATTACCCTGTGTGTGTCTGCTTTTGGGAAAGGTATAGGATGTAAAAACACAGTAGGAGTCTAGAAGAGTCCATCTTTTAATGTGACTCCAGACGGCTCAGCTGACAGCAGTGTGTGCTTTATTATCCCTGTGAATGAGTGCACAGTGGCTGGAAATGCAGACAGTAGCTTACAGAACACAGGGAATGCTGCCTCTGCCTCCTAAAGTGGAAGCACAGCAAGTCCTCAAATGAGGCTGGACTGACTGGCCTCAAAAGTGACAGGTCTGGCTTCACTGCATGAGCAGCAAGGGCAACTCTCCACATCACCATCATGGCTGGTACCTCACTTCTGTCTGGTACCATGCCAGGAAAGAGGCCTCTCACTATTCTTTCTTCTAATATGGGAACTAGGAGCTCAGCTAAGCTGCCACCTCATTTATACACAGGCCAGCAAACCACTCATGACCTGCTCATAACCTTTGGGGAACTTGAACAGGCAGCTTCCAGACTCTGTCTCGCCAGAGCCACTGCTCACGCTGAGGCTGTGCCAAACATCTATTTGGGCAACCTCTATAGCTCCTGGAACTGATGGAGAATTAGCTAGGCTTCATGCTAGCTTCATGCTAAACTTGCTATTGCAGCTGTGTATCAAAAGGCATATGAATTTCTTGGTTAATTCTGCAAGCATCGAGAAATTGATTTTGGATTTAAGTCTGCAAAGGTGACTGTGAACAGCTCATAAAAAGTATTTTTCTCTACAGAGGAAGCAGTTTCAGAGGAAGCAGTTTTGTCTCTATGTTTGTTTATTAAATACTTCTCATAATGAGAAGTATTAAATGTGCAACTTATTAAATCTCTTCATTATTCCTTCAGCTGAGAACCAAAGATATTATTGCTTCTTCCTCACATTCTTCATCTGTAAATTGCCATAATCCTTTAATCAGGTCTGAATCATTTTAAACCCTTTTTAATTATAAAGAAATAAAGATGCAGAGATGTCTAGAACCACTCACTGAAGTCAAAGGGAATGGAACATTCTTCCCATATTTTCTTCTCTTTAACAGTTCATAAATTTCTAATGTTTAATTTGTGTTTAACTAGACACTATTTTTATTCTTCTGTGGGTGGAACCAACTCAGCCAAAACTGTAAACGGTCTCCCTCCCCAGAAAGGACAGCACTACTATTTTTTTTCAGACAAGTATGTTAGGAAGTAAATGATGTCTCATCTTCATACCCTTTTCATGTTAGAGATCTAGGCCCAAAATCTTCCCTGTGTGCAGAGTTTAAAGGATCTATGCAAGAGCCTCTAAGTAACCACTGCATTTAAAATAGAGCATAAATCCTAACTTATGTGTTGTCAACACTCTTCTAAATGACAGAGCTAAATGTTTTAGGGTTATTTTTTTTCTCCGTTCAGCCCTAAGTTTAGGATAGAGTTCCTAGGCTTAATCTGAGCTTTGCCACATGGCTTTTATGTAATCCCGGACAAATTTTCTAAATACCCTCAGGCCTGAGTTTGCTCTCACTAGTTCTCCTCACAGGGGTCATTTATAAGCACAGAATCTATCTAGGGCAAAGGATGTAGTTTTTAGCCAGAATTACAGAATCCTCCAGCCTCTGTCCCCCAACATTTCCAATTCAATTTTTTTTAATGGACTTGACAGAAAGGTCAAAGTCCCAAAGACACAAGGTTTCAGATCACACCTGCACCAGCTTTGTGGAGGACATAGAGGCTCTTTATTCTCCTTCTGAGAAAGGCTCTTATTATAAACTCAACCATTACCTGTTCTGTTTAGCTTGCTGCCTGGCCAACAAGCAAATAAGTAGCTTGGAAAAGCCACGCAGTGTTTTCTCTTCCACAGCCTGTCATTAGGGGATATTCTGGCATTGCGGAGGACCTTAAGAGTAAAAAAACAGCATAGAGGCCATAACACTCCCTTTGCCCCACAGTTTAAGCACCTTGAACAGCAGGTCCATGATCCAGACTAAGAGGTTGTCCATATTATTGCAAAAAATATTAACGAGTCCTTAAAAAAGCTTAAGAATCTCTGTTGTCTTCCCAGAAAGTTTACAGCTCTGTGATAATGTTTTTATTTGCCATATATACTATTTCCTGTCAAGTCCTGAGGTGAGGGATTGAGTCCAGACACCTGATTTGGATGCATTATATATTAAATGCATCCTTCTGTGTAAGGGTGATGGGATCCTAAGAGCCATTCCATTCGGCTACCAAATATATCCACTGTTTTTTATTCTGAACTTGTGCTCTGCTAGCAGAGACAAGACTGGGAGCTGTGATCTGACTCTTAAAAAATCCCTGGAGTTCCCACAACCAACACCACATTCCACATGCAGTGACATTTTTCACAAGAGAAAAAAATTGAAGCACTGGGGTGTCATTCATCATTTTCTGACAAAGGTTTTTGAATTGGATATGTTCTGTGTTGGATCAGTGATTGATTTATTTCCTATTTCAAAATGCTCCATTCCTGAGCTCTGTTTTGATTTCAGTGGCCAAAAAAAAAGTATGATTGTTGCAAAAAAATACTTTTTGTAATTCCAGAAAGGTTAATATACTGACTGGGGTAGCAGAAGCATGTGTAGGGTTGTTCCAGAAGCTTAATTAATTATGCTACTTAATCTTGTCTTTTCAGATGTGTTTTATCAACACATTGTCATGAGCTAATTTAACAACTGATACTTAGTGTGGTGCTTTGAAATCAGACATGTAGCTGGGTCAGTGATGACTCTACATTGGTGAGAGCAATTTCTGCTGCAGAATGTTTGAATTTAGACAGCCACTCTGATCCTGAAATGCATGTGGCTAAATAGCTGCCCTCTTTTCTCCTTGATGGCAGCTTCCTTTGCAGCAGCAGAAGTGACCCTCCCCAAGACAAGAGGCATCACACTGACACTCTAGGGTCTGACACTGACCCACAACTCCTCTCTAGTCAGAAGCCTTTCATCACTCACATTTCACAAACACAAAGGTTGAACAAAAAAAAAAAAAAGTGACCTACTGACTTCTGTAAAATAGAGGACAGGGTCCAGCCCCAAAAGATCTTAGGCAGAAATATCAAGGGAATAGGTTACTTTGCCCAAAATGCCACAGGGACAGTAAAACATGCTGCAGCAAAAACTGCTGCCAGAGGCCAAGCAGTGCCCTAGAAAGGGTTGGAAGGACAGGTTACAAAGAGAAAGCAGCTTACAAGGCATCAGCTCTAAGGGGAAAATGGCTCTGGCCTCTGCTCCCCTGATATCATCTTCATCCTTTTGTCCTCTGCCAGCAAACATCTGCAGCAGTAATGAGAGGGGTCCTGTACAGAAACTTGGCTTCTCATTCCCTGCTGACCTAATTAGACACCCACAAACTGACTCTGTGTTGATGGCCCCAGAAAAGTTAGACCACGTGGCCCTAATGCACCTGTCACCATCAGAGACAGGATTAAAATGCAGTTTCCCTGTGTTTCTTCTCTTCACACCACTCAATCAGTGACAATTGTTCCTCCCCTTCCCAGCCCTACTCCCAGTAAGAGGACTGAATGTTGTGCCTGGCACCGCAAATTACCATTTTGGCTTCCTCCACTGGCCTCACTTGGGGCTAAGGGAGGGGGGTGTGACTTATCCATCAGCACAGCAGGAGATGGGACACCAGCCACAGGAACACTGGGGATGTAGTATGGGCCTGGCATGGCAGAGACTGCAGGAGGGTAGCCAGCTTTTGCTGCTTTGCCTGCTACATACACTGAAAAAGAAAAAGAACAAGAGTCAGCATCACACACCAGCCCCTCACAGACCCACTGGACACATGGACAAAACCTGTCCCAATATTGGTGGCAACCCCACAGGAGACAACCAGACAAATGAATTAACAAGGACCAACGAGAATTTCTCTAAGACTCAAAGGGTACTGAGGGGAGTTTAAAATACACACTGCATATAATAATAGTGCATATAATAATAATGGCACTGTGAGATGCCCAGAAAGACACTCAGGATGTTACAGCCAGCATTACCGCTGCCATGATTTAGTGGCAGTTCAGCTTTAAAAATAACTGATGACTCAAGCAGCAGGATGAGGCTCATGGAACTTGACAGATCTGACTGAGCCTGACCAGGAACCTTGCTGGGTTGCAAAGATTTTGCACTGTTGTAGAGGACAGCTGATTTGCATTGCCAGGAAGAAACCTCCCAGGATGCTCTTAGCTCTGACCCACAACATTCACTGATACAACAACAACAACTTTGGAATGGGAGCATGACACTTTGGAAAAGCAGGCGCAGCTGCCAAGGCAGGGAGGGCTTGGGGAATTACATTTGTAATTAACTTTGAGCATTCAACCATTGAGTAATAGGTCAGATGCTTCACTCCCTAAGAACCAGTTCTTTAGCCAAGCAAAGTGCTCAGGGCAAAGGAAGCAGTATTAGCAGGTTCTCCTCCTGTTCTGTCAGGGAGTAGAGGTAGTAGGGCAGAAGATTTGCACCACGTTTGGGCAGGGTCACTCACGCGCCCGGGGACAGCAGCAGGACTCAGGACAGCAGGGGCAGCGGACGTAACAGCAGCAGCTGTGTGGGCAGCACTGGCACCAGCAGATCCCCACCAGGAGGAAGAACAGGAAGGCCCCCAGGATCACCAGGCCCACAAAGACCCACTCTGGAAAACAAGGGGAGAAAGGGAGACACTTACAGGAGCACACACTGCTGTGGAAGAGAACGTCAGCAACATCTTCCCAGCGGAGAGCATGGGGACAAAACACACAGGTGAATAACAGAAGTGAACACAGACCCTGTGGGTCTAGGTCTAAGTCTACTCCTCCTCTTGTGTCAAAGCAGAAATGGCACATGACAGCGGGAAATGAGCGACAGAAATGCGTTCCCTACTGGCAGCACCCCTGGCAAGCTGCACAGAGGCAGGAGCCCTGGCTCCCCGGCCAGAAACCCTTCACCCCACAGCAGACGCGCTCCATTAGCACTTGGACCTCATCAAAGACCCATTCTTCTGGGCCATGCCCATGCCCCGCTTCTGTGTTTGTTCCCTGCCCACATTGTGGCTCTAATGGGACACACGATGGTGAAAAGCAGGCTATAAATAGCCCGGTAAAGGAGCCAGGCCTGCCCCTTCGCAGCGAGGCCTACGCGCGCAATTATTCTTTTGAATGCGCCGAACGAACATCCTATTCTCCTATTCAGGCACAGCCAGGAAACCTAACTACCCCTTTTCTTTCTGCCCCGCTGAAGCCTCGGATGGATGAGTGTGCCAGGCCCCAGAAGAAACACAAGGGAAACTGAAAAACACCCTACAAATGAAAGCACGCAGAGAGCTGACCCACAAAAACCAGGATGGGGCTTAAAGGGGAGAATGGGAGGGGAAAATGGTTTCTCAGACTTTGCTGCTGGAAAATCTGGTGGCAGCAGGGCTCAGCCTGCGCCAGGGCAGCACCTACTGCCACACAGGAATTCCACAGACTAAGGGAATGATCAGACAACGCATCTGGACCAAGAAATTACAAGACTCTGAACATACAGGAGGCCTGGAGCTGGTTTTATGTCAGAGAAATGCACCAACCTATCTCAAAGCAAGACTGCTGGGGGGGAAAAGACTTCAGGTGTGGCCAGGTGGTTGTTCATCCACCTTGGAAAAATGGCAAAAAGCAAATAAAGACATAGCAGGGCTGCTCCTGCACTAGGAAAGGGTTTACCCCCACTTCAGAGGAAAAAAGCAGCAGACCACTATTTCCAAACAGAAGTCCAGCATTCACTAAAGAGTCTCCTGGCACAGCATTATTTGAGATGAAGAAGTATTGATACATTGATTGCAATGTGAATGAAGAATCACACTGGGAAAACAGTGTACCCCTCACCTGTGTTGCTAAGCTAAAAAGTCAAAGAACTTGGACCATTCACTTGGACTATTCAAAACAGAATTTTTCCTAGTTCTTGACACAACATAAAAATAAGAAGTGTCATTTTTGATCCATCCACAGTGTTCTGTTTGAACAAATGCATGATTCTTTACTTTGCTGGAGTTTTCCTTAACTCTTTTACAAACAATTCCCCTTTTTAAAAATGCCATTTTAAATCTAGAATTTAAAATTTCCTTTGAAAAATGTCAGTCAAAGATCTGGCATCTACAAATCAAAACACTTCAGAAGTGTGAAGAGAATTTTTTTTTAATTCTTTATCTCTCTTTTGGCTGACACAGATGAATTTCATTTAAATTTGCATTTAATTTTGGTCCCTGTGGAATAATTTTTTGGGGCTGAACTTACTACATGCTGAGAAAAATTCAGCTAACAAGTAAGGAAAGGGCAGAAGGGAAGCATTCATGAATGGGAAAGCAAGAGCTGAGAGATTACTGACGCAGTCCCTCAAGTTCTGCCTCTAGCAGCTGTTTTGCTTAATATTTTCATAAATTACCTTGACATAGAAAATAAGAATGCGTTAAAAATATCACGACAGTAAGCAGTGGGGATGCATTGCCACCAAAGACTGGGACATGTTATACAAAGGGCCAGTTGTCCTAGGGTCTACAATAGGAAATGTGAAATGCAGTATTATCCTGAATTTCAAAGTATGCAGCAATACTTTCAGTGTCACAGGTTCAAAGATCAATAACCATTTCTGAGCAGGATTTCACCGGTTGAAAAGAACTGAAAAACAAGAGAAAATGATCCAGTATACATAGAATTACTGTCACCCCTCACACAATACAGCCACCAAAAATGGCAAATGTAATCCTAGGTCCAATGAGGGAAGAATTTCCAGGAGTACTGAGGAAATATCAGTGCCATCACACAAGGCCTCCTCTCCACATGACTTCATCTGAAGTTACTGACGTTATACAGCTCTGGTCGTCTTTGCAGCAGAAAAGAGGAATTTAGGTCGGAGCTGATGGAAAGCAGGGATTTGAGGGATGAAGGGACTCTGGAGCCTGCCTGGCAGCAGGGGAGCTGAAGCCTGCTGAGTTACTCTATTAAACAGAAGGCTGAGGGAAGATGTAGCTCCTGCCTGTAAATATGGTAGGAGGAAAAGCAGGTATTATAGTTAAAGATCTTATATAAATGGACAGAAATAGATGATCAGTGATGTAGAGAGAAGCTAAAAGAAGCCCATCAAAGAAAGTGATCCAATGGGAAAGAAAAAGGCCAAACCTTAGGCTATTCCTAAGCTTGCTAAACTTACAGGAAGGATGAAATTACACAGTGCTGGGGATAGAATGCAAGATAGGAAGAGCCAGACTATCCTTTCCAGTCCTATACTTCCTAATCTATGCCAATCTATGCAACAGTTTAGTGGCTTTTTCTTTGTTGTGTTCTCATCTTGTTTTCTACAACCATCATGGACACAGAGAAGGAGGTGAAACAGTACTGCTTGACACAAGTGGCCAGCCACAGCTATCCAGTGAAACCCAGATGTCAGATCTCCAGAGCTATTAGCGAACAGTTCACAACCACTCCATGAAGGAGAAAAGCCTGCTAGAGGAAAAAACAGACAGCAAGTCCATTAGAAGTGCATCTGTGGTCTCCCTGAAAACATTCTAGGAGTACAAAAGGGGTTCAGGTTAGTGTGTAGACTACACATTGCAGGTTACTCACTCAGCATATGAAGTGGATGTCTGAAATCACTGTCCCAGCCACAGGGACCAGTGAGTCAGGATTTTACTTCATAGGAAGTTAAGAGCATTTCCTTTTCTGATGAGGTTAAGAAAACAGCAAAAAGAGCCTGCTGGCTCTTCCTTTATGCACAGAATTGGGATTGAACCAATTCCCAATACAACTGTGTGATGCTGAGATTCAAATTACTACCAAGCTGACAAGCTCTGTGTCCTCGCTGTCTGGAAACTACTGGTTTGTGCTTGCAGAAGTATCTGCTTTTCTTTACTCAGGTAACAGGCAACACCAATAGCTGAAATGTGATTTGTTGCTGCATCTTACACTTTGTTGTTGTCTACCCATGCAGTGAGGGTTCCAGAAAGATATCTGGCCAACATACCATAATTTTATACCCATTTAATAAAATTCTAAAAACAGGGGGGAAAGTGTTAAGCAACAGAGAAGCAACTGTTATCTATGCTGAAAAGACCAATCCCTCTCCTGCCATGCAGGAATTCTAAGGAGCTTTGGGTGACACTGGAGGTGGGTGAGTGTCTGCCTTCCCTCCGTTTGCATCTCTGGGATAGGATCGAAAATATCTTCACACATTTATGTGGAGTTGCATTTTTGCACAAACATGTGAAAGAAATGCTCCTCGGGCACCACCAAGGAATGATCAGATGACTCAAGAGCTAAGTATTTCAGGAACAATCTGTTGCACAGNTAGGAATGATCAGATGACTCAAGGGCTAAGTATTCTCACAGCTTTTCCCTTTCAGGAACAATCTGTTGCACAGCCTCTGTCTCCCCTGCAAGGAGTGCCAGAACTGGTGGCTCTTTGCTAGTTTTGGCTAGCAAGGGATTTATCACAGAGCTCTCACGTTGGGCCCGGCCACCTGGTGTTACCAAGATCACGGCCTGGCCATGCAGCACAAGAGGGGCTGTGCCACTGAAGGGTTGCTAGCCAATGCTCCATTCCCAGCACCTCCTGTGCCACCATCTGTGGTGGTAGTGGAGCAGCAGCACAGTCCAGGTCTGGGGAGCTGAGTGCCTGCACAGGAGCAGCTGACACACGGAGCCCCACAGGGCTGTGGGGTCTCACAGGCTGCAGCACAGTTTCCTCTGTGCTAGCAGGGGGAGAACAGAGAGCTTGATAGAAAACCTCCCCAGAACAGCTCTGGCATTTCTGCTCTCACACTGGTCCTGGCATGACATCAACCATCATCTCCGTATGCTGGCTCCCAGCGTGGCCCAGCATCAGCTCTCTTGGGTCCAAACCCAACACTTTCCCAGTAAGTGATAGACTCTTCTCTTTAAATCTCCAGATAAAACACACGTACAAAGTGAAACATATACCACATAAAGATGCTGCAGAAGGATAAACAGACAAGATGACAGAGGAATGGATGATTAAGGGTGAAATGACTGAATACCTGGCATAATCTCCACAGCAAAACTGGGCAAGAGATCAGCAAGCAGCCCTGTCCTGCCTAGAAAAGACAGAAGGAGGAAAAGAAGGAGAGAGGTTACTGCAAGAAAAACACACTCCCCAGCCCCTGCCTTAGCCTCCAGTTCCCTTCCTCATCAGCCCACTTGCACTCTGTGTTATGTGAGTTCCTATCAACCACAGATGTCATCCTGCTCGATGCCTGGTGTCTGCCTCTGCACTTCTGCCATTTCTGTGTCCTTGCATTTTATCTTTATCAGCGGAGCTGGGGGGAAAGAATCTGGAACAGAGCTTCTCCAATCTAGGCACAAAATGACAAGAAAAAGGAGTCCCTTTAGCATGGTTACATGGTAACATCTTTCTGGAGTTATGCTCTACACATGCAAAAGCTCCTGGAAATGCACAACAGCCCTTAAACAGAAGGACACAGCTTGTTTTTGAAACATACTGATATAGTTTCTACAGATATGAAACATCTTTAACCCAAGGCTATTGATAAATCAGCCACGTGCTTCCAAAACCCGTGGATGCTGCTCTCCATGTGGGGCTCTGTGAGTGCACTGACAACTCCAGGAAAGGAGCCTTGAAGGAATGCTGTGCAAATGTGCTAATTATTTGGAGATGCACGAGCATCTTGGTGAGACTGTGTGACAAAGGCCAACTCCCACTGGAAGCAAACCAACCAGGGAAGGATTCGTGTAGAAATTTGTGGGATCGCTTTGCAAAAGAAAAAGGAAACAAACAAAAACAAACAAGGCAAGTCAACTTCAAATTTATAATCTACAACCAAATACAAACAAATAAAACTCCAAGCCCAAAGGCAGCTTGGTGCCTGTTTGTTTTGGCACAGAATGTCTGGGATATTTCCAGTACACAGCAAACATCCTGCCCAATGCTCAGCTGTAATTTACACACACCTGTGCATTGGCAGAACAGCCTCGAGTGCAGCTGTGCTGTGAACTCTGCCATAGAGCCCCAGGATCATGCTGGGATTTTTAAAGACATGCATACGGTAGGAGAGCCACGTTCTGAAGAGAGACACACATTGTGGGCATAACAGCAGGAGCAGCTAAGAGAAAGCCAGTGCAAAAGTGGTAGAAAGCTACCTTTAACCTCCCCACATGCCCTCCAGGTCCTGCACTACGCAGCACTCAGACACAGTGATGAACTGGATCCCAAGTTCCTCGGCCTCTAGTCTGTCCTTGAAGGTTATTACAATCAAATTCCCACCATCCGTTTTTTCTCAGTGCTTCAGCAGAGACTCTGTAGAGATCAAAAATCCACAAGGAAGCCTGCTGGAGCCATAATGAATATCCTGTGACTGCAGGCAGTGCTTTGCAGCCAGTTGCAACCCATCAAAGCTGACTAGTACTCACAGGAACGCCCATCCTGATGAGGTGGTCCCGAATCCTTAGGAAAAGATAGCATGGTGATGCTTCACATAATTGCTCCCCATTTACCATTTTGAGGGAGAACTCCTGCCACCAGTCTGCTGCAACATTTTCCATCTACATCTACAAAGAGCTTCATGACATTCTTTGCAGTCCATTTCCTGGAAGGATCAAGTGTCCAAGCCACTCACAGCTAGCACTTTATGTTCCACGTGCATGTTAAGTATATTCATTTTTTTGATAAAACTACACGCAATTCTTTTGCAGGCCTCTGTGTGCCTATGTGAACAGCACCCACATGAACCACACACATGCAGAATATGGGCAGGCATGAGCATGTAGCTCACCTCCCATGTGTTATTGCCTCTGCACAAGCTCACATGCAGCCCTATGTGAGAGCAGATGCCACTGCACAAATTGCTGGAGGTACATAGCTAATTTAGGCCTTCTATTTGCTGTAAAAAAGGCAAGGGACTGACACCTTTAAACAGCAGAAATTCCTTCTCAAATGGTCATTGACAAGTGGATGCTTGCTTTGTTTTGAACCTACCTGAAGGGCCTCGAACCTTGCTAGTGCTGAGTACCTTCTGATCTCCAAGAGGAACCACATGTCCAACAGGGAAAAAGAATCCCTTCATACAACAGTGGCTGAGGACTTGGTAAAAACAAAGATAACCAAAGTAGCTCCTCTGTGCTACCCACAAGCAGCCAGTACTTCCCTACCTGTGCAGCCTCACTTGGCTTGTCTGAGTATCTGCCTGCAGAATTTGCATCCCTGCCCTGCCAACAGGACTCACACAGCCCTGGGGCCCCAGAGCCCACAGCAGGGATGCACAAAGCCTGGGAGGACCCGAGGCAGCAGCAAATCCCACCACAGCTCCGCCTGAACTCTGCCTGCCTCACCCAGCCCAGCTGACAGCCAGTGAGCACAATGCCCACCCCTGGGCTGCCGTGCCCCCAGAAGTTTTCCACAGCTCAGCCCTCTCCCCACCCCGGGCTGGATAAATCCCCTGATTAACCCTTCCCCACCCCATTCCTTCAGGGAAGCCAACAGGCTGAGGCTGCCCGCGGTTGCCCCAGCAACAGGAGGCTCCCAGCGCTGTCCCTTATTGAAGGTGACTTTCCTCCCTCTGCTGCCGCTGCCAGCAACAAGTGCAGCAAAACCCCTGTCCTGCCAGTCAGGGGACACAGGGACAGGATGGGTCAGGGGGGCAGCGCTGCCACTGGCTCTCTCCTCCTGCCCTCTGCAAGCCTGGCCCACACATGGGCACAGCCCAGAGCCAGGTGGTGGCCACAGAGGGGAGCAGTAGCCTGGTGGGGCACACACTGCCCGAGGCACAGAGGGACACATGGCTGAAAGAGCAGGCAGGAGGCAGTCAGAGCACCCATGGCCAGCACCCACCCATCTCTCTGTGCCTAGGATGCTCCTTCCATGGGCTTTAAGCTCACCTCCTTCTCTCTCGTTTTTGTCATTTTTTTTTCTAGGAAATTTTAAAGTGGATCTAACTAGCTAGCTAGCTAGCTGGGGCTAGATAGCAATCGGTGGGGAAGAAACAATTCAGTAAAACATCCTGCTGAGAGACCATGTGGCCACACCTCCTCTGCACAGCAGCTCTGCCCACCTGAGAAAGGGCTGCAGGCACTCCAGGCACTGCTGAGTCTGAGATCTGTGCCCCAACCCACAAGAGCCTCGTGTCCTCTGTGCCAGCTCTTACCACTGAGGGGACAGGGGGAACAGAAAATGGCCCCATTTCCCAGGGTCGTCCCAGGTGACTGTGTCAGAGGTGGGATCTTGTCCTCATTCTGCAAGGATCTGGGACACATGCCATCTCTATTCCCACCACGCTGCTGAAGGGTTTTACCTGCCCACAGTGGTCTCTCACCAGGCACCTCACACGCCCCGGGCCCCAGCCAGCCTTGAAACACAACGGAGCTCGCAAGCCCCCCGTGTGCACTGGCAGAGCACAGGAGGAGCAATGGGAGAGGGAAAGCTGAGGGGGTGCAGAGCAGCTGAGGGGGTGCAGAGCAGCTCCGAGAGGTGCAGACACACAGCAGAGGCGAGCGAGGACAGGAGTTAATACACAGGAGGCAGGCAGGCGACAGAGCAGTGAGCAAATAGCAGTGGAGCAGGGAAGACCTGGAGTCAAGCACACAATTAGCAGAGAGTCTGCAGAGAAGAGACACAAAAATAATTAGGGTAAGTGGTGCAGCTGAAAAGAAATGATGGCATGAATAAAGTAGGCGCAGGTGCAGTCAGAAACATGGCAATTGGGTAAATATGGGAATGTGGTAAATAATACTGGCAATGGCACAAATGTGATAAATATTGGGTAACTCGTTATTTTAAACTGTTTTCCTGTTTGAAGGCTGCTTCCACAGCCCAGCCTGCTGCAGTGAGATCACAGGACACAGCAACTACAGAGGGAATTATTTCCTTCTCAGTGGTGGAAAACTTTGCCAAGCCCTGCCACAGCAAGAGGCCCCTGGCAAGGGACACTGCCCTGAGGAGAGGCTGGAAAGCACAGGAGAGGAAATGTGGCCCTTGTAAATCAGATACTTTTCCAAGGCAGCTGCTGTGAGATTTATTGGGGGAGCATGGCTCCATGCAAGGAGTTCCTCTGTGCTCCCTCTGCTTGGCGTAAACTTTATCCTTTCTTCCCATCCTTCTCTTCAATTGGACGGAGAAACAGCAGCAGCCCCTTTTGGAGATCAAAGTTTTAGCAGGCAACAAAGACCTCCGAGGAGGCTGTTGCCATGGCTACCTTAGTAACCACGGTCTTTTAATCACACCATTCTCCTCTGCGAGCAGCGTGCGGCTGTCGCCGGCAAATAAGGAGGAAAACAGGGCTAAAAAACCTTGGCAACAAGTAGCACTTCTAATCGGTGTGAAATAAATAACCAGGAGTAGGCTGGGCTAGGACGAGGGGGGCTGGAAGCAGGTGACGAAACACAGCAGCACAGGGGTCTGGGGGAGTGCACCAACACTTTTCCAGGATTTCTAAGAGGAAGGCTCCTGTGCNGGAAGCCAACAGGCTGAGGCTGCCCGCGGTTGCCCCAGCAACAGGAGGCTCCCAGCGCTGTCCCTTATTGAAGGTGACTTTCCTCCCTCTGCTGCCGCTGCCAGCAACAAGTGCAGCAAAACCCCTGTCCTGCCAGTCAGGGGACACAGGGACAGGATGGGTCAGGGGGGCAGTGCTGCCACTGGCTCTCTCCTCCTGCCCTCTGCAAGCCTGGCCCACACGTGGGCACAGCCCAGAGCCAGGTGGTGGCCACAGAGGGGAGCAGTAGCCTGGTGGGGCACACACTGCCCGAGGCACAGAGGGACACATGGCTGAAAGAGCAGGCAGGAGGCAGTCAGAGCACCCATAGCCAGCACCCACCCATCTCTCTGTGCCTAGGATGCTCCTTCCATGGGCTTTAAGCTCACCTCCTTCTCTCTCGTTTTTGTCATTTTTTTTTCTAGGAAATTTTAAAGTGGATCTAACTAGCTAGCTAGCTAGCTGGGGCTAGATAGCAATCGGTGGGGAAGAAACAATTCAGTAAAACATCCTGCCGAGAGACCATGTGGCCACACCTCCTCTGCACAGCAGCTCTGCCCACCTGAAAAAGGGCTGCAGGCACTCCAGGCACTGCTGAGTCTCAGATCTGTGCCCCAACCCACAAGAGCCTCGTGTCCTCTGTGCCAGCTCTTACCACTGAGGGGACAGGGGGAACAGAAAATGGCCCCATTTCCCAGGGTCGTCCCAGGTGACTGTGTCAGAGGTGGGATCTTGTCCTCATTCTGCAAGGATCTGGGACACATGCCATCTCTATTCCCACCACGCTGCTGAAGGGTTTTACCTGCCCACAGTGGTCTCTCACCAGGCACCTCACACGCCCCGGGCCCCAGCCAGCCTTGAAACACAACGGAGCTCGCAAGCTCCCCGTGTGCACTGGCAGAGCACAGGAGGAGCAATGGGAGAGGGAAAGCTGAGGGGGTGCAGAGCAGCTGAGGGGGTGCAGAGCAGCTCCGAGAGGTGCAGACACACAGCAGAGGCGAGCGAGGACAGGAGTTAATACACAGGAGGCAGGCAGGCGACAGAGCAGTGAGCAAATAGCAGTGGAGCAGGGAAGACCTGGAGTCAAGCACACAATTAGCAGAGAGTCTGCAGAGAAGAGACACAAAAATAATTAGGGTAAGTGGTGCAGCTGAAAAGAAATGATGGCATGAATAAAGTAGGCGCAGGTGCAGTCAGAAACATGGCAATTGGGTAAATATGGGAATGTGGTAAATAATACTGGCAATGGCACAAATGTGATAAATATTGGGTAACTCGTTATTTTAAACTGTTTTCCTGTTTGAAGGCTGCTTCCACAGCCCAGCCTGCTGCAGTGAGATCACAGGACACAGCAACTACAGAGGGAATTATTTCCTTCTCAGTGGTGGAAAACTTTGCCAAGCCCTGCCACAGCAAGAGGCCCCTGGCAAGGGACACTGCCCTGAGGAGAGGCTGGAAAGCACAGGAGAGGAAATGTGGCCCTTGTAAATCAGATACTTTTCCAAGGCAGCTGCTGTGAGATTTATTGGGGGAGCATGGCTCCGTGCAAGGAGTTCCTCTGTGCTCCCTCTGCTTGGCGTAAACTTTATCCTTTCTTCCCATCCTTCTCTTCAATTGGACGGAGAAACAGCAGCAGCCCCTTTTGGAGATCAAAGTTTTAGCAGGCAACAAAGACCTCCGAGGAGGCTGTTGCCATGGCTACCTTAGTAACCACGGTCTTTTAATCACACCATTCTCCTCTGCGAGCAGCGTGCGGCTGTCGCTGGCAAATAAGGAGGAAAACAGGGCTACTAAAAAACCTTGGCAACAAGTAGCACTTCTAATCGGTGTGAAATAAATAACCAGGAGTAGGCTGGGCTAGGACGAGGGGGGCTGGAAGCAGGTGACGAAACACAGCAGCACAGGGGTCTGGGGGAGTGCACCAACACTTTTCCAGGATTTCTAAGAGGAAGGCTCCTGTGCCAATCACTTCCTGCTGGCACTACCCACCTATGGTCACAGCTCAGGGTCGGAGAGCCCTCTCCGTGGAGCTGCTCACAGACATTTTCCCAGCTGAGATGTGGGCCAACACATCCCCAACACATCCCCAACACAAGGCCACCAGCACAGCTCTGCCAGCTCCTGTGACCGAGCACTGGCTCGGGTGCTACTGGCAGCTTTTCAGCAAATCAAGAGCAAAATCCTAAAACCAACATCATGCAAGGGAAAATTCTGCCAAGAACTTTTCAATCTCCGAAATCATGTCAAATTTTATTATGCAGTCTCTCCTGGCATAGAAGATACTCCAAACCTGGCTATATTTATACCAGCTATTGAGTCACTTTGCTGAGTAAGAACTGCCTTATTAGCATTGCACACCATACACACGTGTCCCAGTGGAGATTTATCCTCACTGAAAGTCAACACATGGCTCTATTAGTACATTAATTACTGTACAATATGCTGTGTGTATATGTATCTACATTCTTTACTTTTACATGCTTTACTACTTTTACTATGGGTGTGAGACTTTTTACATTTTGGGTTTAGCCTATATGGATCCTGGCTGGCAATATAAACTGTAGAAGATGTCAGTTTACCCATGTTAGTTGCCAGCTGTCTCCAGAAATCAACACAAACCTCAGGTACTAGTTGTTGTTACTTAAAGCATAACAATGGGAGAAGCTTCAACTTCTAAAAGATTTGCCTGGGGAATTTCAGGCCTGTCAGACTGACCTTGATGCTTGGAAAGGTTATGGAATAGATGATTCTGAGTGCAATCACATGGCACATACAGGACAACCAGAGGATCAGAAAGGTCCACAGTAAAAGAGGACTTGGGGTGATACCTGGTGTCAACAGCAGCTGAATGTCAGACAGAGTGTGGCCAGGTGGGCAAGGAGGTCAATGGCATCCTGGTTTGGATCAGGAATAACGTGACCAGCAGGAGCAAGGCAGTGATTGTCCCTCTGTGCTCAGCACTGATGAGGCCACACTTCAAGTCCTGTGTTCAGTTTTGGGCCCCTCACTCTGAGACAGGCATTGAGGGGCTGGAGTGAGTGCAGGGAAGGGAACGGAGCTGGGGAAGGATCTGGAGCACAGGTCTGATCAGAAGTGGCTGAGGGTGTTTAGCCTGGAGAAAAGGAGGCTCAGGGGGGACCTTACTCTTCTCTACAATTGCCTGAAAGGAGGGTATGGAAAGATGGGTCGACTGTTCTCCCAGGGAAGAAGCGACAGGATGAGAGGAAACGGCCTCAAGCTGTGCCAGAGAAGTTTCAGGTTGGACATCAGGAAGAATTTTGTCACTGGAAGGGTGGTTAAGCAGTAGAATGGGCTGCCCAGGGAAGTGGTGGGCTCATCACCCTGGAAGTGTTCAAGAAACAACGGGACGTGGCACTTAGTGCTACGGTTCAGTTGAGATGGTGGTTTTCAATCAAAGGTTGAACTCAGCGATCTTGGAGGTCTTCTCCAACCTTAATGATTCTATGATTCTGTGATTAACCATAAAATAATATTGCACTGATACACAGTTTATGTAATATTAGCTGCTGAGTTAGATGGAAAAGAAAGCCAGCAATATGTGTCTAGCAAAGCGCACAGATCAGTAACCAAAGTGTCAAACCAACAGCTGTGGAGTACTTTCTGGCCTCTTCCAGAAATTTGACAGGTCCTGGGGAATGGAGCCACTGTTTTGTGAAGCATGTCTAAGCAATGTAAAACCTCAGAATGCAAACATCACCAAGCTGGCACAGACCTATGCGTTCCAGGGTACCCAGCTGTGCTGAGCTGTACATACAGGCACTGCTCTGTAGCTGTTCCAGCTTGGGAAGGAGCAGTGGAGCAGCTTCCATAGGTCCCTGCACCTGGTTTGTAAATTCTGGCTCTTGGGAAGGCTTATTGGGTTGTGTGCAATGCCATGCAATGAAGCCAGACTGCTTCCTGGTGTGAGCTGGTGACATGCAGCCAGGATGACACTGCACTGTGCTCCTGGTCTGAAGGTTACTCCAGGCACACTGCATCCCTGCACTGCTACACGTGCAGCTCCCTTCAGAAAGGCTGCAATGAATTACTTCACTGAAGCCCACTATAAAAAAGCAATACACAGGGGCTACAAATAACAATACAATTAATAGCACTGCCTGTGTTTCAAGAAGCAGGACTGCCAGCTACTATGACAGGAATGTATACTTTTTTCCATTTAGGATTCAGCCTTTTGGATTCACTCACATTAAAAAGTTTAAAAAATAAAATGCATATAAAAGTTGCAAATGTATTCATTAGCCCAGCTGTAATGTCAGCAAAGGTTCTCCTTTTCTAATAAAACACATGAGTGCGGGGAGTATCACTTGATTCCTGCTGTGGAATTGCTAAGCTCTTGACTAGGCTGCAGCAGAAGCAGAGTTCATACAGTCTCCAGCATGCTACATCCTGTTTGGAGATTCCAAATGCCATCAAAATGCACATATATCACAGAATCACAGAATTGTTTAGGCTGGAGAAGACCTCTGAGATCGAGTCCAACCTGTGACCAAACACCACCACCAGACCATGGCACTGAGTGCCACATCCAGCCTTTCTTTAAACACTACAGTGACTTCAACACCTCCCTGGGCAGCCCATCCCAATGTTTAACCAACCCTTCTGGGAAGAAATTCATTTTGATTTCCAACCTGAACCCCACCCCCGGCACACCTTGAGGATGAGCACCCACCGTGTTCAACCTCCTTTCAGACAGTTGTAGAGAGTAATAAGGACTGAAGAATATTTTTTTTAATATAATAAATGTATAATAGTATTTTTTAAATTTAAATTCTCTCCTTACTCCACAGGAGGCTCCCTGTCAGTCTCCTGTGTTTCTGAGTGAGGCAGAGGTTGCTATCCCTCTTCCCTCACCTGCACTGATTCCCTTAGAGAGGGTTAGAGTCCCTGACTCTAACAAAGATAGATACTGAAAAAAGCAAAAGATACTGAATGGTCTTTTCAGCAAAGTACATAATAAGCACATGCTTAGCATCAGGTATGCTTTACAAATCCCATCAGCTTTGCTGAGCACAAATGGATATAAATAAATGCTTGGATGCTTTTCTGAAATAAGTTTGATATGAGGACAGCACACGGGATTCTCTGCTGCTACCCAGAGCTGACCAGCAGCCCTGTGTGTCAATACACATCCAGGAAACAAAACCCAACATGCAATCCCATCATCACCCAGGCTCCCTGGCTGCCTAAGAGGTCACTGAGGGTTTCTGTGATCGCTTTCCTAAGAAAAAAAAGAAATATTGTAATTTGCCCAGGTTTTGGATTTTGCTCTAAGTCATGATAAAGTGCCTTTTGATCAATTTTTCATGGTATGATTCACTGTATAAAAGCAGGACCCTCCACTTTTAGCTAAACAGACTTCCATTAATTTATTGGTGCTATTAGTAAGATATCTACCATTTTTGCCTCTCAATCCTTTCATGGTTTCAACGTGCTATTAAACTGCCTTTTCATCCTGGCATTAATATGAAACCACTAAAAGGAGTATTTTTTCCATTTCCTTTTCAATTCTGATTTTTCTGTCACCCCAAGGATAACGTGAGTGGGTAGAACCTCTGCTCTACTCAGAATTCTGATTTATGCTGAAATCATGCAGCAGCCCCAAAATAAGCAATGTAAGTTGCATCTGACAGACCACTATCAGCAGGGAGCAAACAGCAATGTGCTCTGGGAATCATAGCATCTCTCACACACTATCCCTCTCCTGCTCCAACCTCTCTAACAGGGAATCTGGGTTCCACCAAAACAGCAGCAGAACAGCAAACAAAACCCCTTCACCACATGTCCCCTAGGACTGTAGAATTGCTACACCCTACATCAGTATTCAGTGTCTCCCTCCAAGCAGTGGGATGGAACAAAAAGTATCCCAGAATATCCAGAATACTAAGAAATGGTATTTTCATTACTGGCTGCTTCATCCTTTAGCCATCAATAGGGAGAGACAAAGGAAAACAAAGAAAAAGTAAGAGCAAAGGCAGAAGGAAAAGAATAAGGTGGGAAGGGGAAGAAAGGGAAGGAGGAAAACAGGTAGGTAACCCTGGAATTGCACCAAAAGCTGGAATGTTGCCTCTGCCCAGGAAAAGCAATATCCAGAAGCTGCCTAGCAGCATGAGGCAGAAGTAAGCCCACGACAAGTCTGCTTTCATGCTGCTGCCAAACTTGGCAGGGAGCTGCATTAAGTGCAAGGTCAGGCCCAGAGGCAGAAGAGAAAAGCAGACGTGGTCAAGGGTGATGCAGCCTAAGCCACACGTGTCCCCCAACATAACCACAATGAACGGGGGGCAGAGACATCAAGCCAGCTCCAGAGGGGGGGATTTCTGTGTTTTCTCCCCACAGTCTTCTGTACACACTGAAAAACCAATTCTTCCTGTTACCATGGTACTATTTCATCACTGGTGTCTGAGCACAGTTGTAGATACACAAGAGGAAGACACCAAATCCTAGACAGGAAGGTGAAGGGGGGACAAAAATTCAGCATCTCATCACTACACAGACACAGGAGCTCAGAAGGGGATTTTAACAGCTGCCATTGCCACCTGGCAGAGAGAACCACACCTGAACTCACACAGGTGGGTCCTGGGCCTGGTACTAAGTGGCAGATGGCACACAGACACACTGTGGATTTACACAGGCTGTGACACTGTTTTCTGGAGTGACCAGACTGACCTTCCAGTCCAGCTGTCCATTCTTTGACACTAAAGGGGTGAGGAGAGGCAATGGCACTGTGACAGCCACTCACCCATTCAGTCTGGCTTACCTGGTGACGATAACTACAGCTCCAATTATAAATACCAATTAAACTCTGACCTTTGGCAGGAGATCAAGGGAACACTTGACAGATGTGTTCTAGTGTACACCTCCACAGATCACCTACACACTATCAACCCAATCTTTTTAATATTTCCATCACAGGATGCACAGATCTGTACACACAAGAGCCACGGTGAGGTCTTAAGCTAAGTTGGGAAAAACTCAGCTCGCTCTCCTGGGGCATCCAGGGTTGAAGTACTACAGCTGGCTCCAGACATGTCAACAAAAGTCCCTGAAAGGCCCATTCCACTCTGCTTTTCTCCTCTAGCTGGAATGGCTGCTTTTCTGACCTTTACAGTCAGCTGTATCATGGAAGCCACCTCTGAAAGTGCATCCTGCAAATAGGAAAGAGACTGATCCTGCTCAGCACACTGCTCAAGGGAGCTTAACAGAAACAGAGCCAAGCACACACACCACAGAGAGGGTAGGTCCTGTTAATGGCAGCATCAGCTCAGACCTGGTTAGGACTGTGAAACTGCACCTCTAACTGGACAAGTGTTATCAGGCACACAAAAAAAATCTCCCAAACTGACACATTCAACACAGTGCTTCTTGACATCCTCACAGGTCAGAAGAGTGGGATGAGGACTGCAAAAATCACAGGATCAGATGTCTTCTGGGTGTCTGCTGTTAAAAGACTCTGTCTCAAGTGTTCATTTTGCTGCAAGTTTTTTGTTTTATCCCTTAAAAACAAGGGTTCTGCCTTTCCATAGCCCCGCACTTTCTGCAGTCATTTACGCCTGTGTAACGTGTGAGCAGTGTGGGTGTAAACATTACTATTCTGGTTTGGTAGCATTTGCCACCCACTTTGCCTAGGTGTGAATGACTGCACAAGGTGCAAGGCAATGGTGACAGTGCTGCAGGGACTGTTTTACATAGCTCTTACACCCATAGTAATACGGTGCACGGGGATGGAGAGACAGAAAGAGAGCAGGAGGAGAGATGCATCAGGTATCTGCCAGAAAAGCAGCCCGACAAGAGGCCTCACCAAGCACAAGCAGCTCCACTGACTCTTCATTCTTGCCCTCCACATCATCTGGTGTGATAATAAGACAGTAATAGAGGCCACTATCTCCCCACATCAGCTTCCCAATCTGCAGGTCTGCATCTGGAAGGCAAAGAACAAAAGTAAGGTTTTCCCTCCAACACTTACAGGAAGGATGTTCAATGTACTGGGTCAATCTCTGTGTTCCAAATCTATTTCATTTCCTTCCTAAGAAGGGTTAACCTTATTCAGAATATCAGGGTATTCAGGAAAAAAACAACAGGTCAGGACTTCTGACTCTAGGTGGAAAGACAGATAATGCTGCAGAGGCAGCTCACCCTGCAAGTGCCAAGAGCAGAAGGGGTCACTACATCTCTCTCTGTCCTTCCTGTCACCTAAGGCTGGGGTCCCAACACTATTCATGTCATGAAAGGGGGTTTAGGCAGTGTCCCCTCTACAGCACCTCAGTCATTTGTGAAGAGGTTACAGATACAAAGGAAAACACTCCCTCTTGTGAGGCTGATCACACGCTCTCCACTCCAAGGAGTCTCCACTTCTGGCTTGGTGGTCTCCCCAGTCCATCAGACACCTTGTACTTTCAAGGGACAAGGTCTCTCACACAACCTTCCACATAAAAACGTTTAAGGAGCCTGCTGTTCCCCATCTCCACCCAATCTGACTTCATCCCATGGAAATCTCATCTTTTCACTCTGCCCAAGGCTCTGTGGGTTTAAGTTCGTGACAGGCTAAGCTGGGGAAGTCCAGGGCTGGGCAAACATGAGGTGTAGGATAATCTTGGTGCTTCAGAACTAGGAAAACAGCAGTGACATTTGCAAGGAAGAAAAACCTATTCTGCAGAGACTGAATTTGTATCTCTCTTGCTGCCACCCCATTGCTAAGGAAAATCTATATACAGCAATATGCAGAAGTCAGGAAAAAAGAGCTTCCACTTCATGGAAGGGAAAAAAAGATACTGTATCTGCATTGAAGACCTGTGTGGAGTCAACTGAAGGGAAGTGATAAAGGAAATTACCCTTGGGTCTAGGATTGGTCGGCTGAATCCTACATACAACAGCTGAATCCTGACATACAACAGCTCCCTTCCCACAGTCTTTTCTGAGGGAGTCAACTGAACAATTACTGCCAGACTCCAGTATCCCAAACTGCCAAGGCTCCATTCCAGCCCACACCAAGCACCACTGGGGTAGGAGAGTTACCATGGACAATGCTGACGTCTCTTTCCTTATAGAAGTCTCCTATGGTGATGGCAGATCCCTGTTTGGAGGCCACGACACGGACTGTCCTCCTGCTGTCCACACAGTCCAGGTAGGGATCCCAGTCCAGGTTCCTCTTGCTCATTGTTTGCAAACCAGAAGTCACCATGCCCAGAGCTTCTCCCATCCGGTCCTGGCAGTAGGATTTGTACCTCCACTGTACCACAGCTGGTTGGGTGGATGAAGTAGAGAAATGGCAGCGAAGCAGAGCAGGCTGAAACAACATGGCCACCTTCTTCTTCTCAGGCACAGTGACCTGCAACCCTTCCACCTCAGCTAGAAGACAAAAACATGAGTATCATATGCCTTAGCACTGCTCGAGGAGGGAGCTACTGCATTTTATCACAGCATCATTCTCCCCACATACATAAAACTGTCCATCTGTTTCAGGTGCTAGGGCGCAACACTCCTCAATGTATGTAAGCACGGATGCTGGCAGCAGAAATAAGTTTGCTTTTTCATAGCTTACAGTCACAAAGAAAAACACAGCATGACGGGGCTGAAGGCTCAAATGTAGCATCCGTATGCTGTAGAAGCCCTAACACAATGGTGTGATGATTCACGGCTTCTGTGGCAGCTTCAAACATAAGGAAGAGGTATTTTAGGGATGGCCATGCTCCACATGTACAGCAGGTCAGCCAAGGGGCCAGATCCTGAGTTCATGACAGCCCCACTGCAGAATAAATCACCTCCCTCCCCATTTCAGGGGCATCCCACCTCCTCTTTACAAGTCAGGCAACACACAGTGCCTGGACCAGCACATTCTGCACTGGTGCCCAGTTAGTGCTGCCTGCTCTGCCAAACTCCAGAGATGCACGAAGGAGTGGATCCAAAACACAGAGCTCTTCCCAGGGCTGGCAAGTAGCACTGAGAGAAATTGTTCCGTGTGGGAGGTGTGGAGAAAAAGGGCCCAAACCCTCAAGTTTTTCACATTCCCAGGGAGGAGAGGGATCTCAACAAGTAATGTTTATCTAGCAGCTGACAGGAGAGCTGCAGCCTGGACCTGATGCATTAAGGCCCCTGAGAAAATGCAGGGGACTGCTGCTACACTCTTGTGTAGCTGAGGGAGAGTGAGTGAGCAATGCCAGCCCTCGGGAGAGTGAGGCACTCCATCCACCCACAGGGACATGGCCAAAACTCCCCCGCATGCCCTTCGTTGCTTCCCTCCTTGTGCTGCAGGCAGCGATGTCTGAGAGCACTCCCACAACACTGGAAAGAGGGAATCAGGTTCAGCATGGAAAATGTTGATGTTACCACACACCTCACCCAGAGCAGGTGGAAAAGAGGGAATACACAGGGAAACAGGGAACAAGAAGGAATATAAGGAAACATTGAAGACAGCAAAGCAAAAGAGAAAGTGTACACAACATCTGGAGAAGGGACTGGTGGATTTGGGGAAGCTAAGTGAGGAATGAAAAGACTGAGGACAAAGAAAGACTTCCTGATATCAAGAAGCAGTAGAAGAGAAGAGAAAATGCAAGAAAGAAGAAAAAAAATAGTAAGGATAGAGTATCAGAGCAAATATAAGAAGTAGAAGGATAAGCAGGATGACAATCAGGAAGCTTGGGAGAAGCTGGAGAAGGTGTCTCAGCCCAGGTCAAAGTAAGTACAAAGGGCTGCAGTCAGGTTGCAGGAGATTCAGAAACGATTTAGAGAAGAGAGGAAACGGTGTCAGCAAAAATAACCCACCCACTCCAGAAAGCAGAGATGAAAAGGAGATGGAAATTGGCAAAAGAAAGTGAAATGACAGGAGATATCTTCAGAGTGGGGGGAGAAAGGCACAGACTAAAGCACTGGAGCTTGAAGCAGACAGAGAGCAATAAATGCATCAACTGTATAACAACAGCAGCATGAAGAGACAAGGTCAAGCTGGAGACAGCTTCAGACCTGAAAAGTGAAAGCGAGCAGAGATTGCATGATCAGGATTCAGAACCAAAGGAAAGCGAAGAGGCTGGAAAAACAGTGAATATTAAATTCAACAAGTCATCACTATCTGAACTGTAAAGCACAATGAAGTCTGTAAATCCCAGCTGGAGAGGAAAACACACTATGGACAGAATCTAGGGGAAAGCTTATTTCAGAGAGGCAAGGTGGTTACTGATACTAACAGAGGCATGGTCTAGGCAGGGGATTTGACATTGGGGTCTACTGTGTGAAGACTTGAGGAGCACAAGAGTGCTCTGGCATTTGCACAGAGATGTTGTATTATGCAAATAACGAATGCAGGACATCGTGCACATTGTGCTTGGTCCTTCTGGAATTGCACAGGAGGTCATCAGCTTTGCCAGAAGTGCCTGGACCCAAATCCAAATGCTGCAATATGCCCGTTCTCCAGAGTGCCACCAAGCACAGCTGAGGTCTCCCACAGGACAGGCAGGGGAATGAGGCAGCTCCTGCACTTTCCTGAGCCACAGGCAAAGAGATTATTCAGGAAGTGGCAGCTGGGACATTTCTGCCAGGCTTCCTTTACCCAGGGACCAAGCACAGAGGCCATGTGGCACTAAGGGAAGGCCACCAAGGTGAACCAAGTGGTGATGTCTAATCCTCTCCAGAGACTCACACTTTCTGGGTTGCATCTGAATGCAAGAAACACGAAGAACACCTTGAAAAACCAACGGGTCTATGTCAGTCCTGTGCCTGGCAGCCCCAAGCCCGACCCCTCACAGTCAGAGGCCAAAGCCAGCATGTGGCATGAGCTGATCAAGTGACTCACCACGTTACCTCAGCTTCAGGGATAAAACAGTGACACACTGAATATTTAAATCTTTCCCTTGTGAACCAAGTATGCTGCTTAGTAAACACAGTGCTCTCAGCTAACCATGCACCACAGCCCTCCTTCCCTGTTAATGAGATTAATGAGTTTGGCAAGCCAGGGACTGCTTTAATAAATGATTAGCTGAGCTTTAGCAAATTCTCATCTGACTAACTTTCCCCACCCTACCCCCATGTGAATGTCTATATCAAGAAAAGAAAAGCAGCTTTTGGGAAAATACAGGAATTCTTTTTCTACCAAAGAGCATTTTGGAGATGTGCAGAAAATTATCTGGCATCTTCTATATCCTATCCCAAGCTCTTTATTAACTTCTTAAGCATTATTTTCGGATTCCTTCCTGGAATAGCATTTAAGAGCAATCTCTAGATTGGGAGACTGGAGCAGAGGAAACTTTAGATCTATTTAAGTCAAATTATATATAATTATATATGGCTGAATTGGGAAATTATACACCTGTTATTTCCTCTGCCAAAAAAGAGTTACTGGAATTGATTCGTGCAGTATGTCACTGCTGTAAGAGTGTCCACCAAGAAGGCCACCAGGATGTTTGAGTGCCTGAAGAGAAGATGGTGGCTTTACACTGATCAGTTATGTCCAGGCATGGGAATTACAGGACTTCCTCACCTTCAAGAAGAAACTGCTGACCTCAAAATGTAGTGTAGCCAAGACAAGAAAAGCCTCAGACATACCACAGGACAGAACCCTGAGCTGTTAATACAGCAGATAAAAAAAAAAGAGTAAAATATGCAAAAAATTATGAGAAGCTTAGTGACAGCACCATGGTAGCGCTTTGTCTAGTTTTAATACAAATATGACTAAAAAGAAACTGAATTGTGTTATGCTATGTTTTGACTGATGCAGACAGGACAAAATTAGCCTTTACTTCAAACTCATCATGGAAGTGCAATTCCTGCACTCTAGAGAAGGAACCTGTTCATTGCAAATTTCACGATGTTTCAAAGTTTCACAAGAAAAAAATCTAGCTCCTAGGACTACTTTGCTTTCCTCCCTTCTTGCTCTCCTAAATCCAAAGAAAAAGGTCTGAAAATATCCATCAGTTGCATCTTATAAACACAGTTATCCTTTCTCTTAGAAAACAAAAAGAATCCATGGTCTTGTGTGTCTGTACAAATATATATATACACACACACTCCCGGAGAAAGAGCTTAAAAATAATCACACTTCCGAAATATAATTGTATGGGGTTTGTCTGTTTCAATTGGAACTGTGCATTTGTCTACTTGCTCTGATTCCTTTCCTGAACTATCCTCAGATTATGCATTCAAACTATGCAATCAACACTACACACAAGCTATCACTAATACATTTCACTGGTGATTAAAGAAAATTCCAGGAAGCGATTACGGGGAGGGGATATTTGTAAGGGCGGGTTTGAGCCTTGTGAGCCTGATCTGCCTTCCCTGGGCAAGGGAGAAGGCAATTGAGAGGTGACAACTGAGGCTCTTGCTTTGCCACTGGCCTCCAGAGAAGCCTATGCCTCCTTGAGGTGAAATAAATCCCAGAAAGATTTATTAACTTCAGTACACAGCCTCTAGGAATAGAAGCACAGAACGGCTGGGGTTGGAGGGGACCTTAAATATCATGTAGTTAGAATAAAATTGATCTGAAGCACCAAAGCCTGGCAGCAATGGAAAAGCCAAATGCTGCAGTTCAGTGGAATATGTCTCAGGCTGCATCCTTCTGGAACACACAGGACTTGAGTCCAAGAGAAGGCAGCACAAATTATTCTTCAGGTCACATGGGTCTCCCTATCTGTGCATACATCTCATCTCTTTCTTTGCAATTATTGGCTCATGCTACTGCTTGCCTGAGGTAGTGCAACTGATTCTATGAAACTACAAAAACTCCATCCCCCGTTTTCTTGGGGGAATAATACCTTTATTGATGTATAAATACCTTTATTGACAGGAGTGGCAGTTCTACACACAGGAGAATGGAAATCACAAGGCCCTGAACCAGGCACCTCAGGAAAGCTACTCCTAGACTTTACCTCCAGGCTTTGGCAGAAAAGCATCTGCTCACTGGTAAGAGACAGTGCCCTCAGGGTAGCCACCTCCCAAATAAAATAAACTGTTGGGCAAAAGCATTGTTGGTTTTGGCACCCTGGATACTATGGATCATTTCAAAGTGTTCTCTCCCCCACTGCTGATTACTGGCACACCATTCACACTTTCATATGTGGATCAAGCTTGAGTCAGGAAGGGCAAGATCTGGGCTTTGAGACCAGAAATCCAGAGATGATAACGAGATGTGTAAACAGATGAATGGAGAGCCAGTGGGATCACTGAGATTGTATTGTACAGGTTCTTGCCTACTCATGTTGGACTAAAGCCAATCCATGCAATTTATCAGCAAAAGCCATCTCCATCAGATTGTATCAAGTACTTATGGGAAATTAATTGGGTAGCTTGGTCTGGGTCCTATCAGACTTGTGTGCTAAGCAATGTGACCACTAATTGTCAAGTTTTTTTGGAAGCAAGAAACCAATGCCTGAACAACTCAGCTGCAGCTGAGGTGAAAGCATGCTTCTGTTTTTCACAGCTCCATAACAAAACCAAGAATTTCAGCTCTCCAGCTGCTTAACCTGGAACGGGGAAAACCCAAAGCAGCTGCAGAAAAGCGTGGCCTTGCACACCCAGCACTCACACCACAGAACCTCAGCACAAAAAGACTCCACCTAGGACAGCCCAGGCTGTGCAAAATGACTGCAGTAGACAGTGGACAATTCCTTGCTCTTCCACATTCTCTGTGGTGCTCCCCCCCAGGCACCTCCTGCTCCTCAGCATCCCTGTGCTCATTATACTCCCTCACCACAGCCCCCTTCACACATTCACAAAAGTCACTCTGAATGCTCTCAGGGAAATGATCTCAGTTCTGGCCACCAGATCAAATCCACCCTGCCTCACTACTGTCTGAAAGCAGTCACAGTTGTCAGATGCCTCCTGATTTAGACTTGGTTCAGCATCCCAGAAATCATTCCCAGAAATATCACTCATCAGAAGCCTGAGAACAAAGCAGAAGAAACGCAGAGAGTCCTTCCAGGCCTTGTAACACCAAGCCATAATACCCGTCCTTGGGATGGCATTGGGCTGCCAGTCTCACTCAAGGTGACCTCACAGGAATACAAAGTAAGAAAAACATGAGATTTCTTCCCAATTACACTACACTTATGCTCTGTGAAGCCAGGCGAGGGAAGTCAGATGAACACTTTAAATCAAGACAAGCACTAGAGTCCAACCATTTCCCTGCCTTCCCAAGAAGTGTGGTCAGCTGGGCAGAAACAGCAAAGCACAGCTGTGCTCCAGCATGCCCCCTCTGCCTGCCCTCCTGAACTGTGGCTGGGAAAGAACAGGTACAGCGACAGTGTACAGGGACTGAGCACTAAATTACTGGTGGAAAAGAACTTAGCAGGAAGAAAAGATCCCATTTTGATGTGGACAGTCTTCCAATTGTAATTTATCCAAGCTTAGTCCAAATTGTGAGGCATAAAAAATTTGATCAGCTTGTTCTGTACATAAAACTGGAGTTCAGTCTCCAGTGCAGCACTATGCTCATTTTAAATGCATTAGAAATTACAGCATTTATAAGAAAATGGTAAACATAAGGGGAGGATTCATTCCAGAATCAAGCTGCACTTGCTAATTTACAAGAACAGGCTTTACACAGAGACTAAGGATACTTGGCAAATTTTATCTTCTTTATATAGAATGAGAGCACAGTCCCACAAATATCTTAACCCGTGTGACCTCACAGGAAGGAATAAAGAACAACCTGCTCTTCGTCCATTTGCTGTTGTTATTAAAACACTCACTTTAGGCATGTGGGAGAGCAGGACAGGAGGGGGAGAAGCCAAACCAAATCCATTGTACCCCGCACAGGATTTTTTTGAAATTGCCGTAAGGACTCACAAAGCACAAAAACCAAACAAAAGATAAATGCAAGAGCCAAAAATTAAAGACAAACAAAGGACAGAGAGGAATTACTGCTGGGAGGAAAGGGACCGAAAGTGCTGATTAGAAATTTCTCAGCCCACCTCGAGGAGGGAGGAGGGGAGGGAAGGGAAGGAGAGCCTTCTCTTTCGTGCTCCCTTTTGTCTCCCTGCTTCTTCCCCGTCTTGCACTCTGTCCCCTGGCCCCTCCACCTCCCAACCCCCACTTCTCTTCCCCAGAGTGGAGTGTACCACTCCGGCTGGAGTAGGGCTCCTTACCTTGATGCAGACCTTTCATTCCTTTGCACAGCCACTGGGGAGAGAAAAACCTTGAATCCATGTTTGCTATCCCCCTCTTCCTTTTCTGTGCGCGCACACACACACACACTCACACACCTTTGCTTATTTGCTTTTCTCTCGGCTGTGAAAAAGGACATCAGCACCTGATTTATGGCTGGGCAGCAGCGGCTGGAGGCTGGAGGGGAGCGGGCGAGCACTGGCTGCCTCCATCCCTCAGCACACAGCTACGGATAACCTGTTGCCTGCCGGAAGCCTGTGCCTGCCAGCTCTCCACAGCACCAGCAGCACGCAGTCCTGTCTCAAAACCACAGGGCTAGAGGAAACTGGAAGGTCTTCCCACTGCAGCGGTACCTCTCTCTCTGCATTGACCCTGCACGCTCCAAACAGTGCTCCCTGCCAGGAATCGTGAACTGCCCTCACTGGAAGGAGGAAAGTGTCAACAGCCCGGTCTTTTAGCTTGATAAAAAAAGTCCTGATTAGCCTGACACGTCCAGATAAAGAAGCTCTTTAAAAAGAGGGAGGAATGTAATGTCATGCTTTGCTACACCCTGTAAGTCCTTTGCCAGTCCTTGGATGCGATTTACCAGCACACTACTATGGCTAGTAGGAAAGGAGGGGGGTAGCTGTGGGTGCGCTGGCACTCCAGACCAACTCACTGAAGTGGGATACATTTGGAAGCAGGCAAATGGCAGGGAAGGAGGAAGGGAGAGAGGATGAGCTGGAAACTGCTGAAGCCCCAGATGAGGCCGTGAAACCCTGGAAGGGAGCAGTAGGCAGGCACCGGTGTTGAAGATGACTCAGAGTGAAAATGCAAGGAAAGGGGTGGGTGGGTGGTGGGAGAGAGGTGTTATGACTAAAAGCCGAATTTACTGCTTGTGAATCCTAAATCTGAATAGGAAGAGTGAAGAGGCTGAGGTCTTTTTTGTGGGATACATAGGTGACAGTGGGAAATATATGCCACTTAACCCAAGTGTGTCTGTTCCTTCTTTCAGCCTGTAACCAGCCTGCCTGGCTAAGTCATCCTACTGCAGCTTTTCCTACAGCCTGCTGCTCCTGCCTGTGCCTGGCTGCTGCACCGGCTCACAGGAGGCAGATCTTGCCCCTGATCGGCACGGCTTTCTCTTCTCCCCCCGGATCCCGACTGCCCCGCCGCTCTCCCCCAGCTGCAATCCCTTCCCTCTCCTTTTCCTCGCTGCCCAGCTCTCAAACCCAGCCCCTTTTCGGTTTGTCACCCCCTCGCTCTCCATCACCGAGCCCTCTCTGCTCTCCTCCCCGGCTCCCCTCCCCCTGCCCTAGGGGGGGCACTTGTCCGACCTTTTCGGGAGCCGGCGAGCGGGGCTGGGGGGCAATCCCGTCCAGCGCTCACAGAGGCCTGGGTACAACTGCACCGTCACGGGGAAGGCCCCCCCTGGAATTCCATCCCCCTGGAAGCCGAGGCAGAGGCAGGGCAGCCCCCTCCTCTTACACCTCTGCAAAGACGGCGTGCGCGGTCAGCACACCGGGTGAAGGAGAAGTTCCTGCAATTGTTCCCGGCACGGGCGGGGGGAGCCGGGGGCTTGTCGCCATCCCTCCGGCACGGCGGCCAAGGACACTCCGACAGCCCCGGGCCGGCCGCCCCCGGCCGCCCCCGCGCGGCCTCCCCCCC
>VZTB01004642.1:539557-569967 GCA_013397245.1 Thryothorus ludovicianus
AGGGAGGGGAGGGGGACGCGGCTTCCCGAAACTGCTTCGCTTCCCGCCCTCCCTGCCTCCGGCAAAGGCGCGTTTCGGTTGCCTGGTGCCGCTCCTCAGCCTACGGGCACCCCGGCACGTTCCTCTGCAACTCCTGCAGCCCCCGGCATCACCGCTTCTTAGCGGGGTCCTTACAACTTCTCTAGTAAGCGCTTAGAAGTGTCCCCGCCGATCATCTGTCCTCCCCAAATCAGCCAAATCTGTACCTTGGGAAATGAGCGTAGACGGTTCCTGTTCTAAATTTCCCTGGGGTTTCCACTTCCAGCATAGGCACAGCTACTAATTATTGTAATTTTAGATAAAAGAGTGTAATTTTAGGTGAGGAGATGTTAACAATGGGCAGCCGAGTTGCGGGGTGCAGAGTTTGCGTGCCAACATGGTACTGGAAGGGGATGGGGATTTCTTTGTTTGTTTTTGGCTTCTTGTGGGCTGTTGGTTTGGGGGTTTTTTTGTGAGAAAGGGGTCAGATTCAGCCTTAAATGACATTTTAGAATATGGATGTTGCTCAGGAATTAAATGGTCCTGGCCGCAGCGAACCCACGTGGGTACACATTAACTGTACTTAAAACTTTTATTGAAGTTTCTGTGAAAACTTAATAAGGCAGTGGAATTATTCACGGGCCTAAATAGCTGGCTAAAATAGCATCATGCTTTCCTTTGTGGCTCAGCACTGGAGAGACACACCTTGCAAAATGGCACTCCCCACTCACAGCATCCAGCACAGCTTCCCTTGGAGTGTTGTTCATCCTCAGGCACTTTTGTTACGGGGTTTGGCTGGTGTTTGTAAGCAAAGCTGGGATGCTGCAGGCATCAGTGATCCCGTGAGAGATGGGAGTAATCTGCAACTTGGTCTCATCTGGAATCTGCCAAAAAACATACACGATTCTGATTTTTCTAAAGCAAAGCGCTTGGTGTGTCCTGCTGCTAAAGGCAGGGCGCACAGGGACGCCTGCAGTAAATCTGTACGAGCTGTTTACATCCTAGCAGGAGTTTTCCAGTTGCTTGTAGGCTCCTCATCGTTTTGCCTTTCAGATTGAACTTCTCTACAGGCAAGATAAGCTTTTCTTAAAAAGTGTGAATAAAAAAAGATCAACAGTTTCTGAAGGAAAAACCAAGCCAGTGTGTTTGCTGTGATAAAAGATGTGTTGAAACATCTTTGGTTGTTTTCAGACAGGTGTAGTCCCTTTGTTAGTACAGTTAAAATGGAATTAAGCAATGAGACAATCCTTAGGCAGTCGATCTGTTTTTAAGTGCTTTATTTGGAGCGATTCAATGTTATTTAAAAATATTTTTCACATGGAAGTTTATTTTTATTCAGCATTGCTTTAAAAAAAAATACACACCCACCCCAATCAGTGTCCTGATGTTCCTCTGACCTGATACATAATGAATTTAACTGTTTTGCACTGCTAGATAAAAGTTACTATTAAGAAGTAAGTCTCTGTTATACTAAATAATGGATATGTGCAGCAGTGCTGTTTCTCCTTCAGCACACTGATCAGGCACCCCAAAGCCTTTGTGCATACTTGCAGGTGGAAGACAAAGTAGAAACTCTCATTAGTGCCACAAATCCAGCCTCCAGCAATGTGTGGTTCCAGAAAATTCAGATGGAACTATAATACTTTGCATCAGCACAGGGCCTGACTCACCACTGTTACCTACCTATAGGATATAAGCCACGAAAGTTCGTACGAGTTGAACTAAAAGTCCTAAAAGGTAAATACAAAGCTATTTTTCTTTCCTTCCCCTAACCATTTTGCCTGATAACCCTCAAAATTTCAAGTGAAATCCTGGTTCCTTGCCTTTTTGTAACTTAGCTGACCAGGATTCTGATCCAGAGTTTCCTGTGACAATGTTGATGTTGATATTATCTCATCTGTTTAACGCTGGGAGCAGTACAATCCCTTATGTGTCACTATTGTTAGCTACCACTGGGGTTTTTTGTTAGCTTTTTTTTTTTAATCTACTCCAGCTTTTGCAAATAAATTTGGCATGCATCACTTTTGCAAAACTTTTGACTCACGACAAAGGAAGGAAAGATTTTCAATAGAAGGAAGCACCATTGTTTCGCATGTAACGTTGGATTTATATCTCCTTTGAAATTCTCATAAATTTACTGTAGGGTCCTTTCTCATTTAACGAGAGCTGTCATTTGTATATATCCACCTAAGATGGATGCCCAGGCCCTGAATAGATGTTCCAGATCTCTGCAGACCTTTGATCTCATGATTGCAACATCTGAGCTGGCTTAATAGTTAATGTTGGGATGTTGTCGTTCCTTTTAGCCCAAGACAGAAAGCTGGAAGACTGCAGTTAGCCCCACTTCACCTTCAAACGGTGGGGAAATTCCTGTGCAATTAGCCAGATGGCTTCAAGCCACAGCCCAGCAGGGATTCTATGTCCTTTGAAAAACAACACACTGATGGACTTAAACCTTCATCTCCCTCAGTCACTTGACAGCCTTGACACCGGATGAGCAAATTCCCGGTGTTTGCCCTGCCTAATTTAGTCCCAGGCAGAATGGGAGGAATACCACACTGCAACCCTGCTTGATTTCACGGCTGATACCGTGACTCCACCTGACGGAGTTCTCTAAGCGATGGGATCATGAACAAATTCCGCTGAACAATGGGGAAACAAACAGACTAATTTTTACTCATGCTGCAGCAGCTGCTGGCTCTTTTCTCTCCTTGCCAAGTACTTCATTCCTCCCTCCCTCGTCTCATCTTCCAGTACCAATCTGTTGTGGTCGTTTCCTCTGCTGATACGCAGAGTCAGCTTTTTAAGTTACCACCACGTGGAACGATTTACACCAGCACCTCAAGTCAGAATGACCCATCTAGGCAACATCCCCGAAAACCCACTCTGCTGCATGAAGATTTTCACGCCGTTCAGCCCCCTGGATTTCCCTCGCAGAAATTTCCATAGAAACAGTGATTTCAACAGCTTTTCTGGGATGCCATGCTAGACTCAGCCATTAGACACTGCTCTCTTGATTTAGTACTGAGATCAGCACCTCGCAGAACTTACTGGGTGACACACCATCAGTTCACAGCTTTTAGTGAGTCTCTTCAGATAGCTACTAAGTAAAACTTTTCCTGGTTTGCTGTGTTACGCTAGAATCGCCTATTAATCCTTGATAGTTTCACTGCAGGACATTGTTGAAATATATTCCTGCTCTGTGTTGTTTTTTTCCAAGCTGCCTGGCTACACTTGATAGCACAATAATACACAGCTTTTACGTCCCATTAACACCAGGAGTGAGTGATATGCGTATATAAACTGCTATTGTTTTTTAATCATGATGTTTGTACCAAGGAATGTTTAGAATATTTAATGGAGAAATCTGGCTTTCTCACTACAATGAACCTTCAGGTCTGTGATGTAAATTCAGCATGAGGAAGAACCCAAGAGAACAGCATCCTCCTATAGTATTTACTCCTCTGTATAAATTTCCTATGCTGCTCCTGACTCTTTTTTAGTTACCACAACTCTTAGCATGCCTTTGCTACACTTACAGAATGAAGCTGAAATTTTCATTTAAAACACTAATGACATGTCAGCAATAATGTTTTGTGAAGTTATCACATAGGTAGAGGACCACAAGTGAATCATCCCAGCTCACCGTATTTTGTGGGTCACTATAGGCAAAAACACACAATAGGACAAACTCTGCTTGCATATCTACAGATAACCTAGGAGGTAGCAAGCTGTTAAATCCTCTAAAGTTTTGGCTGTAGAGGAACTGTGGGCAGCACAAATACCTTCAGGGACTTGGAGTTCACAACCTGGACTCCTGTGACTGTACAATTCAGCTTTCTCAATAAAACAGGCCACATCATTTTGCCTGTACGTTACAAAAATGAATCACAGATTACTTTGGCTGGGAAGGGACGTCACCCTGCCCCTAATTTAATTTAACTTCACTTTCTAGTATTGCCAAGCCAGAGGACAAGGCACTCTGAAGGCATTTCTGAAGAGGGAATGGCAGGCTGTGATCAAAGCACCCTTAACATCCTCTCTGAAAGTCCAACAGACTGTTAGTTTGTTATATTCTTGAGCTAACACCAGAACTGGAGAGAGCATCCCAGGCCCAGCTGCTAAAAGCATGAAAGCAGAAGTACTACAGCATCACCATCCCTGCTTAACATTTGTTTATCCTTCCAGGGATGATGCTGTTAGTCCTCTTGACATAGCATCACATAGAGAGCTCCTCTTTGGTCGATATCCCACTCTATCACCTACCTTATTAAATGTTCCTTCAATCTTTATATATTTTGCAAGTAACTGTGATGACTACATGTTTTGTTGAAAGCTACCAACAAATTCTTAGTAGTATGCAGCCAAGAAACAACCTAAGAAAGATCTTGATAAAAAGTGTGATTACAAGTCCTCATTTAAAATTACATTTTGAGACACCTGAAGCTAATGCTTTAACCAGAGACTGGATGGTCTTTGCATCATAAATCTGCACCCTTGATTTAGTGCTGTGTGGTCGAGCCACATGCTTCACGTGTCTGAATGCATTACCTTTAGTAACCACATTTAATATCTTTTTGATGCAATTACAAACCAATGTGACAGAATGTATTTGCTGCAAACCCATGTTGACTGGCATTAATTACGTTACTTTTCTTAAATCCATTATTGAAGCAAATCCTGTATCAGTGATTCTATTTTGCCTGGGATCCCTGTCAGTCTAAGAGGTCTGTAATTAGTCAGGTCACCCGACTTAGGGCCAGATCCAAAACAAGACTTTGGAAAATTTTTGGTACCTAACATTTAGAACTCAAATATAGAAAAAAAACTAATTCAGCAGCAGATTGAGACTGAAAGCACACATTTACTGTCAAAGTTGCCTAAGGGCTTACACTTTTCCTTCTCTGCATACCCAGATAGTCCTGAGCAGAGAGATGTCTAAAAAAGACCCAAGGCAAGGCTTTCATACATTTGGTGAGTCACAGCCAGGTCATTGTTTTCTACCTAAAAATCTGATCTGATGTTAAGGACTGCACAGACTTTGTCCAGGATACTCAGAACAACGTGGTGGTTTCACTGGAGCCATGGCATTGAAGGTGTTTGACAGCTGGCTGCCATGCACCAGGTTTAGTGGTCCTGGGATGTGCTGGTCAGCAGGGTTGCAGCACTCAGCCAAAAATTCCCATGCATCCCACAACTCCATGACCTGCTGCATTGCAACCCCCAACACAAAAAACATTTCTGGAGAGAAGACAGAAGCATTATCAGCTCTCATTTGAGTTCCTTGAGAAACCTGGAAGAAAGGTGCTGATACCACCAGCAAAACCCTGCAAAGACAGGCATGGGAACAAGGCAGGGTGAGCTTCTATAAAAAGGCCTCCTGACTCCTACGTGTTCAAAGTTACATCCTTAACCACACAGGTGAGGTGTAAGGCACCCTGCACTCTCCAAGTCGTGGCACTGTTGAAAAAGAAACCCAAGATTCACTAGGTCAAAAGGTCAAAAGAGAAGCTGGCAGCTGTAGCTGACTGGTTAAATCATTCACCTGGGGAAGGGAAGCCTGCAGGCTCTCATCCCTGAGATGTTTATGCATTACGTATGAAACAATAATAATTACTGGTTTCCTTTCTGTATCTCTCTCCAGTTTTAAAATCTCCATAACCAGGCTGAGAAAGAAATCGACCGTGAGATTATGTGGCAAAAGCTTGTCTCCAAAGCACACAAAGGAGTGCAGAGAGACAATGCCCCTTGGGTGGTTTGTAGCCCAACTAACACCCTGCCCTGGCTCCTCCCACACCCATCACAATGGCTCATTCTCACAAGTCCGAAGAAGCACGGGGACACAATGACAGATGGGAACCCTCAGATAGGAACTCAGAATAAAGGAAAACCGTTCCAGGCTCTTCCCAGGGCTCTCCCAGGAAAGCCTCGGCCCCAGGGTGCAGACTGGAGTCTACAAGATGAGTCAACACCACAGCAACTTTAGGATTGAGGGGGACTGCATCCTACAGATTTAGGACTCATTAGGGGATACAAGGGAAGAGCATTCCTTGATTGCATAGGACTCCTTGTGGAATGCTTAGGGAAAGAATCAAAGGCAGAGAAAGGGGGAGATCTAGGTGATCTGGAAAGGAACAAGTAAGAGAAATAGATGGATAAGGGGATAAAAAGAGCCAGCTGTGTGTGAAGTTTGCTGGGTGATGTGCTTATCCACCACACAGGCTACGTTCCTTTCTTCTTCTTAAATTCCTTTATAACTGTTTTTCCTGAGTGAACAACTCTCTTTTTTGGGCGTGTCCATGTGCATGGGGTCTGGTGCCAGCCTCTAGTCCTGCCATGCGGGGGACAGTCCATGTGCCTGGGTGGCATTGACTGGACAGACAGGATTAAGTCGATCTAAATGCCAGCACCTGGAGTGGGACTGCAGGCAGATCCGGTTCCTACGTGTCCCCGGGGCCAGGAGCTGGAATGAGTGATGGTCTGGGTGCCTGGACTGCAGGCACTGGTGTGGCCGGGTGGCAGCAGCTGGAGAGTGACCAGGATTAGTGTCCCCTGGGGCAGCCAGAACCCTCATGTCAGTGGTGCCAGGAGGGAGCGGGTGTGACAGCGCTAGTTACGATCCAGCTGGGCTCCTTTGGGGGAAGGTGGTGAGCCCTGAGAGCCAGGGAGGGGGAGAGGATGGCTCATCTCTCGTAGGAAAACCACAGGAGGAGCTGGGTTAGGCTGGGAATACGTACTTGACCTGCCCTCACTTGGACCTGGGAGTGTAGAGCTGCGTCAGCCCCGCCTCTCCTGGGCTGATGGGTCTGGCCTGATTCCTCCAACATAAACACCAAATATTTCCCTCTGTGGGAGAGTGCTGGAGCCTCAGACCAGCAGGTAAGTGGGGAACAGCAGATGTAGCCACTGCCCTGCTTTTTAGAATAACTTTGCTCATTCCTTCTGACAAAAAAAAACCTGTAAGGAAAGATTATAGGCTTGAATCCCGAATGAATGAAAATACATTACTGGCAGAAAAGTTCCAGATAGCTCTTCTGTCTGTATAGGACGAGGGTACATGGACCTATTTTGAGATACTGGCAAACTCCATGCATTGATGGAAAAGCACAGGCTGGCAGAGGAGATCTCTGGACCATTTATACTGATTCTGTAAATTCTGGAGCTGTGTTTCCAAAGCCAGGTACAGAGGAATTAAAGTGTTGGCATATCAATTAACTAAATTAAGTGCTTAAAAGGAAAAAAAAAGCAAACAAGTAATATATAAACACTGGCACAACACTTGTTATGTTCTGGAAGGGCTCCAGTGGTACAAATGTTATTTTCAAAGCAGTGTAAATGATCCAGAAAAGTCCTTTGCCTGCTAAGTTAAACAGCAGACAAATGAAGATGTAAAACATTAGTTTCTTCAGAGGCACTGGGCTCTCCTCAGGGCTCTGGGGAAGAATACTGATGGTATGATGCTCTGAAGATGATCTGTTCCCTGTTTTTTTAATCTGACCCCCACCCCACACAGGAAAATCCTTTCTCTCTCTATTGCTTATGAATTTTATTTTCCAACCACACCTCTAGCCCTAGGAGAGCTATCACTGGAGCCTAGTGTTTTTCAAACAGTTGATGCACACATTATCTGCATTTCTTTAAAAGGAAGGGCTGCTGAAGGGTGGGTCCCAAAGCTGCCCACAAGAGAAAAGAATATGATGTGAAGAAAAATAAAACACAAGTGCACAGATGCACTCCTAGCAACTCTCACAGTAATATAACAGCAAACACTTGCCTTTCTGGCTGAAAGAACTAGGCTCTGTGCAGATGTTTATATTTACAGGATACGTGTCATTTCTTGCAGTCTTTCCTCAGAGACTTAGCATTAATGTATCTGGAACTAGACTGGAATATAAATTATTTTCCACAGCAGTAAAAGTGACTTTTAAAATGCTTACCTGTTCTCACTGAGGTTACATCATGATTTTCTACATTTTCAACAATGTGATTGACTCCTCCTGTATGTTTAACAGCAAATTTCCTAAGTGGAACACAAACCAAACTGTTTCACAAGATTTGAGCAACACAGAACTGCCTCCAGAATGAGCCAGCATTTTTTTAACCCTCAGAGAAACCAGCCACCAGAGAGATGCACCTGGTCTGACCTCACCTGACAGCAGTTCCAGCATTGACAAACATCATCAGCTAAGTCAAAAATTTAAGCCTGAACAACAGCTACCACCTTTGGACCTGAACAGACTTACCCAAAGATGAAAAAAGTGGCCAGATTGAGGAAAAGAGGCAGATTTTTCCAGTGATTTGGAAATGCATGGATTTGTTTCATCACTGTTTTTATCCTCATGTCTAAGTTTATGGAAAATTCAAGAGGATTCTGGGATGGAGAATTGTAAAGAATCTTCCCTGTCAGTGCTGCAGCATTTATCTTCATGGTGACTGTCTGGATAGCTCCACTGAAAATGGGGCTGCATGAGAAGCAGACAGATGCTGAAGGATATTCCCCAAAAGACAGGGGAACAGTGAGGAATGTGGGAGACATCATGTGCCCTGGCCAAGGAAAACCAGGCCAGAAGTTCATCAGGGTCTATGCCAATATTGCCACTTCAGTAACCCTGTCTCATGTCAAATGTAGGGTCCTCTATAACCAGATTCCTGCAAACTGATTGATCTTTGCTTTAAAGCCAACTGTGATTATTGACCTGCCAGCTTCTCTTTATTTATTTAATTTTTCTTACTATGGCCAGTGAAGATCATTTGATTTTTGAGAGAGATCAGTAGAAAGCTTAAGACAGGAAGCAACTCTGTGCCACTTATCAAGATGATGCAGATTAGATTATTTCCGACTTTTATTTCATCTGAACTGTGGTTCCCCATGCACTGTCAGTGAAGGAAGTGGAATGTCAGTTATGTCAATGAGATAGATGAAAGGTAAAAACCCCCACAACCACAAAAAGCAACCCAAAACCACAAAAAGTGAGTCTGAACAGCAGCCTCAGTTTTGTGTAACATGAGCTCCCAAATAATTTCTAATAAACAAGTGCTTTTTCCCCTTCTCCTTCCTGAACCTGGTGCAAGCTCCTGTTCCCATGGGGTATTTCTTAACTTTCAGCACCCAAAGAACATTAAAAAAATAATAATTTAGGAAAAGCAGCCATGCCACATTCTCATCAGAACCTGCTGTGAGGTTGTTGCCCCCCAAATTCAGATTCACCTACATGGTGTGCAACAAGCCAATAATTACACACTTGAGAGAAACATTGATTATTTACTTATTTTGGAGTTGCACAAGCCTAGGTGCTTGGTGGCATTTCACAAGCCAAGCACAACCCACTGGGCATCCCATACCATTACTTACACACAAAAATGTTGTGTTGGTAACCTCACAAGTATGATTTGTAATAATTCCCATACAATCACACAATCCCACCTGACTCCTATGCATGCTCAGGGGAAGGATTTTCACCCAAACAGGGATATAAAAATGTGACTTTTAATGTCACAACGAAGGTAGAGGTGTCCAAGAGGCATCTGGATCTGACACCAGGTGATGTGGTTTTGTGGTTTAGGGGTTACAGTGATGGTGCTGGGTTGATGATTATTAGAAATTCTCTTCTGTGAGGATGGTGAGGCACAGGAACAGGTTGCCCAGAGAAGTTGCCCATCCCTGGAAAGCATTCAAGGCCAGGCTGGACGGGGCTCTGAGCAACTCTGTCTGCTGGAAGGCATCCCTGGAACTACATCACCTTCAAGCTCCATTCCAACCTCCTAATGTTCTGTGGTTCTGAGATGTTAATTCTGAGGAATTAAGAATTCTAGAAAAGTTAAGATTACAGTTAGAATAGATGTTGCTGTGTTAGCAAAAAGAAAGACAGATAAGCTTTACTCAACAGAAGCCAGATCTTAGATATCCCAGATCTAATAACTCATTGCTTGTCAATTTTATGGACAATGGCCAGCTTTCCATGATAGGAAACAGACTGAATGCAGGAAACTGCAAATTCTACCAAGGATTCGTTTGTCATGAATACCCAGAAAAGGTAAAAAGGTCAGAGCAAGGAAGACTTAGTTTACTTCATCATTTTAATTGATTCCTCATAAAAAAGACCCCGACTCATTTCAAGAAACAAACCACACAAGCTTAATAGCCTCCTTGCCAATTGGCATATGAAGCGGAGAAGGGGAAATAACAAAGATACAAATATGCATTTTTATTTTGTATATTCAACATTTTTGTATATAAAAACTTTGTAATCACCTATGAAACTTGGCAGTGTACATTAGGGAGATATCCCGACCGCAATAAACATACACTTTCTAATTTCAAACTGTTAAGAGAGTCTTTGTCCGTTAATAGACAGACATCGATATTAGATCAATGTCCATATTTCTTTAATTCCGTTCTGCGATCCTTGCAGCTCTTTGGCCGCTATCAGCCCCACCGAAAAGTCTCCTTTACCGCTGGTAAGGAGCACGCAAAGCTCAAACACGGGAGCACAGCCGATCGCCGCCGCGGCTGCCGCAGCGCCTTTTCGTGGTTCGTGCACGACCAGCTGCCCCAGCTGGAGCGGCACGGGCTGCCCGCGGCCCATGTGGAGGACGCCATCCCCTACTGCTCCAAAGTGTGGGAGGTGAGAGGGGAATGCCTTTCCTGAAGGGCGGGCGGGCGGCTCGGCACCATTTCGGCTGTGGCCTCGGGTGGCGGTGCCGTCCTCCCCTCAGCGCGGGGCGGCCGCGGTTCGTGTGCCGCGGGTGGCTCGGTGGCATCCCTGGCTGGCAGGAGGAGTTCTAGGAGCTCTCCTGTGGCTTGCCCTTACTCGCACGTCCTTCTCCTTCGCCTGGCTGGGTGTTTGCAATCAATTTACGGCGTTGTTAGGACAAAAGCGACAGCGAGTGTTTGAGTCGGGCTTGGCAGCCATCGGTAAACGTCCTTCGGGAGCACAGGAGTGATTTCTCACACCTGGAGTTGGTTGGTTCGTGGGACCGCTAGAAGGAAGCGGTAGACACCTTTCTGTAACAGCTAATTTGCCTTCAAGGCCCTGACAGAGGAAGAGAAGACCGTGTATGCAGAGAAGGCTCGTGAGTGGAACAGCAAGAAGTGCTCCTCGAAGACAATGAAGCAGGTAAATGCCGGGAATGGAGCAGTAATTGGTATTGGGCTCTGTGCCGTCGCTTCCACGGGATGCTGTGCGAGTTCCACCTGCTCTCCACATCCTCCAGCCTCTGGAGCTCATGGCTGCAGTAGCAGTACGTGTGGGTTGTGCAGTCAATTGTTCTAGTTTGAATTGGAGGTGAAAATACGTGATATCTCTTTAAACCGTCACGACTTATTCCCTTGGGCTCTTTTACCAAGCAAATTGTAGTCGTCTAACTCCCTAGCTTTAACAGTATTTTGCAGTTCCTGACTTAAGTTTGTTTTGTGTTTTTTTTCCAAATATTAGTCTGTGAATTTGTGTTACTTCTTGTCATGTTGCTTTTGCTTTGTGGATGTCTTTGGTTTAGATAGTTCTTCCTGGTGGCCTGGAAGCACCTCTTTAGAAGCAGCTGATTTGTTGTTCTGGAGGAGCTGTGTGGTGAACCAGGTCAATGAAATGTTGTTGCCTATGCACAAATAGAATAATTACACTCTGCCATTATTTTTAGGTTGGTTGGATATGGGAGAGAGCAGTAATGCTGTTGTGGAGAGCAATATAGAAGTAGGAGTTGGGTTGAGTGTGTATGGCTGTGGTTGGAAATGGTGCTAAACAGATAATTTCTGCTATTTACTGCTTTGAAAAGGTGTTTGTCCCATTTGTTTCACTTTTTCCTCTCCCAGCACTTCCCTGAAGCAGGGTTACTTAAGAGTTTGTATTATGTGAGGTGTCAGCTTGCTTTTATTTCAGTCTTTGTTGGTAGTGTAAAAACTTGTGTGTTTAAGGAAAGAAAGTCACGTTTACTGAGTAAATTGATAATACTGCACTTATTTCTTAGATAATGACTGTGAACTATGAATTAATGGTAAGGATAAATTCCAGGACTTCAAAACATTTACATGGTGATAGAGGGAGTGACAAGGATGATCGTAGTTTGGTGTAACTAGTAGAAATGAATTAGTTAAACTAGTCAGTTTAGACTAGAAGGGAGGTGTTAGGCAGTGTCTTCTGGTTTGGGGGGCCTGCCTGTCTGGGAAAAAGCTGTTTAAAATGTGATCATTGTTGTGTAGTTTAGCAGGCTAAGCGTGTGTAATTAATGAAACTCCATTTTTATGTGTCTGAGAGAGCTAAGTGAAACAGCAGGTAAGTCACAAATGGAGGCTGCTGTGTTTCCTTCCACAGGTTGTAGCATACTAGAAGATTGTAATCAGGGAGAGGAATAATTGCTTTACCTGAATAAAGATCACCATCCTTACTGTGTCAGTGGAAATAGGCAAATTAGGATGTATGAGATTATGTGCTCTCATTTTGTTAGTCCCAGCCCTGTACACAGACAGCCATGGTCACTCTAGTGAAAGCTCACGTTCCTCTTCTGGAGGTGGCCAAAGCTTACTTAGATGGGAATAATTCCTCTTTTTGTTTTAAATAGTTCAAACAGGTAACCAATTAACTTTGGCTGAGCTGGTGCAATCAGTGCACCTGGGTGTGGCTGTTGTTCCCAATTTGGGTTTGAAGTGATCAGATTCTGTAGGGCTGCCAGGTTTATTTTCCCATCCTATTAAAAGCTTATTGTTCATGAATGGGTTTTCAGCGTAATCCATTGACTTCCTCAAGGCTTTATCAGCTTTTCATGAACCTATTTCCTAACTAATACATGTGCCAGGTGCTTTTTTCATAAAACTTAAGGAGAAAAGTTTTCAATTCCAGTTTGAAGAGTTCTTGCCTGTGACGAGTGGTTGAACCTAAGAAATTTTTTTTAATTATGTTTTGTAAATTTAGCTCTAGTTCTTTAAAGCTGTGATGGGTTGACAAAAGGTACTGAAGAGAAATCTTGCCTTCCTGGCCTGCAAGTATACAGGCACTTTACAGACAAAACTTTTCCACCTAACTACAGCTATTAGTGGATATTGCATTTTCCTCTGATATAAGGAGCTGAAAGACTTTATTTGGGGCGAGAAAACTTTTGGTTTTTTCTTTGGTTTTGTTTAGGGGTTTTTTTTTAACTTTCTCATCTTTTCCAGACTTGTAATGTGCCTAATCCAGTTCCTGCTCCTCTGTCCACGAAGATGCCCAGTGTTCCTCCTTTGCCAGATGCCTGTGCTCTGTCTTGGAAGGATGACCAGGGTATGGTGATTTTTAAAGCAGTTGATCCTGGTAGAGGAGGGCTTGCCCTTTGGGGATGTTCTCAGTTATAAAGATTGTTTACATTTTGCTAAAAGCCTTCTGTGTCAGATGTTTCACACTACTGGGCTAGAGGGACATCAGGGAAAATACTGTTCCCCCCCAGGCTCCAAGAATTCTATCTTCTGTCTTTTAGCTCAATGGGAGTATAGCCACTAACAGTTTCTTAATAGTTATTTCAAGGTTTTTAAGGAAAAGGTAGTTTTTCAGGTCCTACATTTTTGATTTGACAGGGCCTAATCCAACAAAAGATTACTTGTGCGGATTTCAGAGGGTTAAAAGAGATATCCAAGTTCAAAATTTGTAAGATAGAGGTATTGAATAAATTAAGGGCCTGGCCTCATTGGGAGAATAAAAAAGGGAATATGCTCTCTGTCAGTGCCTTTATAACATCCTGACTTGCTTCCTTATTGAAAGAACTCAAAAACTAAACCTTTCTTAGCTTCAAATGTCTTCAAATGGTTGTCCTAATTAGAGTTGGGTAGTGAACACATTTGTAAATGTGTTCTACCCAATGAGCATTATGTTATTCTGAAAAATGGTAAAAGGTAGTGCTGACAAGGTAAGTCAAGGAGCCAGTTCACATAAGCTGTATCTGCTGTGTGGTTGAGTCTCAGCTCCAGCTTTTTACCTCTTCAGTCTCTTGAACTGTTTTCATGTTGTCATGGTTATGGGGGAGCAGGAAACTGTCTCCATGAAAAGTGAGATGCTTATTAGGGCCCTCTGTGCCAGGGGTCACGCTCCCCTGTCATTGTGATGCAGATGTGATTGGGCTGATCATGCTGGCTTGAGTTGACACAATTGATCTTTCAGCTGAATGAGAGGCATAATGATAAAGGATAATTGAGGTGCATTTCATGATGCTGCTCTTAATATTTCTCAGTTAAAAGTTCTGTATGGTTCCCTGGAGCTATATCCATTTTTTCATAAGGTAGGAGAGGTGTCTTTCCTATGACCCCTCAGCTTGTAGAGCTTCAGACCCACGTCAGGGAGCATGACCATTCAGGCTAAATGTCCTAAAAATCTGGCATACAAAATTATTTATGTGCAAGACAGTTGCACAGCTTTAGTAGAGCCAGTAGGGTTTTTTTGATGAGAGGCAGAAGTTTAGAGTAAGGATTAAATAGCTATGTTAATTTTCACTGAGGACACTGTGAGAGTCATGAAGAGAAGGGTTAAGGTGTATTGTAAAATATTTGTCATAGTTGGGTAATTTTTAATTATTAAATGATAAATTTGTTGCTTAGCCTTTGTGTTGGGTATTCTTGCAGCTTTCTTTGGGAGCTCATTTGGTGGAGGATAAGCAATCCTTTTAATTGGCAGACTTCTCATCTTCTTGCCCCACAGGATTACTGCCAACTCATTTGAGTGGTGTAAGCTTCCAAATTTATTTTGTGAGGTTGTTTTGCAGCTACTGATTTGGTTTTTCCCTGACCTTATTTTCTGAAATGTCAAAGAGACCTGTCCATAAAAAGAATAGTTCCTGTTGGATTGCAGGCCTCCTAACATCCTGTGGGTTTGGAGATTGGCTTTTTTTTTTTTCAGATGCTTATATTTGTTGGTTTTTTTTGCCCCATCTCTACACACAGTAGGATCTCTGGCAGGTTTATCAGCACTACCAGTGTGCCTGAATTCTGCTTAAGTGTTTTTATCTTGTCATCTTGGATACAGAGGAGGAGTTGTGTTCTCTCTGGTTGTTATCCTTCTTCACCCAGTCACAGGAGAAAGTTCTCCAAAGCTTTCCCTGGATGAGGTGAGACCAGTGTGGCTTCTGTAACCTCTGCTGGCTTGTCTGAAGATGGTTTTGTTCTTTTTCTCTCAGATGTGGTTGCAGACATCTTCTACTTCCTGGACATTTACAGCTATGGGAAGCTGCCACCCCACTGCGAGCAGCGCTTCCTTCCCTGTGAGATTGGGTGTGTCAGGTACTCCCTACAGGATGGCATCCTGGCTGATTTCCACCACTTCATAGATCCAGGTGAGTTCCAAGAAAGAGCAGTGCTGGGTGAGAGGGAGACTTTCTGGGGTCACTGCTGCCCAGGTTAGACTCCTGGTATTAAGGCAAGTTTATTTCTTTGATTATAAATGCTCAGACTTCTTAAAATGTCAGAGCAGTGCTGAGCTTGTTTCTGAAGAGAATTAGCCCCAGAACTTCATGTAACCCCACAGAGGGTAGCCTAAGTCCAGGAGGACCTGCACATCTTTGGGCTTTACATTTCATGTCAGTGTTTCTCTTGGTTGGACCTAAACACACTCTACAATGCACTTTGTTTTTTAAAATGCATATAACCGAAAATAACTTTTCCAAAAGCAAATGTGGCACTTTTACAAGGCCACCAGGGAATAGGAGCTGTTCCTTTCTGTATGTGAAGCTGTGGTGTGTAGTTGAGAGTTAAGGATCTGGTGGTGGTGGTGTCAGATGATGGTTGTGCTTTTTCCTCTTTTTTGCAGAAGTCCCACCTCGCGGTTTCCGGTACCACTGCCAGGCTGCTGGTGAGTGTTAATGAAGAAGAAGAATGGTGTGCAAAGATGTGCAGTTTTAGACTCAGCTTATCTCACCTCTATCCCAGTGTTTTGTAAGTCTTTGATAGTCCTTGTGTGTATCTGCAGCATGAAGTGCTAATCAACAGCAGGGTAACTCAAAGATACTCCTTTATATTTAAAAGTTATGTTTAGCAGCTTGGCATATATTAACAATATTAAAATATCTACATCATTGTTGTGTCGGGCTTGGCTGCCTGTTTCCTTTGTGACTCTCAGTAATGTTTGTTGTAGAAACAAACTCTGGTTTGTTTCTAAAAGGCCATTTCCTCTCCTTGTGTGCAGAGGGAACAAACTTGGCCCGTGTTTTCCTACATGTAATGCTTGGATAATGGCCTTTTGCAAGGGGCAGGAGTGTGAGTGCTCACAGCCCAGAGCTGCTGACAGAAGCAAGGTTTTGGTAGCTTAAACACAGACCCTGAATGTGGCAAGGAGGAGTGTGTTTGTGTATCTCTTAAGGAAACTGTACTTCTCACACCTTTGTGTGGGTTTTTTTCTCTTTCCCTGTCTCCTTTTCCCCCCTCCATTAGGTGATGAAACCCATAAGATCCCCATCTCTGGATTCCACCTTCCTCGTTCTTGTTACGCGGTTGTCCTGCAGGAGCTCCTTGAGTTTGCCCGGCCAGCCAGAGGTGCTCAGCCTCGCTTCTTCTGCAGGGTAGGGTCAAGGTCAAAGCTCTAAATCTCACCTACTGCTCCTGTTGGGTGACTAAGGAGATACTTTACTCCAAAACCTAATCAGTGTGCACATAGGTGGGGAAAGACACTTTTTCCAAAGTGTCCCAGTTCGATGCAGGAAGGAATGGCCTCTAGAAACCAACCTTTTTAGAAAGCAGAGACCTAATTTTCTGCCTTCTTATTTTCAGCCTGCACTTCTGGCTCTAATCTACTGATGAACAGGGTCTATTGTTCTCTGACATTGTTATGACTTCAGTTAAGGGCTCCTAAGATTTGACTTAAATTGGATGTGCTCAATAATAGTTATAAATCCTGCTTTTTTGAAAGGATCTTTTTACGTTTTTGTGACTCTTTTCCCCGTGAGAATAACACGTGTCTTAATTTTTTGCTCAAGTCTCACTTTCCAGGGAACAGGACTAAATGTTAGGATTCAGAGGTGTTTAAGTTTCATAACAGGTATATTATGTTTCAATTCAAGCCTAATCTTAATCCTTAAAAAGAAGGGAGGGACAAGATCTTGGGATCCATCTATAAATACACGACTCTGAAAAAGTATGCATGAAATTTGGTTCTTCTTCAAGAGAGTTGTCAGGGAGATTGCCTTCAGTGCCACAAACAATTTTGGTTTGGAGGGGACATTTCCAGACCTAGACAGAAGTCATGGAAGCATCAGGATTTTATACTGTACCCCTTTGAGATGACAGAAACCTTTTTTGCTCCAGTTTAATGACAGGTTCCGAATTAACTGGTGTCTCGATCGAATGGCCAGCGTAACAGGTAAGAAATGGATCATTTTTGTCCATCCTTTTCCCCTTCTGCCCCCCAGAAGTAAGGGCTGTGTAATAATCATGGACAGCTGTATTTGTCTGAAAAGCGTGTCTCAAAGTTTTCATAAAAGCTGGAACTGCTTTGCATGCACCTTCCTCTTCCTTTTTCCCACCACTTTCTAGGAAGCCAGGTTTTATTAAAACCACTGGTGGAATATCTTTGAGCTTTGATGCTATGAGAAGGGGCTGGGTAGGGAACAGGGATTGACTGAGAAATGAGCTGTGCAGGATATTCAGTGACTCCTGTCCCCCTGGCCTGGATTTTCACTAACTGTAGGCATTGAGAGCCACTGGGAGCTTTTTGCTATAGAAGACCTGATAACGAAACTGTACCAGAAGAAATACCAGAAGGAGCCATCCAAGGTCTGGGTCTTTAGAAAACTAGATGTCTGCCTGTGGGATTTCTCCAGTAATACCAGGTGTGTTGGGTGGTTCTTTGTGTAAATGTGCCTGCCTTCAATTTCTTCTGTGTTGATACAAAAAGTGATATTTGCTTGCAGTGTTGCAGGAGCATATTGGGTGATTATGAGTTAATTTAGAAATAGACTCTAGTGTTTCCTCTGCTACTAAGTCAAGAAAAGAACCAATAATTTGATCTTAAGGTTCAGTAGATTTTAAAAAACTATGTAAGTTATTCTTGGAAATCTGCTTGGAATATGGATTTTTAAGATCCATTGAGTTCATTGTTGTCACTTTGTCTTTTTATAGTCAGGCAGTTTTCTGTTTCCATGGGTATTTTCACCCTAGAGGGAGACCTTAGGGAGACCTTTGGAGAGAAAAGTGAGGGTGTTTATACTCTGAGGAATTATTTCACATTAATGGGAAACTTGAAATGGTTCAAATGGTTTAAATTCCATTTGTCTCTTAGGGTTCTCTTTTCTCCCTGCCCCCCACCTCAGCATGAAGCAGGTTGCCTGATAAGCAGACCTTTAAACTCTGCATAAACTACTTAGGGCAAAGCTATTGAACTCTGTGGAACTTTTAAAGTACTGCATGGTCCCTGCAACAAAAAGATACCATGTTTGGTATTTGTTCTGTTCATATGGCCAGTCCAGCTGTTCTTGTTGATTAACAATTTAGGTGCTTGTGAAATAAGCCTGAATTTATTTCATGTAGGTGCAGGTGGCATGAGGAGAATGATATCATCTGCTGTGCTCTGGCATCCTGTAAGAAAATGGGGTGAGTGTTGCTGAGGAGTTGTCTCCAGCATTATGGCATTTATTTTGTTAGCATTGCAATGGTCAGAAAAGTGTTAATTAGAATTCACTGTTTGACTTCAGAGGTATTCTCAGCATGCTCTGGCATATCTCTGCTTTGGAAACTTCTACACTGCCTGACATATAATGTAGATACATAAGGTTCTGTAATCTTTCTGGTGGGGAGAAAGGAAAAGTAAATAGTTGGGAAACAGGGAAATGCCATTTATGATCTCCTTTGACAGCAGTAGTGGCACTAAGAGAGACAGTAATAAATAGTCTTTCATTCAAAAAACTTACCGTGGACTATGCCCTGAAAAAAAAGTTGCTTTTCACACTTCTAAGTGCTGCATTTGGCACGGGGAAGCAGATTGTTTTTATTTCCTGTGCAGTTGTACAACAGACTGGTCTTGGAAGGATGCAGGGATGCTGCCATAAAGTCCTTCTGCCCTCTGGTATCTGTTCTGTGCATCTCAGGCTTTGGCTGCTTTTGTTTGCCAGTTGAAGAACATAAAATGCTGTGCTTCCACACATCAGCATTCCAGCCCTCTTAGCCAAACTTCTCTTGTTTCCCTTTTTTTTCTTTGACAAGTTACTGCATCAGTCAGTCCTTTGCTAGTGTGTGTGGAGTCCCTCTAACAGCAGCTCACCTCCCTCTGCAAGACTCTGATTGTGATCAAAGCACAAATACCAGGATTGTGAAACTGGATGCTGGACATAGCCAGGTCAGATTCTTTCACCTGATACCCTGATTTATTTCCAGTTGCCAATTTCTGGTGAGCTGTTTTGTCTTTGTCCTTTGAGACATGTGAAGAACTTGCAGGAGTTTGATCATGATTCATAGGTTTGATGGATAGTGGTGTGTATGTCACGTACCTTATTTTGAATATTTATTCTTTCATACAGAAAATGGAAGCTGAGAATTCTGAATGTGACAAACCTTTGGGTTCTCCAAGACAGGATCAAGAGTTTGTCCCTTCTAATAGTGAGTTTGACACTGTCACATTTTTTAAGCAGAAAGAGCTCTTTAAACTTAATCCAGTTGTTGCTTTTTCAGATTTCTGAGCTTAGTTGTTGCCTGTAAGTGAAGCACAGCTCTGTGTGAGCTGTGCTTGTTCTTGTGTGTGGATTTTACTGAATTTCTAAAGACTCAAGCATGAAGAGCTGTCCTTTTCTTACTGGACAGAATCTTAGGGTCAAAAATGTCTCTCCAAACTGAGCTTTTCTTAGAAATGTTGCTCTCTGATTTATGCTTTTCTATTACATGAAGCCACTCCCATGCCCAGGTGCTTTGAGGCTGGGCCGTGTTTAAAATACTCTCCATGCTCTTAAGTCATTGTATGTACAGACTGAGCTGGTCCTTGTTGCAAGTGTTCTGTCACAATTCAATTAAAAGATGTCTCTTTTTGCAGGAAGGATTTGTTTATTAGAAGGCCTCTGAGCTCAGTTTATCTGGGCATTTCATGGCTAACCTTCAGAGGAACAGAATCAGGTTTGCAAAATAAATAAGTGCAAGAATTCTGAGTTTGCAGCTTGATTTCTTGCATGTAAGATTCATGCTGAATTTAACTCTGTTCCACCTGGAAATCGTGATCTTATGGTCTTGGTGTTTGTGGAGGACACGGCCTGCCTGGCTTCTTGTATCAGAGCTGTTGAATAGGTTGAGCTCCACAGCATATGAAGAACAATTCCATTAATTCATGCAAGCTTTAAGGCTGATTTGATGTGCACAAACTGTATTTAATTTAATAGGTAATTCTCCATGTGGTGTGAAGACCTCCCCTTGTGGAACAAGTGCTGTACAAGGAAGAGGAGTTATTCGATTGCTGAGAAGTGCATCTGCCCTACCCAAGACTTTCAGTAATTGAAAATCTCTTTCACATCCAGGACAGCTGTAAATTTGAATTTTCTTTGTTTCCCTAAGATAACTAGTTGTTTCTCCAGACTGCAGTTTTTCATTTTCTGTGCAAATCTTGACAGTCGAAGTTCTTGTTAGAATGATAAAACTATTGAGTGGATTTAAAGAAGATAAAAAAAATCTTGTTCATTATTTACAGGAAGACTTATTTTGAAGGGACCTGACAGTCACGTCTTTAAAACTGTGTGCTGTGCTAGTTGTATTTCTTAATGAATGGAGTGCAAATTCAAGATTGATTAATCAATATAAATGAGTTAGAAGAATTCTTTAGTGACCAGTGTGACTTTAAACAGATTAAACTTTTTGCTGTATCTCTTTTCTAATAACCTTCCCATCTCCTACATGTGGAAGATGGAATTATAGTGTGTACTTCAAAAAATGATGCAAGGGGGAAAGCACTGAAGGTGTGAAGGGCTGCCCTAGGGGAATTAATTAAAAGTCAGTAGTCCCAAAAGTTTGCTGTAATATATCAGTTTTGGCCATGAAAAATTTGAGTGGTCTTTCAAGGCAAAAAAGCAGATTTTAGATAAAATGTCTTGAAAGAAATACTGTGGCAAATTTGTCTATCTGTTAATGTTCTTAGAGGTACAGGCTGTGTTATATACATCAGGAACAAGTACAGCTTGTATAGTATAGTGTTTTGGGTTTTTTTCTTCAATTTTCTTTTCAAGAAATGCATGTCTCTCAGACTTAGAGACTGAAGAGGAGTGTAGATGTTACAGAATTGGTTTTGTTAGGTTTCTTTGGTTTTATTTTTTGAAAAAGTATCAAATTCAAACTGATATATTTCACAAGAGTTTAGTCAGGCTGGGTAGATACCAGATACCATAATTATTTGGGGGGACAAATAAAAGTGGGACACTGTCTGACATTTTCCAGGGAAGTTAGATGCTCCTTTTTATGGAGGTAGTGCTTGGGCTAATCCCCAAAAAGTTGCCTGTCTGAGCCTTGTGCTTAGTCCATGTGTCTTCTAAGCTAGTGATTCTGAGAAAGAAGAGCTTATTTTGTTAAGTTGTTCCTAGATTTTGTGCCAACAGATGTCCAGTTTTGAAATACTATTTCCATAGCAACTAAGAGTGTGAAGATTTCATTCCTTGTAGGTACTGAAGATGAAGATGAGGTGGTTCATTCCCTTGAATAAGGAAAAAAAACCCAACAACACAAATGCAAGTAAAACCCAAAATGCAGCCAAAATAGGAGGGAGGTCTATTTGAGCATGCTGATCAGTGTGTCAGAAAAGGCCAAGTGCTGGTTTAGTTGGAAACCTTTTAGAGTTGTTGTAAGGCCAGTTGAACCCCTTCTTTCAATGTTTTAGGATCACTGAAGAATTTCTATTCTTACCTAACTGTTCATCTTCATCACTGAATTCCCTCAACTGCTTCTGTATTTCCTTCCTTGGAGGCTGCTGTCCTACCTGCTGATTTTCACCAAGTAAGGCACAGTAAAGCTCTAAGACTGGAATTTACCAATGAAGCACCCAGAAATGTTGTAACAGACTGAGACTGTCTGTCAAGTAGTGCTAAAGGCTTTTCTGCATTTGGCTAGGGTGGTCCAAGTTCCTTAACTGACAGCCATTGCTGCATTAATATTTCATAACACATAGAACTATTGTTTTTGAAGTATTTCCAGAGTTCACCGTTGCAATAAAAGTTTGTTTCAGTTCTTATGTAGGAGAGAATTCATTAAAAATTATTGTTAAAATACTTACTCAGTGTGAAGTACACACACCTAAGAACATTTTTTACTAAGCTTAATGTATTCCATATCAACACTGAGATAAAGAATGTGAGCAGAAGTGTTGAAAATGCTGTTAGGATTCCATGGCATCTCTCTACCTTGCCACCTGTAAATTAAAATAGCACATAAGATGGGGAAGATCTAATTATATGGTGTAGGCAGTGGGCTGTTAACTGGGGCACTAACTCTTTCTGTAATAACCAGCAACTCTAGAGGGGGTTTTTTGTAGTGCAAAATCGTAAGATCTGTGCCATTAGAATGAGTACAGTAACTTAAAGTAGCCCATTTCATACTGTTATTCTGCATTTACTGAGGGGGAGCCCTAACAGCTGTTGAAGGATGATAGAAAATTATTTCATTTTTGGAGCTCTGCTTCTCTGGCTGTTCTGCAATTTGCAACTGTGGTTGATTTCTGGAAAAATAAATTCTGAAAAATAAGCACAATAAAGTAATGCTTCTCTGCTTTTAGTAAAGGAAAGTAAAGATGAGGGATTGTAACCTTACCCCACTTCCTAAGTGCAAGGAGTAGTACTGGCAAGGCACAAACTCTGTCAAAATCGGGACAAAGTTTTCAAGGGGACACAAAACCAAGACAGGGCAGAGTGGCTCTTGAGCAGAGTTTGAGTGGTGCAGCCTCAGAGCTCTAAACACGTGCCTTCCACAGGATAAAAAGAGATGGTGACACTGCTCTGCATCGTGTGGGTGTTTGGTAGCACGTCTTGGACTGGCTAAAGAGCTGTTTTTGTGAAGGAGCATCTCAGAGATTCTATCAGACCTGACTTCCTGCCCTCCTGTTAGAGCAGCTGCCTCACTCCTGTGACAGGAAATGGGTGACAGTCATCCTGGTTTAACACACACATTCCAAAGTTATTAGGTGTTTTTGCTCTTGTTATAATAGTGGTAGACCAGTGGTTGAATTGTGTATTGCTGCTCTAAAGGTTTTTTCTGAGGGTCATGAAAACAGTGACTCCTAGTGACAGCTTTGCTGGTCTAGTCTACATCAGTACACTGACCTGTGACAGTATTCTTTTACACTCTATTTAGAGTATGTAAATTATACTGAAAAATTAAGCCTGTTAGCATAGAATAATTTAATTTCACTGTTACTTATGCGTTGCTGGCTTGTTCACCTTTCAATAAACTGCAGGAACCAGGGATGTGGTAGAAGTTCCAATGTTCTTTCAGATGCACACATATATACTGTAGGTTCAGCAAAACCTGGTTTTGACATCTCTAATTTGAATTTTGCTTTGGAAGGCTGATCTTTCTGTTAAAGCTCAAGGTGAACTTTTCCTTAGCTTTGTCCTTCATGGCCAGCTGCCCATTCCCACTCATGCACCCACAGCAATCCTTCTTTTTGCCCTCCACCAGATGCAGCTTTGGGTTTGCTTTGGCTTTCCTATCCCCATGTGCACACACAGCACCTCTGTGTTTCTCCTCAGTCACCTGTTCCTGCTCCTGCCTCCTTGTGTGTTTCCTTTTCAAGAGTGAGTTCTGTCAGGAGTGCTTTGGTCAACCTCTGCTTGTTTTGCTGTTTGTGTTAGAGGAGGTGATACTTGAAAAATCACCAGGCTCACTCTGGACCTCTTTCCAGCACCATGTGCCACAGGAATCTTTGAACGTGGCCAAGGGCTGCTCTCCTGAGGTCCAGGGCTAGGATGCTGCTTTTTGCTGTTTCCCTCCTCTTTAGATCCTAGACTCTGCTATATTGTGGTTACTGAAGCTAAATTTGCTCTCTGGCCTTCATATCTCTGACCAAGTATTTCTTTGTGCATGAGGATGAGATCCAGCAGGGACTGACCCTGACTCTTTGGTCACTCTCAGGAGTGTCAGGCTCCTCACAGGTGCCTGAGGAAGGCCTGGAGAGCTTCCCTCTGGCAGGGCTGTCTGCAGCAGACATTCCCTGGAATGTCACCCGTGTTGGCCTGTCCTCTGTGTCCAACTCAAGAGCTTTGGCTGGCTCATTGTCTGTTCCCAGGTGGAGCTCTGCATTCCAGCTGCTCTCTCACATGGAGAGCTGGCCAGTGAGTGATCTGTGGGATCTCTTGATGCCTGTGCCAATTCTGGGATCTCCATTATAACTGTTACATTATCAGAGAGTGATTGCTGTGTCTAAGATAAATCTTTGTTCCATCCTCAGCAACATGTCACTCATCCAAATCCTAAAAAACAGAATCAAGGCAGTAAGTTGGGGATTTCCTGTGTGGAGGCTCTGTCAGGTGTCAGGCTGGAGGAAGCAGTGCTGTGATCCTGGATCGAGGAGCAGCAGCTGATACTCGTTCCATGGGGTGTGTCCTGTGCCCACTGCCCAAAGTGAGGTCAGTGCTGAGTCATTCCCCACTAGGAAACTTGCTGCCGTTTCAGGGGTTCTGGGTCTTGAGCTGTCACAGTCAAGTGATGGTGTCACTGAAGGTGTCAGCTGAAGGTCAGATTCTTCTGAATAAGTACTTGTTCTGGGTGAATGAAAACCTCTATTCTAGGAAATCCTGACTCAGTTTTCTTGTAAAACAGTTGTATTTTTCTTTTCCTGATAAGCTTTTAAAAACCCTGCGTAATTATAGAGGGGCCGTGCTTTTGGACCTGTTAGCTGAATTAAAAAGTACTAGCCCTTTCTGCTAGCAATGATTTCAAACTTTGCCCAAAGTGAAGTGACTCAAGTATATGTGTGAAGCTGGGTTTATTTTCTGGTTGATAGATAGAAGTAGCTGCAGCTGACTGCAAAGGCTTTAACAACATCATTCCTTTTGGCAGAGTAAATGTACTGTGGTGGAGCAGGAGAAAAACAAGTTTGTTATCTAGTTTCTGCCCTCCTGATGACTTCTGCAGGATTATCATCCCTCGCTGTCACCCCAGAGTGGCCAGCCAATAAATTTTATTGCAATGATTTATTAAAATGAGGAAATTGGCAAACACTTCTATTAATCTAACCCTGTATTATCTCTGTTCCCTCGCTTTTCCGTGGTTCTGTCTTAGAGGCTCCCATAAACTTCTGTTTTCCAACAGTTCCCTTCAATCCCTAGTGAATAGATGAAGTGCAGCAGAAGTTACAAATTCCCTTATGTTGTGCTGTAATAAATTCAGTAATAGCTCCAGCACACCCAGAATTCATCTTGGAGGTTTGATCATTGAACTGTGAACCCCATCGGTCAGAACTCTGCCTCCGTGTCTTTCCTGGAAGAGTTGATACAAATAGAAAAGGAGTGCAGTCACTCTGGCAACAAGGACGGTGAGATAATTAACTCGTGTCTTTCTGACGAGTTGTGAATTGTGCTGAATCTTGAAGTGGGCTGTGGCAGCACCAGCTTTTGTGTGTCTGTAATAGTGGAAGTGCTTCCCAAGATCTTGAGAAGAGTGGGGAAGGCAGTGAGAGCGGGTCCTTGTGGTTGTGTGGGAAACGGGGTGGGATCCCTGGGCCAGCTCTGGGGGGGTAAAGGAGCATTAAGGTTGGCAGTTCATTAAGGACAGCGTCTCCCAAACACAAGAGCAATCCAGGAATGCAGGGAGATGGATTGGGAAGGCTCTCTTGTCTTCACAGGGGTCTTGTGGCTGCATCCTAGTCTTGGTGCAGTGTAAGGGAGGAAAAAGCAGGTGTAGGCTACAAAGGAAGAATCCATAAACACTGGCTAGGGCTGTAGGGCTGTTGTGTGGAAAGCAAAAGTGTACTCAGGAAGGATTCAGGGAGGAGAACAGCAGCAGCAGTGAGAGTTCCAGACCTGTGCTGTGCCCCAGGATGCTGAGGAAGCTCAGGGACACCTTTTGAGGCTGTTCTCTTCACCTTTGGAAGGTCACGGCAATGGGAGGCAAAGACTGCACCCCTCTGTCAGAGGGCTGATCTAGGAAAGCCTCGGCTGCTCAGTTCCACTGCACTCCTTGGAAAAATCATGGAGCAAGCCCTCTTGGAATGTGTTTTTGGGTACATGAAGGAGAAGTGGGGGACTGGAAAGAGCATGGATTTGACAGTGCTACATCATGCCTGACCAGCCTGTTTGCTTTCTGTGCTAAGTTCATGAATAAAGAAAGTTTAACATAGCTTAACAGTATTTTACTGGTTTTTATGTAAAGTATGGAGTAGGAATTTACTTTTCCACCTGGTCATACATTTTTCTCCTTCCTTCTTGCCTTTTGAGGGAAGTGGTTATTGAAGTTCAGTATACATACATTAACTCTTTGGAATTAATTTGAAGTATCACTAGCTTAATTTACCTTCCCTCCAAATTCATTACTGCTGGTTTAATTTTGCATAAGGTTGTGGCTATACTACAGGTAACTTCTTGGGAGTTATTCCTGCTTCAAAATGCATCCAAGACAGGAAGGAAATTAATTCAGTCCCAGGAAAACCCTGGGATAATGCATGAGTTTGAATATGTGTATTTGTGTATTTCTGGCTGACAGAGTAGAACAAATCAGTTGAGGAAAAACACCTAAAGCATTCTGATAAATGCACTAATTCCAAGGTATTTTTAAAAAGGTAAAAAATGACAAGCAGCACTGAATTATCTCAGCCATATCTCCATGTGCTATCACTTAGTTTATTTCCCACTGCAGAACTGAGCTTAGCATTGCAGAACTTGAAGTAGTTCTGTTTTAAATGCTGTCAAGCTGGACTCTCTTGCCTTTTCCTCTGCTAGTGCTTATGGAATCTGCTTACAGAGAATTAAGTTCATGAGTTTGGGGGTCATTTTGTACACTCCTCTGTATTTTGTGGCCGGTTTCTTTAGACAGCTTAATGCAGTTGCTTACTGCTAATCTGCATTTTCCTTCATGCCTAAAATGACCACTGTGCAAGTGTTACTTGAAGACTTCAGCTAGCAAACAGCAATTAAGCTTCACCCATCCTAAAAGTGAAGAGCATGGGACAGGTAGCAGAGTGTTGCAATGGTTTGGTGGCCACAGCCAGTTTCTGGCTATATTCTGGCATTATTCTGCTGATAATTTTCAAGTCCTTTCTCTTGGCTTTCCAGTTAAGATCTTTGCAAATCCGCACTGTTGTCCCTTCAGCTACAGGGTTTTGATGGAGGAAACAAGTTGTGCTGACTAGTGTCTGTAACATCTATAAAGGAAATATCTTTTGTTTCACAGTAGAAATGTGTTACAATGGTAATTAGATAATTCACACTATACTTGCTTGTTACAGCTTCTGAGCTATGCACTTCATTTTTTGCCTGCCTTCAGCTTATCTGTGCAATGTTCTTTTTTAGCCATCCATTTTTGTAATGTTTTATCATGCATCGTGAGAAAAAGTCCTCAGAATGTCTCACATTTCAGGTGGTCCAGTGCCAGAGAGATTTGGATTTGTGTGTTCTTTGTAAAGAACTGCTGTTGGTCTTTGCAGTTGTTATTATTACAAACGAGTAATTGTATTTTAAGTATTATGTAAAACAAAGGCAGCCAGAAAGCAAGCCAGAGTTACAGTTCTGGTAGGGTGATTTTCATAGTTTGAAATCTAGAAAATGCTGGTCATGTGTAGGAGGATGGCTGGTTCTTCTTTGAAGTTAAATTTTAGATTTTTATTACAGTAACTGTTTGGGGATAAAAAGTATGTGGGAGGCATTGCTGTAAGTTTCTGAAACTCTCAAGAGTTGAAGATGCAATGAGTTTTGAAAGGATAAATATTTTACTGCAAATGTATCTTTAAAAAAAAAATAGAAAGGGCAACCAACCCCAGAAAGCTGTTAATGAGCTTTAAAATCCATTGATAGTCCTTGGGGATGGACTGTCCATTCTCTCCTAAAGATAGCAGTGGTAGGAGTTCCCTCCACATTTGCACACAGCTTGCACATAAAATGCAGTGCTTCTGCTTAAATTTTTACAGTTACAGTTTTGAATATAAAGTTATTTTTCCTTCTTCCTTCCCATTCTCCCTCCCCTTTTTTTTTTATTTTTTTAATTAAGGATGTACTTGTCATGTCCATGCTCTCACATTGTCATTTTTATAGAAGCAGCAGGAGCAGTGAACTATTTCTGACTTGCCCATGCAACAATCAGCAGGGAAGAATAATGTAATGAAAATTAGGAACTCTGGGAGCTAGAACTCAGAAATTCAGGAGTCTGACAGTAAATAGGCTACTAGAGTTCTTCTAGTTCTTATCAGCTGCCCATCTAAGTTCTTACCTTATCTGTGACATCATTATGCACTGTTGTCCCAAACAGGAGACTCACTGGTTATCAGTGATTTTTTTTTCCAGATCTTTATTTATATGTGTATGTATAATATATAAAAAGAACACATTTCATAAAATGTCTTTAAAAAACATCTTGCTTCAACCTCCATAAAAAAATTGTGTTGGACAATGGTCAAAGTGGTGACATTTGCATGATTCAGTAAACAAGACCACCTTTCCTTGATGAAATGTAGTTGGTGACCTTGAAACCTTTTGTGGACCTGGGGATACAGCAGCAGCTCTGTTCCTCTGTTCTCCAAATAGACCTGACTGGTTTCTTTTTTCAGAAAGTTGGAAGGCTGAAAGACTGGTTATTTTTGGATGGCTGGGTGCAGCAGTGCTCCACGTGCGTTTTTCTGCTGTGAGTGTGTGTTAGTGCTCACTGTACATCAAGCACTTCTTTCCAGGGAAGTAAGAATGTTCTCCCCCAGAACACTGAAGGCAGAGCCTTTGGCTTTCATTTCATAATTAGTCTTCTTGCAGTAAGAAAGAGGGATTGATTTCTTTTCTACAGTGATGTCTGTGCCTCAGCAGATCCTGGAGATGGCAGTGGCTTCTTCATTTATTCATTCATTCTCCATGTTCTCCATGTCTTCCCCTATGCTCCCATGCCTTGCTGGCATCTGCCTGGAGGGTTCACCTCTGTCTTCTTGCACCCTGAATTGTTGTTGAGGAGTAGAGATGTTAATCAAAACCAGCCAGAAACCTCACTGGAGAGATTTTGTGTTTGAATAGTTTCAAACTGCTCTCAGCTGATGTAGAACAGTACCCAACTGAAGTCCACAAATTCAATTTTGCTGGTGATGCAAGAGGTGTGAGAACTTGTTTGTTTCCATAGCACGTGTGCTAATTCACACCCAAGGTTGGATTAATTTGGTTCTACCCAGAGACACAAAAGTGTCAGGGGCTCCTGGGTGTGTCCCATGAGGAGAGATGGGAACCACCGGGGTGGACATTGAAAGGCGAAAGCAGTGCACGCTTTCTCAGGTTTCTTTTCTCCCCTGTTTCCCACTCCATCTGTTGATGCTGGAGGGAAAATGAGAACCCTTCATGTGTTCCCTTCACTGCAGTGGGGAGAGGTACTCACGTCATCTCGTAGTCAGTGTCCTTGCTTGCCCGGCAGCAGCAGCAATAGGCGATGATCCCAATCACCACGATGGCAGCGACAACGCCCCCGATGATGCCAGCATACAGGGCTATGTTCATGGAGGCTGCGTGGGCAGGGAGGGGTCAGCAGGGCCATGATGGCAACGGGGACCAGCACAGCCACTGCACTTCATCCCCCCCACCAGCTCCAGACTGAGTGGAAGCCACATTTGTGTGACTACAGCAACTGGAAATAATTCTCTGCTGGGTGGTACGGGAGCCCCTGGATCTAACAATGGCAAATTCGGTGCTGTCTGGCTCTGTAGAGCTTTTTTTGTCGTTTTTGAACTAACCCAATGAGCTGGTGAGTGCTCTACCAGCGTGTAAACCAGTGGGGAGGCTCTCTCTTAAAGGGGTGCAGGAAGCAGATGGTAACACTGCCCTCCTTTACTGCTTTGACTCTGAGCTAAGATATTCTCCCTGGTACTTCTCCCAGGCAGCCCCCCATCTCTTACGTGGCACAACGCTGACTGTCATGTTGCAGGATTCCATCCCCACAGAATTTGCTGAATTGCAGATGTAAAAGCCAGAGGTGTCTGCTGAGATGTTCTTCAGAGTTATTTGTTGCCCTGTTGTGAAACACAAATCAGGCCAAAAAAAGAAAAGAATTAGAGCGGGGAAGGAAGTGGCAACAGCAGCCCTCCAGTTCCAGCCTAGGGTGGCTGGAGTGATGAGAGGTTATTAAAGCTGATGGATTGCTCTGTCTTGCTCCAGAGCTGCCGTGCTCATCCCTAGGTTTTAGAGTGATTTGTGGGAGGATAAACAGAAGTGTGCTGTTTTGATTACAGGGAACGTGGTATTTGAACATTCCTTTTAGAAAGAAAATTGTAGGTGGAGGGTAGAGAAGTGTCTGTGCTTACAGAAAGCTTTTTTTTTTTTTT
>VZTB01004642.1:569993-617438 GCA_013397245.1 Thryothorus ludovicianus
TTTTTTTTTTTTGGCATTGGATTTTGAGAAAGATCAGATGCCCAAATCAGGACCTGGCTCTGAGAACTGGCCATCTTGATGAATTAACTTGTTAAACAAGAGAAAGCTCTTCAGTCCTGCAGCTCTTAGGGTTTCAGATATGGATTATTTAGAGTGGGGGGAAAAATTTTCTACTCTGGGAGAAGACACACAGGCTGTGTAAATAAACAGAGAAGGACTCTAGTGACACGACTGCAGTGATGCTGGTGCTTTCTGTCTAGCCTCACCCTGCTCAGAGCCTCTCTGAACTGATCTGCCTGCTCAGGCAGTCAGTTTGGTACATCTCCAGCTGATGTGGGTGTGTGTAGGCCATGCTTTTTGCCTGAGAGAGGGGTCCAGATCCCTGCTCTGAAAGCAAAAGCCTGGATACTTTTAAATGACTTTCCTCTTTCCCTGGGATCCTGCTTTTTTATGTTTAGGATTTGCTGGCACCTAGTGCCAGATAGTAGAAGAGCATGCAAACTGAGAAATGAGAGACCATATGCTTGCCTGATTTTTAATTTTTAATTTTTCTTTTAGTGTCTACATACTCCTTGTATTTACTTATCTCCCTGTCTCCCTCCTTTTTTGGGGTGTGGGTGTGATATTTGTGGCTCTCGAAGTCTTGATCTAGAAGTGGAATTTTAATCTTCCTGATAAAAGTAATTGAGTGAAATGGGGAAAAATATGGGTGAGGTTCTGTCGGCTCTGAGTCTCCTGAGGGGGTTCTGCACACCTGGCACCCGTGGGACTTGCTTAGCACAGAATGCCTGTAGTGACACTGGGCACCCAGCCAGGCTGGGGCACAGTCGGCGCATTGCTTGGCCAGGGGTGCTCCGGTGGAAGCAGAAATGAGGCGGGAATGGGCCAGCAGAGACTCCCGTGCCGGGGAAGGACAGGGTGACAGCAGAAGCTGCTGCTGTGCCGAGTCCCGGTGCGCTCAGGGCTGTGCGTGATGCGCTGGCACCGCTTAGTGGCCAGAGAAATGAATAAAGTTCCTGCCCCTGGTGGCGCTTCCTCCTTGGTGTGTTTTGTGCAAGAATCAGCTGGTGGGTGTAGAAAACCCCGTGGAGTCTCATCATCTTTAGTTTATTCCCCTTAAAGCAGGAAGAGTAGGTACAGACACTGAAGCTGGGCAGGCCAGGAAAAAACAAAGTTGTTCAGTGGAATCAGTTCACTGATACACTTAAAAGAGTATTAAACCCTTATTTCTATATAACTAGTTCTGTCAAGGCCCTGTTGTGGAAATTCAGCTCCTTTTCCCCTCCAGATTCTGACTTAAAATGAAAACAAAATATTAGGGCCTGTGTGTCAGCCCTAAAGAACCAGAGGCCCTTTTCAAGCTCAAATCAGGAATGGTGTAACTTTCTCATACCCCCTTCCTCTAGGTGAGGGGGTCATCTCTGGAAGAAAGCTTCCAGAGCCAGCTTTTGTCTCCTTCAGTTTAGAAAGAGATCTGCTCGTTGTCAAGCAAGCTGGGATGTAAAGAGAGAAAACTCAGTGTTCTTGCTCATGTTATGCTTTACTCCCAGCAATTGAGGAATAATTATTTCTGGCTGCTTCCAGAGCCATCCAGCTTTCTCACTAGAGGAGAGCTGAAGTTAAACTCCTTTTGGCTGTTCTTACTTCAGATACGAGTCCTTTTCCCCCTGCTAAGCTACCCATGAGCATGTCTTGTATCAAGAGGACAACTTTTCAAAATCCCATTCAGAGAACATCCTAGAATAAGCCTTAAGAGTGTTTTTGTATTTGCATTTTAGAATCTTTCCAGCCCTCAATGCCTTGATGTCTTTGGGTTCCCCATACCTTCTGCCTGTGGTAGCAACCGGGGCTCATTTTGCACACTGTAGCTTTTCCAGGTGTATTTGGGTGCTGGGGAGCCCTCATGAGAAAGGCAGGTGAGGTTGATTGTCTGTCCATACTGTGGTGTCCCCAGAATCTTGCATTCGGGCTTGGATGGTGCAACTGAAGGGAGAATAAAGGAATTGTATTAATCAGAAGCAGTTTCTTGTTTCAGCTCATCGTCATCTGTGTTTTTTTTATTCTTGCAAGCAGAGTCTGGCCTTGCACCTGCCACCTTCTAAAAGGAACTGAATTTGGATCTAATTTGTTTCTGATTTGTTTCTCCCTTTTTGGCACTGGAGAGCCAAGGAGGAGTTGCACGATGCTTTTATGGCTATGTCTAATAGTGTTAGGTAAGCCATCCTTTGATAACTGAAGAGTGACAGGCCACAGGGGGGATGAGGAAAGCCCTGTAATAATGCCTGGATTATTAGGAAAGTGAGCTGTACAACTCCAAAGGCTGTTTTCTACAGCCAGGCATCCGAGGGAGTTGCGTGCTCTACGCATCCTCCCACAGGAGTAGGAAAACACCAAAGGTGGAATTGGGGACCACAACTATTATTTTACTATTCGGAAATGTGTTGTTTAAACTACCGTGGATATCAGAGGAAGGGCGGGTGTGCCTGACAGGGGCGTGGTATCACCTCACCGAGAACGATGAGATCCAGGAGGGCGGACTGCGAGGGGAAGTCGTTGCGGAGGCGGACGCTGCAGACGTAGGTGCCGTTGTCCTCCATGGTCACGGCGCTGATGGTGACGCTGATGTCCCCGCTGTCCACGTCGCCGCTGAAGCCGATGCGGTTCTCGTAGCCCTCTCCGTACTGCACGAACCCGTCGAAGTAGCGAGTGACAGCCTCAGTCTGGCGGGGACGCAGGGCACGGGGTCAGCCCCGCCTCCTCCGGTGCGGGCCGGCCCACTCTTAAAGAGCAGCTTGGAAAAGAGGACCTCACACTGCTCCAGTTTGAGCAAAAGCCAAGGGAAACAGAAATTCAAAAGGGTCTTTGTTCCCATCTGGAATCCCCTCATCTGAAATCAGAGACAACTGATTTCTTTTGCTGGGGCTTCTTCAGCTTTCCTAACCATGAGCAGAGGACAGCATGAGACTTGTCTGAGACCCATGTCAGTCAAATTGCCCTATGGTTGCACAAACTATCCCAGCAAGGATCTCCAGAGAAGGAACCCTTGGCAGTTCCTGCAAGAAGATCTCCAAAGTCTGCCTCTCACTAATTTCTAAGAAGTCAAGGAGAACTTTGAAAGTTTCTTAGCCTTTAAATACCTCAAATGGATGAAGGAGACCTCAAGAATCTCTCCATGTGTTGCTATCATCAACTTAAAACTTTTTATATAGTGTCAAAGATGTGTATTAGACATACACATTTATATAGATAGACATATATTTTTAGAAATTATCTGAGTGTTTCATGTGTTTTAATAGATGTAAACCCCACAGTACATCCAGTGATGTATCCTCAGTAAACAGCTGTAAGACCAAGAGAGATGAGGAAGAGGGGTGGGGGCTTGCCTAGTGTTGTGCAATAGATTTGGGATAAATTGCATCTAGACTCAGCATTTCCGTTTGCCCAGTTCTGGGATTAAAAAAAGTCTAGAAGGAATATTTTCCTTTCAACATCCATTCCCACCCACGGCTTCCACCTCCTGCCCCTTCTTGGATGCCCTCTCATCTGTTTGTTTATGCAGCTTAGTTTACCCTTCTACTGATTTTCCTCCAGACAACCAGGTCTGTTTTGTCAACTTGTTTGTCCGTTCTGAAATTACAGCGCAGGGTGACGTTTCTTCCTCTTGCCACTTGGATTTCCTTCGCAGTTGCTTCCACGGTGAGGCCATGAGCAGACACCAGAACTAGGAAGAAAATAAATGCTGTAGTCAGTGAAAATAGCAACATCTGGATTCCATGGTAGTCTCTTTGGCTTCCTTATATGCCACAATTTCCTAATAAGCCTCTCATTCCCTGTCATCCAGGACATTGCCCACTGAGCAAGGGGTGATTGGCTCTGGGAAACTGCTGCACAGGATGGCTTAGAGCTAAACTCTGCTCTTTGCTCCTTGTCTCCCCCTTCCTCACCTACTCATATATTGCCATGGAGTTCAGAAAGATGCTTTATTTTTTTCCTGAGCCCTCCTTCAGTGTGACTGACACCCTTTGACAGTTCAGAACGTACAGAGGGAGAGAGATAAACAGATACTACAAGTGCAGCAGTCTTAAGGATTCAGGCTAAACTAACAAATAGATATTGTCAAATTTCAAGGATCAGGAAAACTGTCAAATAACTTGCCTCAATCCAAATCCATAGAAAAGTGACATTTTGTGCTAGGGAATCAAAACCTGTTCATGTTTTTTCATCTCTGAAAACAGAAAAACCTAGAGAAGCAAAGAGTGGTTGAAAGAAACAAGAGAAGAATAGCTCTTAGTTTTTTAAAAAAATGAGGAAGGTAGTAGTCACCTTTCTCCAAGAACTCCAGCTCCTGCATCTGGAGCACAGGAACAGGTGAGAGTTGAATAAAACAGAAATCCCTCTGTGCCGTGGGGAAGCACAGAGGGCGCAGGGCAGGTGTTTCTTTTACACTGAATTCCCTCTGACTGGCTCTTAATTCATCAAGTCTGAGCATTGCCTGGTGGGCAGATCTTTGTTTTTATCAGAACTGAGCTGGACATTTATGTCTGCCCTGCCACAGGTGACCTTCATGCCTGCAGGAATCCATGGTTAATAACACCTGCTTTCTCCTAACAGTTTGTATGGGTTCTGTGTTTGAGTTAGTTGGTTTGAGGTTTTGGTTTGTTTTGTTGGTTTTTTTTAATGGCACCATCATTTGTGGAAATTATTTGGGAAAACTGGTAAATGGCAAGGAAGGAGGTGCTGCTCAGAAGTGCTCCCATGGCAAAGGGGAAAGTGGAGCAGTAAAGAGGAAAGAGGAGGAGGGCTTCCCCCATGAGGGGTATGCTGCATGTGTTGGTGAAGGTTTCCTTCTGAAAGCTGAGTCACTCTTCCCTGGAGAGGATTTGTCTGAAAAGCTGCCACCTAGCAAACTTTGGATCCTTATCCTGCCATTTCTTTGTCCAGGTTAGCTCTATAAGGAAGTGTAATGTGTAAGGGAGAGAGCAAAGGATTTCTGGATTCCACCTTGAGCTGCAAACTGGTTGTGAACACCCACTCTTTTAGACAGGAAAAGCACACTAGGTCAGTGGGTGAACGCCATTGGCAAGCTGCCATATCCTTGCCTAGCAGTGAACAATTGTAGCTTAGAAAATAACAGCATTGCGACCCAAAAGGTTGTGTTGTCACTGCACTAAGAACCTGAGGTGACAGTTCAGGTAAGTACACAGGCTGCCAAGGGACAGTTGGCACAGAGATCTGCTTTTAGCCTAAATTCTCATCTTTCTGCATGCCCTGCCCCATTACTGAGTTGTTCTGTGGGCTCCCACAGGATGTTAGTGAGGTGTGTTTTCACCTCTTCCTCCTTGACATGGCAGGGGTGGCTCCTGTTTCCTTGGGGATTATTTCATTTACAACTGCTGACAGTTATGAGAAGAAAACCAGGGCAAAGTATTTCTAACATGCTTTTATTGCAGCCACTCCCAGACCTTTCCCTGCTCTGGAGCACCCAGGGCAAGGCCCATGTTTGTGTAGGCCTGGGGCTCTTTTTGGCTGCTGTTTTCATGTGCCCTCTGTGTGAGACACCGGTGAAAGCTTTCTCCTTGCTTGCTGTGACTGGATAGAGGTGCTTTCCTGCCTTTATGTGAAAAGCACCACTGTCTGTGCTAGGAGATGGAACAAAACCCATTTCCTGGTCTTTTGTCCCTCAGAAACTGGTTCCACTGGGCTGGGGTTCACTGGCAGTCGTAAACACAGCCCTGAGGCAGAGAAGAAACCGCCCAACCCTAAGACTTCTTTTCCTTCTTCCAATTGGATGAATCAAAATCTACAATAAATGAGATCTTTCTTTTCTCCCAGACACGTTTGGTGGGAAGCAGCTGAACCCAACTCTGCACCTGAGGCAAGGACTGTGACACACTTACTTGTCTGTTGCTGTCACCCTCATGTCCCACTGCTCCTGGTGCTCTTTTTGTCACCCACATCTCTTTCTGCACCCCAGAAAGAGCTTCCCTCTCTCAGGGAAGCAACACAGTTTCATTCTGGGATGTCACTGACTCAGGCTGATTTCCTCCTCCCCACTTCTGACCACATTTCCCTTTTAAACATAATTCTGACCACATTTCCCTTTTGAAGTTGTGGTTTATTCTTCAGAGGCTAGGTTTGGTTTTGTCCTTTTGTTGGAGGGAAAACAGACTATATTTCAAATACGGCTGAAGGGAAGGGAACAAATTCTAAAAGAACTCCAAAAAAGAAGGCAAATAGCCTACATACTACTAGAGAGGCAATGTCACCTAGATTTAAGCCCTAGAATTTTTTTTCTGTGTTATCACTCTGTATGTTTATAACATTTTAAGAAATTAAGAAAGGTTTTATCTGCCTCTACTTAACTTAGAGATTTGTACTTGAACAAAGGAAGAAGAAAAAATCAAAGTGACATTTCTACTTTCACATTCCTCACTGGGTAGTTGTTAACAGGCTGAAGGGCAATTAATACAATTACAGGAATATTTTGTTTGCTGAAATAAATTGAAATTCTGATGAAGCAAAAAAAAAAGCTTCATTTTACATACTTATTTCTCTCAGAAAAGCTCCCCATACTTAATTTGCATAGCATGAAAGGTGAGAATAATGACAAAGGAGAGAGAATACCAGTGGCATTGCACAAGTTACATAATGATCATCAAACCATGACCCAAGTCACTTTTGTTGCATATGAAGCCCATCTGCTTTTTCTGATTACTTTAAACTTTGTGAATTTCATTTTTGTGGGTCTTGTTGTTGAAGTGAGATTTTCAGGATTTTCAGTTAAAAAACCCCAAGCAATTCCCATGTGCATAGCTTGGTCTGAAGCCTGGGATAAGGCATAGGAGTATTGATATAAGATGAGACAGGATAAAAAGCAGAGGAACTGAGACTTCCATAGGAGGAAGTTCTTTCTTCAGAGCTAGGTGTATTAACAGAAACCAACGAAACTGTTTATGAAAAGTACTTCTCATAAGTAGAACAGCATTTTTTCCCACTCCTAGCAGTTTTGGGAGATGCCTGTGTGTCTGGACATTAAGCACAGAGGTAGTACCCACACTTTTCTGGCCATAAACACAAAGGAACCTTCACTAAACGAAAAAGAGACATACAAGGTGCACTGGAGTCCTTGTACTTTGTAGTGCTGTTGCCTTCCACCCAACCCTTGAGGACATAACCAAATTAGTACTCACTTGCACTGAAAATGAACAGCCCAAGTCCTTTCATTGCTGTCCCCCTCATCTCTCCTTTGTTTCACCTCAAGGTGCTCTTCCTTGTAATCTCCAGGAGGCTGGGTAGGTAATTGGCTTTCCCTGAAGGGCTGCTTTGCAGTGGCATCACAGGGTCACTTCCTCTTTTAAAGGTTTTCTGCCCCAGCCTGCCCCTCCCTTCCCAGCCAGAATGACAAGCCACATCACCAGTAGGCTTTGACATCTGCTGCTCTGTAAACTTTTGAACTCCTTCCCCAGTTGTGAACTTTCTCCCACAGTTAAACGGCCTTTCCCCCTTTCTCCCAGCACGCAGGTGCGTGAGGCAAGGGAAGGGTGTGGTGGGACTGGATGGGGTGTGCAGTGCAGCTGAAGTCATGTATGTGATGACAGGCAACTAGGGGAGGATAAACCTCTTTTTTCTCAAATATTTATTAAGGAACAGAATTTAAAAAGTATTAAAGTGTTTCACAGTGCAGGCAGCTGCCCACATCAAGGTTTTAAGGACCTGAGGGGCCTAACTCCATTTACCTTAAATACTCCTATGAACATGTAGTTTCTGGGAGTTGAGTGACTAATGGGTTATCTAAATATAAGTGAGATGCATCTCAGCCAGGTCCTCACTGTGTTATGCCCACTGTTCACTGCCCAGTGTGTGGCTCAACAGCCACAGGTACCAAAGGTACTTCTCCCTGTCTGCTGCAAAGGATCGCCCGGCCCATGGCTTGCAGCACTCTGGTGATGGGTCTGTGGAGGCAGGGGCACTGCACAGCCAGCACTGCTCACAGGCTCTGGACGGGCACTTGGAAATCACAAATAACTGCTGCTGTAATTGACTGAAGAGCTAAAGGGGGTCTGATGGCAGCTGAGGCAAACATCTGACATTGCGTTTAACTGAGGGCAGTGTGCCTTCTAAACACTTCACTGCCAGTAGGCAGCAAGGGATGTTTCCATGTGGGATAGTCATCTATGCTCTATTTCTAGCCATTTGAGGGACAAAGTCACTTTTAGGGTGTCAGTGATCGTTTCAGGAATCTTAGATGGGGACATCATGCTCTTAGACATCACTTTGAAATGAAATTAGTCATTCAATGCAGTATATGGATGAACTTTGTTAAGGATTTTGAAGGAGGCTTCCTCAAAAGTAGTTGTCTACACTGGATACCTGTGTTTAGTGCAGTAAAATACATCTGTATCTTGCTCTTGTGCTGACCTCAGTTTTGTGTGGTAAATCTGCCAAAAGCCACGCTGAAGATTTGCCTTTTGGTCTATATGGCAGTCGTTAAAATTCCTCTAAGACAATGAGACTTAGGAGTGACTGGAAGCCCTATCCCTCTGATAGAAAGGACATCTCTCTATAGTTCCGTGCTTGATGCACAACCTCAGTTCTCTTCAGACTGTTAGCAGAAAGCAAAATAAAGCACATAAAAGTACAGAAACTTTATTCTTCGGGAATCTTCCAAATGAGGACAGCCAGTAGAAAAATCCATCCTGTTGTGACTCATCTTTGACAGGTTGCAGGAGATAGCAAGGACCCTGCAAAGAGGAGACATTTTCCAAAAAACAGCTTGTTAACTAACCTCAAAATGTTAATTACTTGAGATGTAAACAAAGCCAGAGCAAAGTCAGTAGTGTCCTTTCTTGTCTCTGGAGCCCACAAGGATGAAGTTCCTCACAAGGATGAGTTTCTTAAATGTTTACCTCCCTTAAAGACTTGAAGATCTTTGTGACTTGATCCCACATCCTCCAGAAAGAGACATGCAGGATCTTTACTCCAGCTTCCACTTTCGATTTCGCTCCCATTTAATGTCTTGAGTCTGATGAACAGAGGTAGTGACAGAAATGCAAACACTGTACACCATCTGCCCACACATCCAGTGTTAGTTCTCAGTTCTTCACATAACAGCTTCACATAACCAAAGGAAGTTAGTGAAGTGCAGAGACTATATATATAACCAGCTTGGTCAGCTTGCTGTTATCCTCACCACAGGATCATTTATACAACTTCTCTTTCTTCTTCCCAGTAACTTCAGAACCCACTTGACTGATTTCAGTTGAATTTAGTGGACATATTGCAGCCTGAAAGATGGGACATTCTTTCAGTCTCATAAAAATCAGTAGTCTCAATCAGTTGGGATAAGAGGGAAATCTAAATGGTACCTCTTAGGCATTAATGTTTGTCTTCCATTCCAAGAATCCGTGGTTTCACAACATGATGGGTCTCACCTTTTGTGCAGCCAGGCAGACAGAGAAATACGGGAGAGTGAGCAGTCACAGAGACTGCCTCATCTCATGTTGGTGTGGAAGGGATTCACTGGTGGGGACATTTTTACCCTGCCTCTATCAGCCCCTCTGATGTATCACAAGTGAATAAGTTGGCACTGAGATGGATTATATTCTGTTTTGTTTTGGAGACTTGGCTAAGACTGGTTTCCTAGGTATCGTGGAGAGCATCTGCTTCAGCACCTGATATTTACATAAATCTGATATTAGGATGCTTGGTTTAGATATTGTATATTTACAGCTTTGTTAGTTATTTAAGCCTAGATTGGAAAAGGTGTTTAGGCACTTTTATGCTGTCACTTTTCCCTAACACCTCTCATTGGGGGTCTCAGGAGCAGACTGCTTGAATGTGGGCAATTTTAAGAGATTTTATATTTGTTTCTGGGTTGATTTTCTTTCCCTGTCTAGTGTGAGCTGCCAAAGCTCACAAGCATTGGCACCACAGCTAAAAGAGCTGCCACAGGTACCAGCAACACTGCCAAAGCTTTGCATATCAGTTTCTTCATCCCTCACCTGTGGGCAATGCACACCCTTGAAGTATTATTTTTGCTGATGGCTGCAGCTCTGGGGAATCTTTTTGCTGATATATAGGATTTTTAGGGGATGTTATTATGTTATTTAAATAAAACTGCCATTGACATGAAAAGCTTTAGTGGGAAATCAGGGTGACTTCATTGTGTTGCCAAAAATACACACTCTGATAAGGCCTGCCTGTGAAAGCCAGTGGGGGATATGCATAGGCAGCAGCATGCTAACACTATAAATCTTTGTAACTCCTGCCAGTAAAGAGAAGGAGGAACATGAAGATCCCACCTTTCCCTCCTAAGAGGCCAGTTCGTGTTCAGTTCAGGTTCATGTATGAATGAACACATTAATCACCAATGAGAAATGCCCAAGCACTATGTTATGTTTGCACGTGCAAAATCATTAGCAAATCATTAGCAAAGGCTTCTGTCATCCTTGCCTCTGCTTTTTATGGTCACCCTGATCCCAAAACCCAACAGCTTGTGGCCAGCAGTGAGGAGGAGCTGCCAGGCTGTCTGCTCTGAGCGTTCTCCCCAAGTCTGTAACCTACAGGATCCTCTCACCATCTCTACATCTGCAGGGTTGCAGTGGGCATGGCAGGGCCTTCACCATCCTTGGCTTGTATCCTAAAGATTCACAAACAGCAATTTAAAATCATCTGTTTTTATTGGATGCCAGTGGTATATGTGCTCCCACAACACTTAGGTCCTGTGAAAGCTCTGTTCTCCAGTATAAGGCAATCTATAAGCAAGCATCTTTAGATCACTTTTTGCCACAATTAGCAGTAATTAACAAGAACACATGGTCACTGCATTGCAGAAGCAGCTAGGAATTGCACTGCCCAGAGGAGGCATCTGCAGGATCCACACAATTCATGCTCTTTTTGTGCATGAAACCAAATCTCTTCAGGCCTACAATCAGCCATCCCTTCCTTCCCTTGCTGTGACACCCAAGATTCAATTCACCACCTTCTCTTTTCCTGCTCACTCACCTCTGTACCTGCATTAACACAGGTCTGGGCTGTGAGCACACCAAGACTTGAGTGGCTGTGGCACAGCTCTTCTTGCCATGATGTGGCATCCCTACAGACACAGCTCCCATCCCCACGTGGGGATGCAGCACTCAAGCAAGAAGGAAGGGGGTGTGCAGGCTCTGCACCAAAGGCACCTGTGGTATGAGGCAGGTGAGTCTCCTTTTCCACTTCCTTTTTAGTTGGCTTGTTTGTTTGCAAAGGGAATCAACACTGGGATGTTTTTGCATGCCTCACAACTGGAGCCCCAGTACACATTAACAGCACTCAGACTTTCATGTGGTTCTGTCCTGGGCCAGCATGACCCATGAGCTTTCCTGGAGGGGTCAAGAGATGGGAACTAGAGGCTTCTTTTTTGAAAAGACATCGGAGAAGACACAGTGTGGCTCAGTCCCATCTCTTCCAAGAAAAAAAATCAGCTGATCTTAGAACCACAGAACCACAGAATCATTTGGGTCTGAAGGGATCTTTAAAGATCATCCAGTTGAACCTCCCTGCCATAAGCAGGAACATTTCTCACCAGACCAGGTTTCCCAAAACCCTACCCAACCTGGCCTTGGACTCTTGAGTGATGGGGCATCCACAACTTCTCGGGGCAGTGTGCTCCAGTGCCTCACCATCCTCATAAAGAATTTCTTCCTTTTATTTAATCTAAATCTACTGTGTTAGTTTAAATTCATTGCCCTTTGTTCCACTACTACCGGCCCTGGTAAAATGTCTCTCTTCCTCTTTTTTATAAAATCTCCCTTAAGTACAGAAAGGCTACAATAAGGTCTCCTTAAAACTTCTCCAGGATGAATAGACTTGGCTCTCTCGGCCTTTCTCCCTGGAAGTGTTCCAGCCTTCTGATCAACTTTTAGCCATCCAAGGGGTCTGTGTTTTGTGCTAAGGCCTCCAGAGCTCAATGTTGTACTCCAGGTGGGGTTTCACAGGAGTAGAGTGGCACAATCCCCTCCCTTGACCTGCTGGTCACAGTTCTGATGCAGCCCAGCATATGGTTGGCTCTGTGGGCTGCAGATGCAGTTGGGTCACATCCAATTGTTCAGTACTTCCAAGTCCCTGCCCTCCAGGCTGCTCTGAATCCATTCATCCCCAGCCTGCACTGATATTGAGGACTGCCTCAACCCAGATGTAGGATCTTGGACTTGGTACTGTTGAATTTCGTCAGGTTCACATGGGCCCACTCCTCCTCTGTATGGCATCCCTGCCCCTACTGAATCCAGGGCATCACTCAGCCTGGTGTCCTTTGCAAAATTCCTGAGTCTCACTGTCTGTGTCATTAAAGACATTGAGCAGTACTGGTCCCAGGATCCTGAGGGACACCACTCATTGATGATTCCTGTTTGGATCCTGAGCCATTGACTGAAATGGATCCCATCCAGCCGCTTCTTCATCCATCAAATAGTCCATCAATCAAATCCACCTCTCTCCAAATTAGAGGTAGGTATGTTGTGTAGGACCATGCCAGAGTCAATACAGAAGTCCAGGTAGTTGGCAGGTAGCTTACTTTCCATTAGGTTGGAGTGGTTCATCTTGCACTGCATTTCCCAAGGATATCAGAGGTCATACCTGCATTTCAGTTTGTGCCTGTGGGATCCCCCTTGCCTGGAGGCTCTCTGCAGGCAGAGGTCCAGCCTCACTGGCTCTGGACTCTTTCCTGCAACTGGGAAATGAGGATCCAGCCCACAGCAGGGAAGGAGTTAAGTGCTTGACCAGCTGCTGTCTGTGAGGCACTGAATTCCTTCCCCGTGCAATCCAGCAGCCAGTGTCAGGACAGCTATATTTAGAAAGCTGATAAAGGTTTGGTGCCAACAGTTGTCCTGCCCCTCCATGAAGAAGCTGTAGAGAGAGCGAGAGGGGGGCAGCTGATTGCTTTCCCCCCATACCACTCCTTGGTGTCTTCAGTGGACTCCTTTGCCGTGCCTCCAGCAGGGACCCCCAGTGGAGCTGTCAGGCACAGGGGGTAAGTTCCCTTTGCTTGCTCACCCTTCTCCTGCTCGCTGTCCCCTGAGTGACCACGCGGCCGCCACGCTCCGGCCTGAGCCCGGCTGCCGGGCCCTCCGGAGCTGCCGCTGGCTCTTAGGGCACTGAGGCCAGTCCCTCTGCCTGGGCCAGGCCAAGTGTTGGCTGCCGTGTCTCCACGTTCCTAACTGAGCTGTGGTGCCCTCGCTCTCCCGCACCCAGGGTGAGAACAGCAGCCTCCACACAAAGGATTACAAGGACAAAGTCCCAAGCCTTCAAGCTCCTTTGGCCCTAAGCTTTAGGAGCATTTCATTTTGGGGACACGAGGTCTCGTGTTTCTTGTCCCTGACCCTCCTTCCAGCCCGGCTCTGGCTGTGTATGGCTCCTTCCAGCCACCATGCGCTGTCAGGGGAGTATAGAGTTTCTGCCCTGCCACCCCTTCCTTCCTGGGCTCCCAGCACCCTTACTCAGGCAGAAGAGCATTGGCGCTCGCTGGGCAGCAGCCAGGGAGCTGCATGAGGCCCTGGGAATGGGAGGCACCCTGCCCTGCTAGAGGAGGCGCAGCAGCCCTTGTGGAAGGGCTCCCCACAGCAGCAAAGTGTGGGAGGCCCTTCTGCTGTACCCCGCTGCCACTTATGCCCCAGAGGCAAGGAATGGCCTCCTGTGTAATGGCTCTCCCTCCTGCCCTGCCCCTTGCAGCGGATCCCCAGCGGCCGCCATGGCCAGCGGCAGAGATTCGGACAGCGAGCCGGCGGTGCCCGGGGACGAGGAGGAGGAGGAGGGTCTGGATGTGAAGGCCGTGCAGGCCCATTACCTGCGCAGCCCCTCGCCCAGCCGGTGAGTCCAGAGGCACTGCCGCGGCCTGCTGGCAGCACGTGGGAGGCGCTGCCGTGCCCTGCCTCGCCTTCCTTCCCGTGCGCCACACCGGGGCCAAGCAGGGGATTCCCTGCCCTCGCTGAGCCAGGGTCAGTGTGCCAGCTCACACAGAGCCTGCAGAGACAGGACTCCTGCACTAATTCCTGCTGGACAAACTGAAGGAGGGATTACTGTGGGCTGCTGTGCTCCCTCTTCTCTGTCCCACCCTCTCATAACCCTGTGCTGAAAGTTCTGATCCAATTTCAACTCTGCAAATTCGGCTTCATCTTTATGTCCCTTATAAGGACTTGTGGATTTATTGAATGTTGATATTAGGCATTGCCAGCCCTAAAAAGACCAAAGGTCTTGGGATTTGGGTTTGATTCAGAACCAACTTTAGCTACAGGCTTCAGGCACTGAACAGGAGGCTGTCACAGCACAAGCAGAAATTGAGTTACCTCAAGCAAAACAGGCATGATTAGATGTATTTTCTCCTTATACAAGGAAAAATACACCCCTTTGTTCTCTTTTCCTAAAGCAAAAAGCTCTGCAGGGCTTTCTGTACCCTTTGAGATGCTTCAGCTGAAAGCAAGGAGTAGGGATAGAGTTTGAAAAGAATTTTCCCCAGTGTCCCTCAACAAGTAGGAGGTTATGAAATGTTTCCTGATAACTGTGGTACACTGCAGAAAAATTGAGTACTTATTTCATTTAACCACATGTATTTCAAAGTAGTTTAGGAAGATCACTTGGCTCACATAAAGTAAAATTATAAAAATTATATTGTAAAATTATGTATTGAGCTCTCTCCTACTGCTCATCAGTCACTCAAAATGAACAGCAACACCTCTCCAGTTTCTTCCCTTCCCTTCCCTTCCCTTCCCTTCCCTTCCCTTCCCTTCCCTCTTNCCTTCCCCTTTTTTTCTCCCTATTTTCTTGCTGTCAATGGCAAAACACAGTGATGAAAATGGCAGGATCCTTCCCAGCCAGAAGGGGGCCCTTGAAAGATCCAGGCTTGGGCAGTTCTGCGTTTCACAGCTGCTCAAGGCACCTACAGGTAAAATGTGTTGAGCCTGTGGTGGCAGATTATTACCAACTGTTGCCTTTTTATTGAGCTTGGAGGCAACCTTTACAGCAAAAGGAATCGAAGGCAGGGCATAGCTGCAAATTTGTGTCAGCTCCTGTAAATGAGGCTGAGACTCCCCTTGCTCATCTTGTAAACTCCTTTGAAGAAGTAGGAAAGGATTACTTTCAGTCACGGTTGACAAGTGCTGGAACTCAACTAAATGCCCTGGATGAGCCTGTTAAGTGGTTTCCGATGGCTGTGGCCTCTGTTTTGATTCTGGAGCCTGAAAGCTGTTCATCTCTCCAGACACTGCTGCACCCTGACTGCATATTAATCACCCTCCCTCTCCTGCTTTAATTAAACAAAAACAAACAGTGTATTGCAAGTCTTTAAGCCTTGCATTTCCAGAGAGCTTCTGTGATGGCAGCAAACTTGTCCTAGTGATTTGTACCATCTATTTGGAAGGAAGTGTAGAGGGTGTAGATCAGGGAAAAAGCTCTGTAAAATATTTTGTTAAGATGGTCTAGCTGTGAGACTGAATTTTCTTGGACTGTATAGGTGGACCCAGAAAGAAATATACTTGTTTTTAAGGTTGTGGCCTTTTTTGCTTAACAAAAGCTTATTACATTATGTCAGATAACTCACTTCAAAGGTGTTTGTGGGTGTCATAGTGGTTTCTGACTCACAGTTACACAAATGGAGTGAATGGAGAGACTGACCACAGGTTCATGCTCTGAAGTGCCCAAGGTACAAAGTACTGAAGGAGAGATTCACGGGCTTCAATCTCAATGCTTGCACTGCAGCCTGTGGTAACTCAGAGGATGCTTGCAGGCAATTAACTGGCAGAAAGAAAACCCAACAGTTTTCCAGTGCAATCTGTTTTGAATTCCTCGTTGAATTCTAGTTAGGAGCATGTTTATGTCTGTCTGTCTAAGTGAGAGTTACTTGTGACACTGTTTCTTGTGGTCCATCCCCCTCCCAGTCTCAAACCAGACACAGATCTTCTCTACCCATACACTCCCCTACCAGGCAATTTGGTTGCACTCCAAGCCCACTGCAGCTTCTCCCCATGGGACCTGTCTACATCCTGCAAACACTGGGTGCCAAGGCATCTTTGAAGCCTGTAGTGCCATGCTGGAGATTGGGGTGGGAATGAGATGTGGGAGAAAAGCTGGGACTTCCCTTCTACAATCAAAGAATCCTCCCTGCTTCAGTTCCTTGCTGTTCCACTCTGGAATGGGTGAAGAGGGCATCCTCCTGGGGATGGGATCCCAGTGGAGGGCATTTGCCTAACAGGCAGTGTGGTTGGTTGGCAGGTATTCAATGATATCAGACACTGATACAGAGAGCATCTTCATGGAGCCAATCCATCTGTCATCTGCTGTGGCTGCCAAACAAATCATCAGTGAAGGTAAGAGAACTATGGAAGTTACAGAGACCTGAAGTTGCATTTGTTTTGCCTTTCTCATCTACAGATCCTAAATGATATAAATGCCCTTATGAGAAAACCCCACATGAAGTAGAGACAGAAATAACAACTTACAGAAAGGTTTGGTGACTTCCTTTGAAGTTGTGCAATGAATCTGGCAGAATTGTGTGCTGCAGGGCTAAAACTTTGAGTGCTGGTTGCTTGCTGCAACAAACTAAATTAGAGTAGAATGGAATAGGACATAACAAAATTGAGTATTTCAGTTTAAAGGACATACATGATCATCTAAATCCAGCTATTGGGGCTGACCAAAAGTTAAATAATATCATTAAGGCACTGTTGAATGCTGTCAGGGATGGGACATTAACCACCTTCCTAGGAAGCCTGTTCCAGTGTTTGACCACCCTGTCAGAGAAAAAGTGCTTCTCAGTGTTCAGTCTGAATCTCCCCAGCTCAGCTTTGAACCATTCCCACATGTCTGATCACTGGATACCAGGGAGAAGGGCTCAGCAGCTCCCTGTCCACTTCCCCTCTTCAGGAAGGCATAGGCTTCCTGCATTCCTCTGGGCCTGGAATAAGGGTGCCCTTAACTCCCAGGCCTTTGGCCAGTGTGGGATTGAGAGGACAGTGCAATGTGCCCTTCTCATTGCTGATTACCCTGGGGCAGCTCCTGGGTGAGCATGTGCCTGCCCACCTTGCAGACAGAACAGGGCGATGTTTCTGGGGAAGAAAAGCCACAAGGCTTGTCCCAGGCACACAGCTCACGATGTGCCTCATACATTTGCATTGTTTTTATGTGCTTTTAGTCACAATGTCAGTTTATTCCAGAGCTGAAGACAAAGGACGTCAGGGTGGACTCGGTGTGCCACAGGATGCTGGAGTCTGCGCAGCAGCTGATGGTGGAGGACCTGTACAACCGAGTTAAGGAAAAGATTGATGACACCAGCTTGTTTAACACGCCATGTGTGATGGACCTGCAGAGGGCACTTGTGAAGGACAGGCTGGAGACCCCCAGGGACGCTGTGGATGAAGTCTGGCCTAATGTCTTCATAGCAGAAAAGTGAGTGTCGGCTTTTGTCATCGAGTTGCACGAGATTCCCAGTAAAGGGTCAAATGGAACCGTTGAAGGCACAACATGTATTACATGCATCTAATACCTTTCATCCCTAGAGAGCCCTAAAGTGTTTTTCAGACTGTGCTCACAGAAATCTCTATGCACTGCAAAGCAAATACTTCTGGAATAGAATCAGCAGCTTTCTGCTGTTTAGATGCTTCAACAGTTTAAGAGAGGAAAAGGCAAATAAGCCCAAATTCCACTGTTCTAATTGGAATTTGGCCCTAAAACTGGAACTAAAAGTTTTTGTTATGTAAAAGGGAGTTTAAAAGGTAATGCCAAAGCAAATGTCAACTAAACATGATTAGGTCTCCTGTGCTGTGGTTCAGCTGTCCGAGTTACCTGTGTAAGTGACCAGACAGAATTAGAAGGGGATATAGAGTAAAGCATTGATTATGGAGTAATAAAAATTGATAAATAAGTACATGGCCTGAACTTAGGATGACACTATGAGTTTCAAACCAGGCTGGAGTGGAAGCAGAGCATATGGCTCTACAGGTGAATGCAGGCTTCCTGTTTTCTTTTCCTAGTGAGTATTGGAATAAAATAGCTGTAGAACTCTCAAAGGACATTAAGATCTGAGATGTGCCTCATGCTGAATGAGTAACATGGACTGGGAGTTATGTAGACCTCTTTGCATGCAGCTTTTTTCCCCACCTAAAGTAGAAGCACTGATATCTAACATGTATTTTCTTTTCCTGCAGAAGTGTTGCAGTGAACAAAAGCCGTTTGAAGAGACTGGGGATCACCCATGTCCTGAATGCAGCTCATGGCACAGGTGTCTACACAGGACCAAGTTTCTACAATGGTCTCAATATCCAGTACATGGGCATTGAAGTGGATGATTTTCCAGATATGGATATCTCCAAGCACTTCCGCCCAGCTGCAGAGTTCCTTGACGAGGCCCTGCTGACTTACAGAGGTAAGAGGAGAAGATTGAAATGGTTCCAGGTTGCTTGGGAATTAACAGGGAGAAACCTGACTCTGATAAACAGCTGATCTGCCACATTTGTAATGGGGTAGAAGGCAGAGCCTTTGCCCTCTGCGTGCAGCTACAGTGAACACCTCCTGCCCATTTCTGCCTGCTCTCATTCAAAACAGGAGGGAGCAAACTGGTAAAGGGGGGCAGCCCAGCAGCCCCATGGCTTCAGGTTCAAAGGGGCTGCAGGTCAGCTTCTGCAGCTGCTTTGAGAGAATCTGGCTATAGCAAAGAGTAGAATCCCTGCTGTAATACATTTTTTAAAAATATTGATACTCTATAATACTAACTATATATAGAGGTAGGTATATACCTGTACCCTGCATGTTTCAGTTTTGCCATGATGCAAAAAACCAGGCTGATTTACTAGAACAATCCAAGTGGCTGAGTTGAACCTCTGGGTGTCTACACCCAGGCTGCTGTCAGATTTGCTGGACTTCAATTCCATGGCAACTGCTGTTCTGTGGGCCTCCAGTGCACACTGGTCATTTTGTTGCGAATTCGGTGGACAGTTAGAAATTTCTTTTTTCAGTTCAGTATTGAAAGAAGTACCAGGATCTGTGATACCATTGATATTCTTCATATAACTTGTCAATTAATCTAATTTCTGTACAGAACTAACAGATTACCTCCTAGCAGTAGTGAGAGCAAGAAAAATTTAAAGTTTTGTTCATGTACAAGGAAGATTGAGCCAGTTTTAATAGCTCAGCAACACAAGGAGGTTGCAGAGGAGCCTTGGACGAAATGAAAGGAAGGAGATCTCCCCTACTTGGTGAGCTGTTAGATTGGCTTTGCTGTCTAGTAAAATGGAAGGCCACAAAGACTTTTGATGCTAAGAAAGGTATAAAAGAGATTTCATGATTGTAGGAAGAGGTTCATTAGGTAAACCTCTTGTGGTAACATATCAGCAGTCAGAAATGTGGTGCTTAAATTTGCTTCATTAAGTTTCAGTGAAAACAGATTGATTAAACTGAAATTTATCACACATTTAGAAACAGTAATTTCAGTTGTTTGCAAGCTAGCAAAGCCTCATTTACACTCTCTTCATATTTACAAGCTTTTCTTTTGCTGTAATTTGCCTTACAAGTAACTTAAACCCCAAACAATTTGTCTGTGCCAAAGCTTGGTTTCCTGCGAGAGGTAGTAAATGCTATAAAATAAAGCAGATCCTCAGTTTTGATTCTTGCTCATACAGTTACTGGCCCAGGACAGTGGGTCCCAGCAGTTTGAAGCTGCTGGATCAGTTTGTCAGAGTCAAATCAGCTCTTTCCTAATAGTTGCTTGGTTCTGCTCTTGTAAGATGTAATACGACTTTGGCCTCCAGCCAGTTTTCAATGTAACTGTTTGAGGGCATCTTGCAAGACTGATTTAGATTCTGGCAAAAATACAATTAAATTAATATAAAATTGTTACTTAAGTCCTATAATGTCCCTAACGGAAAAAATAAGTTACTTGCTTATCCTCCCAATACCTTCCTGGAGGCTAATGCTAATATCTCACTGTTTACATATTGAGAAAAAAGCATGGAAAGCTTAAGTGTCTGACCCTATGTCAGCCAGCCAGTCAAGAATGTCTCACTTGCCTTTCTAATACCTATTATAAGCTTTTTGACTAAGTGAAGTGTGTAGGCAAAAATAAAAATACTGTTTAGATTGTTTGGAAGTATGCCTGCCCACAGATTTTGAAACTAATGTGCTTTTTATTCGTATGTATCTGGATTTTTATTAAGGTAAATCTAGCAAATATTTAGTATTGGTTTCAGCTACTGAAACATATAATCTAGTGTAGTTTTAAAACTATTCAGAGAACACTTTTGTGCTACATACCAGAGCATCCTGTTATTGGAAAGAGCTGATTCCTTTCATCTTCCCTGTCTGTAGGCAGAATCCTTGTCAGCAGTGAGATGGGGATCAGCCGCTCAGCCGTGCTGGTGGCTGCCTACCTGATGATCTACCACCACATGACCGTCCTGGAGGCTCTGATGACCCTGAGGAAGAAACGTGCCATCTACCCCAACGATGGCTTCCTGAAGCAGCTGCGGGAGCTCAACGAGCAGCTCTTGGAGGAGCGAGAGCTGGAGCGCTCCGGAGATGAGGATGTGACTCCCAGCCAAAGCCCTCTTGCTGACACGAGGACTTCTTCACGGCTGTCTGGGGCTGGGGACTCAGGGAGTGTCAAGGGGGCCAAAGCCCACTCCATCACAGTAGAAGAAGAGGACACCAACAGCATTCTGGGTAGCTTTATGAGCTCCTCATCAGTGGAAAAAACTAGCTGGGTTTCCAAACACTCCACCCTGATCACTGAGGAGGAAGAGGAACAATTGTATGAGGAATGGAGGAGGAAACAAGGCCTATCTGCAAAGGAAGCGGGAGTTCACCATGAAAGAAGAACATCTCCAAAGCATCTGGACCAGGAGGAAGAACAATCTGATGAGGACATGGAACGGAGGATCCATGACTGGCAGCGCAGGAATGAGAAATACCAGATGGCAGGTACAGACGGGGAGGAGAATGGTGAGTGCAGCATGGGAGGAAGGCCTTGCCCATCAGGTGAATTCAGTGATGTTGAGAGCGTGAGCAGTTATGAGATCCGAACCCTGAAAAAACAGCTGGAAGCCAGTAGCTTTAGCAGGATGAGGAGGAGCCGCACAGGCTCTACGTCTTCTGAGAGCACTTGGGACATGTGGAATCAAAGGCTTCTGGAGATTGAGAAAGAAGCTGCTCAGAGGTATCATTCTAGGAATAAAACCTGTAGGGAGAGACAATCCCCAGAAACAGGAAGAAAGGAGAGGGATGTGGATGAGGAGAGTGTGTTTTCAGACTCCTCCTGTAGCTCCTTCTACAATTTCTGCCAAAAGAACAAGGACAAGTTGACTCCTCTAGAAAGGTGGAAGGTCAAGAGGATCCAGTTTGGCTTTCACAAGAAGGATTTAGAGCCATCATCTGCACCATCTCCAGCAGAAGACGGCAGCCAGGCAGGTCAGGAGGAAACAGAAGGGAAGAGTTTGTCAGATATTGATCTGACTGCTTACCAGGCTTGGAAAATGAAGCGGCAGAAGAAGGTGGGCAGTGAAAGCAGCAAGGAGGAATTTGTGGAATTTGCCAAAACTGAGGATTCTGCTTCAGCTAAAAAGAAGCAGAGGCGTGTAGAGCTCCTTGAGCGTTCAAAGAAAATTTTAGAGGAAAGCCAGTCCATGTGCAGCTGGGAGACAGAGAGTACAATGAGTGGGAGTATTCCTCTGTCAGCTTTCTGGGCTTCAGCGCCTTCTGCAAGCGGTGCCGATGATGCAGCTTCTGCCCTGAGCATGCAGACAAATCATTCATCTTTGTCACAGGCCAGGAGTTGTACAGGAACAGTGCAGCTGCAGACGCCAAATATACCCCTTCCCAACCTCCCGGTTGGCCCAGGTGACACAATATCCATGGCAAGCATTCAGAACTGGATCGCTAACGTGGTCAGTGAAACCATTGCTCAAAAGCAAAATGAGATCCTGATGCTGTCCCGCCCATCATCCGCCATGGCCTCCCTGTCAGGAGACCTTGGCAGGCGTGCAGATGATGACAAGGTTTCTCTGCTCAGTGCTCAGAGTGGCTCATCCCTCGCTGCCTCTCAGCTCCACCAGCAGGAGCTGCGCAGGGCTGAGTCTCAGTCTGTGCTGTCTTGCAACACCTCCGTGAGCGCAAGGACAGAAGGGACAACTTCAAACATGAAGACGACCCAGACAAGCAAACCACTGTACAGCCTCTTTGCTGATGATGTTGACCTAAAGAAACTCAGGAGGAAGGAGAAGGAGATGCAAATGGAAATGAGAGAAAAAATGTCAGACTATCAAACTGAAAAGGTGATCAGAGACAATAAACGCAGCACTTTATTTAAAAAAAAGGTGACCAAAGCAGAGGAAAATGAAACAGAAGATGACAGAGAGAGTACAACAAACAGCCACAGGCGTCCCTTGCAAGCAGATTTTGACAGAAGTGATGCAGTCTTCGATCTAGACAGTCAACCTGCAACCTCAGGTGCACCAAGGTCAGGGATTGATACTGATATTACCAAGTGGCTCAATGGCCTGAAAGCAGAAAGAGAACCATCATCATATTATGATCAGACTGAGAAAGCTAGAGAGAAATATAGCAGATCATCCAAAGTTAGACAGATGGATTCTGAGACATCCAGTTACAGATTCTGCAGATCCCAAAGAAAAGAGCTAGATAGCTGCTCTTCCTACGAGTCAACAGGAGATTCGCTTAGAACAATGTCAAGATTTTCCTCTGCTTCTGCAAAAGAGGACAAAAAGATGTACAAGTTCACAAGGTCCAGGGTCAGTGAGACAAGTTCCAGAGGAAACAGCCCAGAGCTGCGTGTTTCCAGCCGGTCACCTGAACCACCCTTTGACTCTGAATCCCCTGAACCATCCACACAGAGCCGAGTTAGAGCTCATCACGTGGAGGCATGTGAAGAGGAGGCCAGGTCAGATGTGTCAGAATGTGGAGCAAAGAGAAAGTTCACCCAGAGCTTTTCAAAGTCTGAAGAGGATGGAAAGAAGGAGGCAAAAGTGGAGCAAAGTGAAGAAAGGTTTGCATCTAGGCAGGTCTCTCAGTACAGGCGAAGCACACGTAAAGAAGAGGAAGAAGAGATGGATGATGATGCCATTATTGCTGCTTGGAGAAGCCGACTAGAAGAAACTACAGCAAAGCTCCAGCGGAGAAGGGAAGAGTGACCAAGATCAGACTAAGGAACACAAGCAGAGCCAGAGAGTCCCTGAATCACTCACTCATCATTATATTTTTGATAATCCTTTGTGGTTTGTAGGGCATTTCCTGCAGATAGTTCTCTTCTTAATCAAAAGCGATGAAGGGAAGAGGTCAAGTTCTGCAAGTGTTTGTGGTTTGTCAGAAAGAAGATGCTGGTATTAAATGATCAATGTAGGTAGGAACACAATGTTAGAAGCCATTAGGAGTCAGACAATGTTTCAGCAGCAAAAGCAGGTAACGGTGACACCTCAAGTCAAAAGACCAATCACATCCCATTTTGGTTATTTCTATTTCCTAGTGTCGTTAAAGACTGGACATGTTTTTTTCTAGGATCTTTTTGATCATAAATGGAAGAAGCCAACAGCCTTTTCTAGGAACTTAAAGAATGTTTTTCTCTTAATCAGTTTTTACTTTACACGACTGAGAAGATATTACCAGGTAGGCTCCGTTTTCAGCCTTAGGAATGTCTAGAGAAATAAGACAGCTCACAGGAATACATGTTCTGTTTTACTTTACTAAGTAGCAGAAGTGAAGTGGAATACTAGGAAAAAGAAGAGCCCTCTTGTTTAGAAGTTCAGTGCAGTAATGAATGTATTCATTATTTTGTATTAGATGGAGTCATCTCTGCTCCAGTATAGTTGGTTCCTGCTAATAACTTCAGGTCAACAAAGGAAAAATGCATTAATATTAACAGCCATCTAAAAATTATATTTTTGATGTAGTTAAAGAGATAGAGTTAGGATTAGTGTTAGTGTAGCCAGGGTTTCTGAGTATTGACTTCACTTAGGTTTATTGATGCAGCTCAGCTAAGTTGGTGCTTTTGTGTTTATAGTCAGATTAATTTTCAACATGATTGCCTTGAAATAAAAGAGCAGTACACAAACTGACCTCATAATAGAATTGTTTAATTAGACCATGGGTGTAAGGCATCGTGCACTGAAGGAGAAATTGTGTGTCTGTGAGGGTGGCACTTGTTTTTAGGAGGCGGTGGTAGGTTCAAATGGCGTCTTACAGTTAAAGTGTTCCTTGTATCCTGAGATACACAGGAAGAAGCCCAGCCTCCATGGTAACTGAGTACCCCAGGTTAAGAGCCTCGGGTCTTTCCATGCCCTGCAGAGCCTTGTGAGCTTGTGTGACACAACCCACCAGCTCGCCACAGCATCACTTGCGTGTCTTTCCACCCTCACCAGTCAACATCCTCCACCTCTCTCTTACAAGCACGTAGGCCGGTTTCCACTGGCTTTGACTCTGGAATTATCAGTTCTCTTCTGTACAGACTGTATTTTGAACCAACAAAGCCCTCTGGCAGAGCTGAATCTAAAACGACAATGGAGGGATGATGCAGTAGCGCTCTCGCACAGGAAGTTTGTCTTTTTCTTGTAATCTCTTCTCCCTCCCACTGTGATGCTTAGAGCTCACCATTACCATTATGCTAGTACCTCTCCCTATTTTAATTGTGTCATACAGACAGCAAGCTCCACAGGGCAAGGGCCTGCTCTTTGTCCCTGTCTGTATGGCGCTACGCACATCAGCAATGCTATCTAAATAATGGTTACTGATAACAAAATGCAGCTGGCAATTTTCCTAAACTTAGAATCATTTCTCTCGACTATAACTCACTGATCAGACATTATCCCTGCTTCTCTGAAGATAAAGATGATTCTTTCTGACAGCCAGGACTGGGGTAAATGATAGCTACTTATTGTCAGGTGAATGGAGTCTCACAATCAGATGATTAACCAATAACAAAGGTAGAAAAAATAAGAGAAATAACTTACTTGTGTGGGTGGTTTTGGGGTTTTGGGGGTTTTTTAGTAAACTCAGATTACATTTCTGAAATACATAAGGAACATGGTCATGTTAATGTTTCAGGCTTGCAGAGATGCTCCAAGTTTTATAATGCTTTTCTACTATGAAATAATATATAATACAATGCATCCCTTGTTTCTGCATATTTCTGTGAGTTGTTGTTTTTAAAGTAGTGGAATTCCAGGCCTTGAGCTGCATTCTGAGAATTTATATTGTATTTCTGCAGTGTGTGTTAGGATAGGCATTTTCCTCTTTCCTTCATCCCTGGTAAGGTTGCTCTGCAGAAAACAGCACTGCACAGACATATTTGGAGCTTGCTTTAATTTCATCCTAGAAAACGTCTTAAGTTTCGATGGATCAAAGTGGAAGTGTGCAATACCTCCTGGCACTGAATTTACTTTTTTTATCAAAAGGCTGATTCCCTCTGAAAAATCCCTCCTCTGCTTCCTGTGCCTGGATGTTCCCAGCCGACAAGCCTGTCCTCTGCAGTACTGTAGGGGGCATCTCGCGCTGTAAAAGACGAGCAGTAGATGATGTAGTAATGGGTTTCATTTTGCACTGTACAGCACAGCCTTTGTTTGGGCAGCATTTTGATTTAAACACTAATCTAGGTCTGCTGCACAAATAAATTATTCAAGACCGAGGGGCAGAATATGGTTCTGTAACAAGTCTGAGCCAGACCGTCCTGATAGCGAGTTTTGACCCTTGTGAGAAAGGGTTAAGTGGGTTCTGCTGACTCATTGAGGTAGGTGGCTTATTAGTTCGCTTGTGTAAAAGGGAGATAAAAATGGTTTGCTGGGGAGAGGCCATCTAAGATGCTGGCTGAGCAGCCATGAGGGAGAAGCCTTAGAAATAGCTGAACTTTATTTTCTTATTGCTTATATCCTTGTTAATAAAGCCAAACCCCCAAAGCAATAAGGGGGTGGGGATCATTTTGGACTCCATGCAGTATATGGCCAGTGCTTGAAAGCAAGATGGGAAAGGCTCCAGCTCACAGGTATAAATTACATGAAACAGTGACATAAAGACCTTGCATGGTGAAAATATTAAAGCATTCAGTCATAAGACCAATAACCAGGAGAGACAGAAATGGAGGGGTTGAAGGCAGGCTAGAACGTCAGGTTTTAAGATGAGAATTTAGAAGGAGATAAGGAATTGCTGAAAGGGGAGAGGTCTGCACAGATTGTTTCAGGTGACCAGAGCTGCAGAGTGAATGGTTTTTCAGCAATGACACCAGCCTGACAGTAGATTAAAAGAGTAAATAAGTACCCAAATTTATCTAGGAAGGATTTTTCAGCAAAGATGTTCTGGGACTGATTTTTTTTCTCCCTCTCAGTTTGCTGCTGTAGGCAGGAGAGGTTTTTTAGCATTGTATAGTGGAAGGTGAAAGTGCAAGGAGCATCCATACGGTCAGTTAAGAATATAAACACAAGAACATAAGAAAGGCTGTATAGGGTCAGAGCAAAGGTCCAGCTGGCTCAATATCCTGTCTCTGATAGAGAACAACAGCGAATGCCTAGGGAAGAATATATACAGTGATAAAGGTGTTATTTCCCCAGCATGATCCTCCAGCTTCTAATCATTTGCAACTCAAGGATTTTCTAAGCCAGGTGTGATATTTTTGTATTTAATAGCCCTTAATAGATTTTCCTTCCATGGAATTGCCTAGTAATTTTTGAGTTATAACCACTATAGCCTCGTACCCGCTAGCCCCTGTGACCTCTTGTAGCAAGAAGTCCCACAAGTTACTGTACACAAAATGCTAAGCCATCTTCTTTCTGCCCGTTCTGAACACTTTGCCCACTAGCCTTCAATGCCAATGTAGTATCTGTTTAGTATCTACATGTCCTTCTGTCATTCTGTCCCATCCCTAGTGCTCTGGTTTTCTGCCTGAGTTACTTACTCCTCATATAGGGGCTGCCCCGTGTCTCTTCATTATCCTGGCCATTCCTCTGAACCCTGTCTAGTTCTGCTTTGGCGTGTTTGAGATGAGGGACCAAATCCTCACACAATATCCAGGGTGCAGGTGTGACAGGGATTTATCCTATGGCATACTGACATTTTTTTTCTCTTTTCTATTCCTTCCCTATTGACTCCTAGCAGTCTGCATGTTTCCTTGGCTGTTGCTGAGACCCAGAGTGATGTTTTCATGGAATTGTTTATTGTATACAGCAAATCTTGTTGGGTGGCAATGGTCAGCTCTGAGATCATCATTTTATATGTTAAGTTTTCTTATTTGTAATGCTTTGCACTTATTAGCATTGAATTTCATCTCCCATCTTAGTTCTCAGTCTCTCGTCGCATTAAGTCCTTCTGCATTTTTCCACAGCCATTTCTACTGCTCTTTCCTTAATGTCTTTTGAACAAGGTAGAAACTCAGAGGATGTGAGAAGCAAAGAAGTTAAGGAGGGATAGATGACAGAGAAACTCATTTGATGTTGGTCTGCTTGAAGTAAGAAATAAGAAAGTGATGAAAGTCAGAGAGCTAGGAGATAAATGTTCAAAAAGAGATCTGAAGACAATAGGCAAATTAAGAAGGGGACCTACGGTGGTCAGAGACAGGAAGATATGAAAGCCGAAGAGGCTAATGCAAAATATTAATTTGTCTAGATGTATCAAAGTCTGGGAAAAGGTTGGGAGGCAACACCTGTGGGAAGAAAGGAGATTTAAAGAAGTTACAGGTCTGTGAGAAATGTGAAGGGAACTGGAGAAATGGAAAGAGTGAGCGACAGTAGTGGGACACTGATGATAAAATGACATCGGTGCCGGATTGGGAATTCAGTGTGGTACAAACGGGTTTGAAGGAAGCAGGAATGTGTCAGAAATATGTTATTCCTTCTGTAAGAGCTGCATTTTGCATCATAATACTGAGAGCTGTGGGGCCATGGCCCATTTCCCCCATCTAGGAATTTCAGGACAATGTGATTTATTGTGTGCAGCACTAGCTTAGACTGGATAATTTTAAAAGGAGTTTAGCACCATTTCCTTCCTTTACAGCTCCTTGAGAAATGCTTACACATTAGCTGTGGTGGAAAGCTAGGTGAATTATGAGACAAAAAGTTTTATTTGGGGAGGTTATGTTGCATTGCTTGCCTTTCCTTAAAGGGTGTAGCTGGAATACATTCAATATAGACATTATAATGTGAAAACACAATATCCATGACCTTCCTAAATTTATAGACAATCCAACAAAGGTACTGAAAGCTTGTGATTAATATAGTCTAGGGCTTGGAAACAGACACTGCATACTCATGAAATCCAGCAAAATCTCTTTCAGAGCTACCTGCCTATTCTCTGGAATTTCACTTGTCATGTAGAAAAATGAAAGTGGGTCAAATCTCTGGCTGTTCTAATTGTGAAGAAAACTTCCAGAATGGGAAGAATGTGTAACAAATAAACTGTTCTCTAGAGAGGTAAGAGCACAGGTCTAAATGTGCTCTCTAAATGTGAATTGCCCCAGTCATTTCAGCAAGGTTCTAACTTACTTGCTCAGAAGTAATAATTTAAATGCCAATAATATTTGTCACCCTGCACTTCATGTAATAAATTGAGAAGGGTTCAAAGTGCATGTATTTAGGTTGTGTATTGCCAATACCAGCATAATCTGCTTGAATGAACACCCTGTCATTGTGATTGCTTTTGTTGTTTTCTGGGGCTTTTTTTGGTTGTTCTGTTTTTTGGTTTTGGTTTGGGTTTTTTTTGCCTAGACTGCCTTTTGTTCTTTGGCACATTTCCACATATTCAGGAGCTGATTTCATGTTGTTTCTAACTATCCTCCTATTACAACCACTCATTAGCTTCTGGGCTTGATGTTTTCCTGTGGCTGCTGTTCCTCTGCCACAGGATGCACACACACACAAAAATGCACACAGATATAAAGAGAAAACATTATTTGTGACTTATAAAAGCGGGCAACAATATGAATTCACTTCTTCCCAGGACTATCCAAGTGTGGTGATGTGAAAACTGTCTTAGAGAGCAGGAGAAGGGACATCCTGTTTTGCTTTGAACCTTCCCCTCTGGATTGCATTTCACTTTTATTTGCATGTGTCTTTAAAACAGGCAATTTTAATCCTTACACAAGTGCATAACTGCTTCCACATCTGATTCATATCTGCAGGTAGACTGGATTACTTTTAGTTGTGTGTGCCCAGGAAGATAAAAAAGTGTGTAATAGAAAACTAGCTTAATTGTTAACTATGAAGAGAACAATGTCTCTACATAATCAGTCAATCAATCAATCAATCAATCACTTATTTTTTTTCCAGTACACCCTGGCTGCCAACATGCCTGAATGCTTTATGGTCATTAAATTAAATCAAAGAACACACCACAGAATGGACAAGGCCAGATCAATAAATCTTAAAACATGATTCAAACTTACCAAGGACTCTGCACAAGTAACCATGACAGGAAGGATGACTCCAGTCAGGAGGGCATGTGTGTAGGCATAAAACTGAAACAAGACTTAGGTGATACTAATTAGAAGACAGAAACATTTAAAGGAACTGTAATTTTTATAGCATCAACCAGCTGCCAACAGCATCAACCTGCAGCTTAATGTCTTAAGAGTAATTTCGGATTTATGTGTGATATAAGAAAATAACGATGGTGGCAAGAACTTTTTACAACTTTTTATAGATGGGCACTTCAGGGCACCTCTTGCCTAATTTTAAAGATTTGCCTATTTGTGATCTCTCCATTTGATTATTGCAGGGCACCATATTAAAGAAAGATGCAGTAAACACCAGCTAGCCATAACCACAGTATGACTGCTCTGTCTTCATGGACCATCCCAGCAATTTGATCTTTGCAGTGACTCCATGCTGAACTCAGATCCAGTCAGAAGTCATCCATTAGCTGGGCAGAACATTTCTCCTTCCTTGCTTGAGAGGAGAGCTTTATGAAACTGCAATATCTTTTATGAAACTGCCAATTAATGGGGAGCTTTGTACATTTTGCTCATAGAAATATCGCAGTAGCTGTCATAACCTATGGAGGTTCATTCCCAAAGCGCATAAAATGACCACAGGCTGACTACATTCAAAACTAAAAGCAAACCCCAGTTCTTCAACTTGAACTTCCCTCCCTCAATAATTTCGAGGCATGTGCTCCTCAGTCTGTGAATTGGATCAAAAGTATTGCCTAGAGGCAAAGGGTCAGAGGAGATTCCACTTATGAAAAACAGGAGGCCCTCAAAAGGGTGCAACCTCAGTTGCTGAACAGACACCACAAATAGGATGGATAAAAGCCCACATGAGACTGGTATGTGAGCAAGCAGAAGCTGACAGTTGCCCCTCAGGAATACAGTATAAAGCTTTCAGTTCTGCAGGAGATGTGATCTGAAAGTCTGCTTCCTGGAAGCAATCGCACCTGAACTGTTGCATGGTGCTGCGGTTGCGTAATTTAATCGTTGTCATGTTTCATTCCAAGGTGAGCGTTCTTGGTGGTAGTGTACATAAAAAATTTGTATGTCATTAGGGACAAAAGGGTCTGTGCCAGACAAGGTCAGATATTATGCTCATGACTGGCAGAAGAGGTCCATATTAAAACAAAGAAGGTGTTTGATTTCCTTTTGAATGTGGGCAGATGATTCAGACCCACGTGCCCTTCATATGCTCTGTCTCTCCCCTTCCTATCTCCTTTCTTTTGAAACAGATTTAAGTCCATCTACTTTTATATTTTCAAACAAAACCCATAAAAGGGCCATAAATATCATGACTCGCTAAAATGAAAGCTGTTTTCTTCTTCTCCCAGGAGACTCCTGCCTGAGAGAGAGACAGAAAGAGTTCACCTCTTTGAAAATTTCTTCCTCTGTCGAAGTAAAGCTGGTATCTAAAAGCAGCCTTCAAGGCTTTGTTCTTATCATCTTGACCTGGCTTTGTACTGGCTTCTCTCTGTATTGCTTGTGGAAGTGTGAAGGACGGGGCTAGGGGAAGGAGTTTTGGCTATCACTGGCAGAGCAAGGGTCATGCTTGGAAAGGGATTTCATTGTGGTTTCAGAAAACATTATAAACTCAGCGCACTGGCAGAGAGAATGAAGAAACTCATTCCCCTCCTGGATCAGACCAGTGATCCACCCCTTGTGTCTCTGATGTTGGCCAGAACCAGATTCACCTCAGAAGGTATAAAGAAAGTTTAAGTGGGTAATTATGGAATAACCTGCCCTGAGTAAAATTTTCTCCCCTTCTGGCCCAAAGCCCTCCTTCATCTCTCCTCCTTGGTTAGAGTTCAACTCTATGCCCTGAAGCATGACGGCTTCTCTCCCTTCCAAACCGCTTTTCATCCTGGCCTGTCTCATGTAACTGCCTGTGACAGTGATGGGATGTATAGGTCTTGTCCATTGAGAGTCTGTGACAGATCATAGCCTTATTGGAAAGAGAGGCAGAGAGGCTGAAGAGAAGGCGAGGAAGGAGAGCATAAACTCAGATGAAATATCCATCAGGAAGATGGAAAGAAGAGTGAGTGCCTGGGAAACTAATTGCTGCCTGCTGATCTGGGCTGTGGAGATAGCTTGCAAGTGAGCATTTTTGCTTTTCAGAAATTTCAGCCTGGAGCACACTAGGAAAGTCAACTCTTGGTTGAAACTACTGTTCATCAATANGTAGTCCTGAGAAAATAATTCCGTTTTAGTGTAAGGGAGCTTTATCTTCCACTGAAGTTCACTACTTATTTCTGTAAAGGTATTGGTGTAATTTGGGGCTCTTAGACACTGAACATGGATGAAAATCAGGCTATTTTTCTACTGCCCAAAAACTATTTAAGAATCCAAAGTCAGATATTCCTGCCTAGGTCCTTATCCCTGTCATACAGGGGTGGCTGCTCATAATCCCGAGTCGAGCAAAGCCCAGCTTCTGTGGATTTGTTTGGCCATCACATAGGGCGTCAACATTTATGTGACACAATGCCAGATCCACCCCCAAGGTGAGGATTAGAATTGTCCAGCACATGAACACTCTTTACTATTGTCAACATAATCACAGGTGATAGCACTATACCACAAAAAGCATTAACACAGTTCCAGGGAATGCTTAAATGTACTTTCTAGACGGATACTTTCCAGCTGTATGCAGGTTGAATGACAGCTTTCACTTATTTGTCCAGAAGTTCAACAATTCCTAGGGAGAGGGAAAGAAGAGCTATGTTCTGGATCATATCCAAGGCTCAGTAATGATTAATTTCACTCCTACAGTATCCACTTTTTCCCATATTCCTTTCCCTCAAAAGTGTGGCAAAGGGATCTGGAGTTTTCCAGGTGATGGGTGTTGAAATGGCACCTGATCTCCTGGATACCACGCTGAGGTGTTCAAAGCATCCTGCTGGTGTTGGCTGAGCACAGGAGATTGTTCATTAAGAAAAATGACTGTATCATTCATACTGGGAGCAGCTGCAGTGAGCAGCTCAGGGGCAGTGTTCAAGGCTCTGTAATCTCCTGTTAGTTGCCACTTGCCATTAGATTTTTCTACTGGCCATAAAGGAGAATTGTAGGGGAAATGAGACGTGACAATAATTCCCAGTTCTTCCAGCTCCTTTATCAATTCAGTAACAGGACAAATAGCACCAGAAGGTAATGTGTATTGTGGAATATTAACTGCCTTGCTATGGGGTGAAGGAGCAGCTGTTTGCAACAGATTAGCAGTCAGAGATGCATCTGTAGGAGATAAACTTGGGGCCAGAAAGGGTTATGTCCCTATTTCCCATTTTCCCCACGACTGACCCTTCAATACATCCATGCCCAGTATATTAAGGGCACCCAAAAATAAGGTCAGGTGCATTGTTTGTCCCTTAGACAAGAATCGGCTTTGCCCTGGCCAGAGGGCGGTTGGTGGATTTCCCGTTATGGCCTGCAATAGAAACTTGACTGCTTGCAAAGCAGAGACTGCCTTTTGTAAATGTCCTTACCTACAGTGGATATCCGGATTCCTGTGTCAGTGAGGGATGTTGTACGGTAGGGTAGGATCTCAGTGCCATCATCTTGGGACTGAGATCCTCAGCAGTGGGAATAACACCCACCTTAGTTCCCTAAATATCCAGTCTTGGTTTAGTGCGGGTGGGTTTGGATATATCCCTGAGCTCACAGCACTTGCATGCTCTATCCTTTTGAACCATATGGTGTCACCCCGTCTCCAAACACAGATCCCAGAGGGTTATGAGAAGTAAATGGGGAAAGCTTGTCCATTGCCACAAAAGGAAAGTTGGCATCTCAGAGACAGCTCCTTCTCTAAACATATTTTCCATCATCTTTTACACTCAGTAGTAACTGACCACGCTTCTCAATTTCCCCTTTTGTCTTTCACATGGAGACAGGCTGGTTCTTTTACATTTTCTCTAGCTGAGGATCTCCCTTGGTTCTTACCCTCTGGGATGTATAGTGGTAAATCTGCCAGCCTACACTGAAGGACCTCTTGGTGAGTAACACAATTTAAGCTTGTCTTAAATGGCCAATGCTAAAGATTCCCATACCCCTTCAGCTTCCATTAGACACACATCAGAAGTGTGCAGGCTCCCAAATCCCTTCTCAAGGATGCAGTTCTGCAGGGAGGGGTTGTCCAGTGTCCACAATATGGTCTGATGATGCTGACACACTGTAAAATAACCCCTTATTTCTGTGGCAAATCTCTCTTCTGTCAACAATTAAGTACCCTTTATAATTTCATTTTTGGCTATGTTTACAACAACATAGCTATTTCAAGAGTATAGAGAATGTAGATAACTTGCCCACAGTTTTTCCTAGCCACCTTTCTCTTTGTCTCTCCTTCAGTTATGAATGCCTTGGAGAAGAGATCATTCTTGCTCAGTGCCTGAAAATGCCTTAGCTTCTAGGGGGAGTTACAGTAAATAAATAAAAAAAAAAAATTATGCTGGATTCTATTTTTACTAAAAGAAAAAAAAAAAAAGAAAGGCATGTTATAACCCTGATTTGGTGTGATTATACTGTAAATAGGCCATAAACAGTCAAAGGGAAAATAACCCACAATATTCACACCTTTGAGAGACTGAGGTGGTAATCGCTATTCTTCCCTGCTGTTCAAAATATTTTCCAAGTGTTCTCGAAACTGCATTGGCAGCAGAATGTGGCCCAATTCAAGGGCTTTAATGCTACTGCTAAGTAGAAATGATTTTTGTCCTCAAAATTTTCAGTGAAATAGTCTGTATTTTGCAAAAAAATGCGTAGCTATTCATTGCAAGAGCACCAAGAAAAAAGGCAGACACCATCAGAAATCTTTCTGACAAGACAATTCCATGGGTTTTTTTTTGAAAATTGTCCAATTAAGGAAAAAGTACAAATGTTGAATTTCAAAAATAGGCATGTTCCATCTGAAGATGCCAGAGAATTTCAGGGTTTCATGCTGTAGTAGGGAGCATAACGTCCACTTTATTCACGGGGAAACAGGAACAGAGATTTACCTTCAGCTCATTTTTTCACTTCTCCCCAAGAACTGTTTCATTTTCCATGCCACACACAGAACTGGAATTTTAAACTGGTGGTATAGCTTACCTTTAAGACCACAACCCTTCTTTACAAGCAGCATGGCTACCTCTGCCTGTCTCAGTGCTACAGAAGAGCTCTGCCAGAGAATCCTTCCAAAACCTTGCAGGGAGATGCTGTGCTTTTCCTGCCCTTTGTGGTGAGAATCTTTTTCATCTTGTATCCATGCCCATACTCAACACTTTAAAATATTTTGCCTTTATGAGCTATTATTTCTCAGCATCCTTTTGGGCTGATGGGTAGCTAAGGATATAGATATTTACTGTCACTACATTAAAATCCAGAGGTCTTAACTAGCACCAGGACCCCACTGCAGCATGTACAGCATGCAGCACAATTCTAGATGTTCTTGCCCTAAAAGACTTGCAAGTTAAGGGAATGAAACAGACACAGGCTGGGAGAAAGAGATTGCATCTGTCAGTGTGTTTGAGACACAGATGCCGAGCCCAGTGCTGTACATGGATGCTGCAGCAGCAGAAGTCTGCAGGAAATTTCAAAAGATAGGGCTAAATTCATCTTGCTAACAAACATTCTCCATGAGCAATCACTCACCTCTCTGTGGCACAATTAAACCCTCGATGGCCTCCAGGGAGCACAAGCACAACTTTCTAAACTGGTGATTAAGGCCTTTGCCTGTGAGGGGCAGACATATGTTTCAGGCCTTTTTTCAGCGTGTGTGATGTGCAAGAGTACAGCATTCATCAGTGCAGGCTTTTCTCCTCCCAAGTCATGGCTCCTGGCTGCTACCTTGCAAAGCAGCAGTGCTGTGCCTTTTTGGCCCAAAGAACACTTAAATAACCATTTCAAAAGGCAAGAGTTGATTTGGAACTCTTAAACAGAATAATCAACAGCACAGAGAAAGAGCCTGACACTTCCTTGGACCCAGATTCAGGTTCTCTGAGTGAGTTAAAATGCTGTCTTCTGAGATGGCCTGTACAGTGAGTTACTCTGAAAAAGGCCTCTCTGCATTTTGTCACCTGCTGCTTATGGGCTATGTCTTGTCTGTGGACAAAGGCTGGTGTTAGAACCGAAGGTAACTTCAGGTCTGTGAGCACAGGCCAGGGAGGAATTCCTCATTGCAGTTTTATGTTTACCCATCATAACCCAGTGTATTTGCAGACTATCCCTAAAATGTGCTGCGCTGAATTTTACAGTGCTTCAATCATCTCTCGGATCTGGGTCACACTGATGGTACAGGTGGTTCCAAATATAAATACAGGCCATCACATGGATGGGACATACATTGCTGGCAGAATCGGCAGCTTTACCTGTGTTTTTCTGTTTGAGAAGTAATTCAGAAACAATCAGATTGGTTCTGGCTCTGTGTGGCAGATTGCACTTGAGCATGCAGCAGCCTCCTAGCCAGCAGAAAGCTGGGCTAAATCACCCACTGGAAGTACAAGCCTGCTTTAGCATTTAACACTTCCTTAGCATATAACAGTGAAACTCAGCAAAACGACAGCTTTTATTTTTGCTTTGTCCCAGGCTCAAAGGCTCCCAAGGCTCAAAAGATTGCAAATGCCTCTGGAGTATCAAAGCTTCAAATCCAATGTAGCCTGGCTATTATTCCCTTCAGCCGTGAGCATGGGCAGTTACAGAGATGGGATGAATGCTCCCCATCTCGATAATTTAAAACCTATGTTTAGCATTAATTCTGTCAGTTTGGAAAGCAGGCAGCGATGCAATGCCCTGTGCCTCTGCTGGACTTGCACATGGTAAGAGACCATCGTGTGTGCTCGCTGGAATGGGAGGGGTTTAGGTGGGATTAGCAAAGGGGCAGAAGAACCTGCTCTGAGGGAAAGGTCTTGCCGAGATTTATGCAGGCACTGACACAATCCGAAAGATATTGCATGTGGCACATTACAGTGGACACACTGAAAGTCTTCCTATTCCCTTTTTCTACCATATGGACTGAGTTACACGCTGTGAAAATCATGTTCTTTCCACAAAGGAGCAGAATAAAATACTGTTTGGCTTAAACCTATTCCTGCTTGTAAATGTAAATTAAATCTGTTCTTCAAATTTCTTTTGTTCTGCTGCTTTTATCTCTGTAGAAATTTTCTTCGGTGACTCCTCTGTTGCCAGCCTGGCCTTTCCAGGTGAAAATCATGAACCCCCCTGAAGTTACAAGCTCTAGGAACATGTTCTTGGCTGGAGCCAACATGGAGTTACAGAACCCCAACCAGAGTGCACTGGTACACTGGCATTTCCTGCCCTCCTCCATGCAATTATTTGGGAAAAAGTTCTCTAGGCCAGAGAAACTATATTCATAACATCGCTGTTTAAGCCTCTCACTTGGATTCTTCCCTTGCATTGAGAACTGACATTCTGTCAACGTTGACAGCACTATGCCAGTTTATTGCACCAGAAGACCTGTTTTTTCTTTTCCTCCCATCTGCAGAGCTTGGCTGCTCCCACTCTGTGAACCCTTTCTCACTCCTGCCCCTAATAAAATCTCCATGCTTCACATGTTCCCTCGGCCTCCCTTTGATTCGTGCTCCCAGAGTCTTCCTCGCTGCTGACGTCGGGAGCGTGCACAGCTCTGTAATTTCCCGACAGCCCTTTTCAAACACTGCCTTTTAATCAGGTGCTGTGTTTTACCAGCACTTCCTTCTCTCACTGAATGCCTTTGAAGCGAGGCTGCCAACACTGGTGGGGTTCCTCCTCCGCTACCCTTTTTTGTTGTTTCCATACAGAATTCTAGGACAGAATTTTGTAGCTTTTTAGATGCTCTCATTTATTTTTTTTTTTAATTTTTTTTTCTATGTTGTGAGCCTAATTTCCTTCAGGATTTCTTCTTCCTCTCCTGGGAAATTTGTCTCTATTTCTGGCATCTGTCCTTCCTAACCCTTCCCACGTTTCTTCCCTTCTAAAGACAGGGGAAAAGAATCCATTTAATATTTTTCTGTAGTAACGTCTATCTCATCTGTCAATAAATTACCCTTTGCCATCTCTGGGAGACCCCTTTGTCTCCCTTCACTGACCTTATTCTGTACCTTGCCTGGTTTTTTTTTAAGGGAGGATGCAATATCCCTGGGCTGTCATTCCATGAAGAACAGCTGTCATTCCTCCCATAGTGTATGCGTATGTGTTTGAGGAGGGAGGGGAAAGGGAGGGGGGAATTAGGGGCGGATGGGGTTCTGCTGTTGGGAAATACGATGGTCCTATTCAGAGTGGTAAATGTTTTTTCATTCATGATATTCTGCTGCAATTCTGTCTTTTTCTTCAGTGGTTTTAGACATTCATTTTCTTATTAATCTAACACTTATCTATCTGACATATAACTACAAGAATATTTCTTAAACACCTTTTTTGAACTCATTATGTGTGCATTTGATAAATGTCTAATTTCTGCACTGTCTCTGCAACAGTGAATGCTATCTCACCGTCAGAGCTGCAGTCTAATACTACAGAGGTGGATTCACAAAGCCTTATCTGTGGCTAAAAAACATGACTTTTCCATATATTTTTAGTGTTACAAACTGAAATGCTTGCTGAGAGGGTTAAAGAGCATGGTATAGTCCTGCATGTAAGCAGCTAGCTGTGCAGACCTGCAGAAGAAAGAGACAGATCCATGAATTCAGTAATTCCTGCCCTGTCCTTACTCCTCCTTGTGTTTTCTGAAGCACTGCAGACTCCCAGATAACTCATCATGGAGCTTTCCCTGCGTTTCTCGTGGTCCAAGGGCTTTGTGCATAGCACAGGTACAAGTTCCTTTCTTCCTGCTCCTGCTCCCACACACAATCTAACCATAAATTAGTACAATTTGAAAAAGCAAATATTAGTTTCGATCCAATTCTACCAATGTGTTTTAAGAAACAAAGGAAGTAAATGCACCAGAGATGCTCTCACTCTGTACCTTCTGGCAATTACACTTCTTAATGCATTTATTTTCACAATATGGGCGTGAAATAAGGAAATGCAGTTGTTATCTATGGTATGCATAGAAACACATCCAAGTGACCTCAAGGCACAGGACACAGCACAAGTGCTGGGGCCCTTATTCTCTGAGTACCTGAACCAAAAACCTGGTGAGACACACTGTGAGTCTTGTTTGATCCAGCCTTTGTTTGGAAACCAGCAACAGGCACCATGTTTGTATCACAGGCCAGGCCCAGGCATGGCCTCTCCACCTGAGCTCAGAAGTGTTCCAAAGGCCCACATTAGCAGCACTAGAGAGAAACTAAAGAACTTAAGACAAAGTCAAAAAGAATATCTAGATACAACATACATACCAAGCTCCTCACTTCCTTTTCCTCTGCTAGCAAGACATCGGCTGAACATCTTTTCTCTTAAAAGCAGAATAGTACTTGTTTTACAACTGCTTTGTGATTGATGTCCACTCTGGCCCTTTCTCTCTCATCTGATGGTTCTGGCAGTCCCTGCTTGATTTAGCCATCCCAGCTGGAAAGGTAACCCATCTCCACAGCTAGAAGTAATAAATTCTTTAGCCACCACAGCAAAATACATTGATATGATCTTGAATTAAATCACTCATGTCTGCAGTTCTCAGTCCAGAATATCACAGTAAATTGGTATCAGCTGAAATCAGATTTACATTAGTAAATGGATCAGGCTATGAGCTGAACAGTTTGCACTGGCCACACCACTTGTTCAGCCACCTCTTCTTTGGGATAACTACCTCTAGCAACTTTGCAATGCAGCCAGCTGAACAGTGACATCTTAAACTTCTGCAGGGGGAATCACTGGAGCTTGGGAACCAGGGCCTTTACTTCCCTAGAAACAATCTGTGCCTTCAAGGACTAAGTCTCTGTCTGCATATGGAAATCTGGTTTTCAAATGTATTCAAATGTTGGTTATGGAGCAACCCTGCTCCAGCACCAGGAAGAATGTGTGGAGTCTACTGAAGAATGGCTCTTGGCTACTGCCATCTTCAGGACTATTCCAGGTTAATGATTCAAGTCTCTCGTAAAAAGGCACCTGTGGCAATTGGCAGAGAACCTGCACAAACATTAGCAGCCTTCAGGCTGAGAAACTGTTAAATAGCTTTCATAACAGAATATTAAAACTTTGATGATAAGTGAGCATGGATGCAGTAATTGTCTGCTCAGAAAGAGGTGCCTTTTTCTCATTCTATTCCTGTTGTTGAATCCTTATCTCCTGGATAAATAAAAACAAACTCCCCAGTTATTGTTCTCGTTCACCTTTTGACTCTTGATTAGATTTACTGCAGATACATCCCTTTGGCAATGAAAATGGAATCAACACATTTTCTGGTGCACTCCGGTGGAATTCTCAGCCCCTGCTCCACCCTTGGACCACCAAGGTCCCCGTTTCCTGAGTGGCTGTTAATTACCTGTCCTTCTAGCGAATGGATGAGATACAACTTTCAGAGAGATCTCTTGCCCTGATTAACAGACTCTTCTGTTTCACTTTGAATCTTTATCTCATTTTTAATCCTCAGCACTTGGAGCCAAACCTATACCTTTCTGAAGAGAGAAACTCACGGTGATACAAGCTGCCTTGCTCGGGCTGCTTCTCCTTTCTATATTTTTCCGTGTTTTCCCAGATGAGGCCCCAGGATTATTGCAAACGAGTCCCAGGAAGAAATGCTGCTCAATTAGGCGAAAAGAAACTCGAAGGAAAAAAGGAGTAGAGCCAGCAAATTGCTTGAGATAACAATCTCCCCCCACCCGTGTGTCTCTGTAACTAAGAGGATTAGCTGAACTTTCTGTGTCACACCAAAACTGACAATAAGCAACAGTGACTTCCCCCCGCTGGCACTTGTACCTTCACATGTTTCATTTTCTTGCCCACACTACTGCCTTGCCCCTTGCTGATTGTATGACAAACTTGGGGATGAACATGATGGCTCTTTCCTTTCCTTTAAGATTTATGACTCAAAGCCAAATAAAACCCAACTCAAGTTATTACATGCTCTGTTTCCTCCTAACAACAACTCACTTTTAACAGTGTAAGCTAAGCAAGGAAACATGGAAATATGGTCTCCTTGATCTCACCTGATCTATCTGCTGCTAGAGATGCAAACAGCAGCCTCGGGTCTGCCAACACAGGAGCAGCCATAAAGACATCCCTTGGGAGCAGGACCAAACGTCTGGAATATATAAAGAAGAAGTCCCATCAAAATTCAAAGTAACTGAGGTTCTGTGTAGATACAGCACTGCCAGCAAGGAGCTGGATGTTTATTTCAAGTTAAGATTTATCATTCTGTGGTAGAAGGACTACCTAGGGTAGTCTTGCAGTGAAAGGAAATGAACTTTGTTAAAGGACTCTGTGTTCCTCTGACAATGGTGTACACGTGGTGGAAAGAATATGGCTTGTGGCTGAGGATGATCAAACATCAAATAATTCCAGTTTCTAAAGTAAACTAATTCCTTCTGCTGACCTGTGTAGAACGTCACTCTAGCCCTGGTGAACAGCTCCTTTTCCTGAGCTTGACAGAGAATTTGTACAGAGAGACGAAGGTTTGTGAGACAAGACAGAGGAGGCACATTCTCCCACCCACTCGTGTTCCCTCCCTTCTCTTCCCCGAGTTTCCACAGAAGACCCCAGCAGAAGGTGGTGGAAATCCAAAAGGTGAATGTCTCTGACACCTGAAGGGCTGCTCGCAGGCACACTGACTGAGCAAGCACCTGTGCCACAGTGAGGAAGGAATTTGAAAGCAAGGAGGCAGGAGAAGAAGAAGTGATTTCACACTGATGTAAAGCAGATACCAACACACAAGGAGGGAATGTTGTGATAACCAAGTTGAGATGTGCGACTCAGTGGGTCACCACCAGTGTAAGGACTGAGGGGAAAGGCTGACACAGCAAAATCTGCTGGAGGTATTAGGGCTGGGTCATAAAATGCATGGGACTTGCCAGTTCTTGTAAAGCATTTCACTGAACTAGGCACCTGTGCTGTGTGCCCTCTCATTGCTACACAACTCCCTGGACCTAAATTAAATCACTATGGCACTTCTGCCATGTTAAACGGTGCGAGCAGGTACTCTCAGGCCACATAAATTCAGTGAAGTAGTGTTTTGGGTGTCCCTGTACAGCTTTATTTGTGATCAAAGGGTATGGTGTTGTGGGGGAGAAATACTTCCAGACAGATTTAGACTTTTACTCCAAAAATCTGTTCAGACTGAGGCATTGTAAAAACTGCCCAGTGTATTGCCATGGGGCAAGACTGCCTTGTCACTCTGTAGCAACCCCTGTCTCGCCTATATGGAGCAGCAGTTTTGAGTTCAAAGGGATCCAGGTCCATTCTCTTTCCCCATTTACATGAAATGGGACTAGAGTGGAGCGTGGCAGCCTATTAACAGTGCCCCACAGCACTGCAAGAGTTCTGCCTAGAGAGTGAAGGACACCGTGTCCAATTGAAATTACAGAGGAATTTGGGGTAGGCAGAATGTAATTACACAATTGGAATTTAAACTGTGAAATTAAAAGGAAATATTCAAGGATGAAGGGGCAGAGAGAATCCCTAATCTCCAGCCAGGCTAGGCTGTGTGACAGAAAAGTCCCTTTCTGAAGAGGGAATAAGCAAAGAGCTGTCCTGGAAGAAAGGGAGGTAGAGAATAAAGACAATGTTTTCAAAAGCACCCTAACTCCAGCTGTGTGTTTGTTTCATAGGCTATGTCTATTCTACAGAAAACCTTGCGGTTGCTAAAAGGCATCAGATGTGTCCCTCTTGGCCCCCTCTTCACTGAGGTCAAAAACAATTTGGTTCCTCGTGTAAGCAGCACCAAAGCATTCCCAAGGTCTACAGCAGAAAGCGTGCTGTACAACCAGTCAAAAAAAAGGAGTTCAGCCCTGCTTTTCGTACAGGTACAGAATCTGCCCTTCTACCCGAGTTTGCCACACTGCTAGCACTCTTGCTTTAGTATCTGAGCTTTTCCCAAGTCTTAGTTAATAATCATCCTAACAAAAACTAGGTGTTTTTAAGGGTTTTGCTGCAGTAAGGGGAGGAAGAGAAAGCCACAGAAAGCAGATCTGTGACAGTTTTGAGTTTTGAGTGGCAACTTGAATCAGGCAAATCCCACTCCTTAGAGGTCTGAATCAAGTTGTAGGAGCCCATTGTGGTCCCTCTCAGAGCAGAGAAACAGGTAAAGATGCAGCCAGCCTCGTGGGTCTCTGAGAGAGGAACAATAACTGTTGAACAGAGTCCTTCAATCAAGGCACAACAGAGGGAACTGCAGGCTCGTCTTCCTGGGCTGCCCAGACAAGTTTCTTAATTTCTCTGCTCTACTTTACCATTGCCAAAAAAGCACAGCAATAATTTCCTAAATCTTCAAAGCTGGTTATTTGTAAGATGTAACCGGTTAAAATAGGAAGGTTCAGAAGCTGCATTGGTGACAACTATGAAATGCATACAAAAATCTGAGCTCGAGCTAAAGTAAATGCAGGCAAAGCAGCAGAGAGTGAGAAATAGATTGGAAAACCCACCTGAAAAGATAAGTGTCCTTTTAGTAATTACCTCTCCCTTTCCTGAGGATGTGTGAAGGTTCTGAATTACAGGGGGTTTTTTTATATATGAAAATGAAAAACATGCTTCTTTTTGTCTGTGCTCCATTTCTTATCTCCAAAAAAGCAGTTAGCTGCACTCGGGAGGGGCAGAGTATTGTGAGATGGAACAACTTTCCTGCTATAATTTTATTATCTTTAAGATTCAGAGGAGTGGCGACAACTCTCAGAAAAAAAGAGGTTCAGGATCATCCTTTCTCCAATCCAGAGAGAACAGAATAGGGTCAGAACTGAAGGCAGAAAGCAATCTGGTCAAGGGCAGCCAGAGGAGTGTGCAAGGGGAGAAAAAGCAGCCAATATATGCAGTGGACAGTCTCCATTTCTCTTCTGCTGTTCATGCCCAGCGCTCACAAGGTGCGTAGGAAGGAGATCAGGAGAGGGGGGAAGTCTAATAATGGAAAGAGACAGTACTGGTGGGTCCCAAGCCTTGGGGATAAGGGGGGACTCTTTGCCATGCTTGGGAACAGGAGGAGGGTGGGGAGCACCGCAGGAGAGAAAGGAATAGCAGCTTTGTGGCTAAAGTACCGAACTGCACAGCCTCAGAGCACCTAGGTGCAAGTCTGTGTCCCACTAATGTCGGCTGTGACACTGGAGGCACTATGCACAGTCTTTACGTTGCTTTTCTTCACTTCTCCTCCTCAATCCTGAAGGTACTGGTCCTATTTTTCCCTCATTCTTTCCCTGCCAGCTCTCTAAATTGCAAGCTTTTTGAGACACAGTGTCTTTTGCTATCGATAGCACGTTCAAAAAATAACACTGTAGCAGGGAGGCTGCCGGTTGCTCTGTCAGGTTGTGTATGACGATGAGAAATAGGAAAGAGACAGAAACACGCAGATAAGTTTAATTAAATGTGAGACAATCTGTGCAGTCCCCAAATGAAAGGAATACAGAGGTCTTTGACGACGTACGTATGAAAACGTTAGGGGCAAAGAATGACTGTTTTGAGGCAGAAGCCGCTAATTATCCGGATGACCAAAGGGGAAGAAGAAGCAAACGTGATTCTACTAACAGGCCCTCCTGTAGGAGAGAAATCTCATGTGAAGAAAACAGCACAGAGAGAAGGGGGACATCGTGTGAGAAAAGCAGCATCTGGGATTTACATCTGAGTGGCACGGTGGAATTGGAGCAGAGCAGATAAGTTTGCTCTTAATTTCCCTATACACTAGGGCTGTTTCGTGAAAAGGATAATTTCCTTCCCAGTGTGCTTTTTGCTTAAATACTGTGATTTGTGTTTCTTTTGCTTCCTGCCTTCCCACCTCATGTTTCTTTTGTCCTCTGCCTCCCTACCTTAGGAAAAAAAATTGTCTGTGAAACACTACTGAATTAATTCTAGCAGGAGATAGAAAATCCAGAAGGTCACATAGCAATCATGGAAAATTTGGGGTTATGGGCACAAGTCAAACAGGCCAAGGAGGGCTAGGAATTAAGAGGTATCTGGTTCAACATCAAAACAATGGATGCAGATACGCTGCAGAGCTTTAAAAGATCCTCAGATACCATTTCTTCCCTTTACATGTGGTGTTGATTTTGAACACCGTATTGTTTTTCACCCCCAGAAAATCTTTTTAAAGCAAAATCCCTGTGAGAGGCGATTCTGCGTGGCTGACAAGTCCAGCCAGAGAACAGAATCACAGGGTCCTGCTCGCTGCTCTGGGCTCTGTTTCAGCACGTACCTCACCACCAGTGTGAGCCCAGTCTCACTGCAGCTGAACAACCAACTTTCTTACCTGTGTCTTTTTTGTGAAATGAATCCAGAGTGCTCAGCTCCTCGTAGGACTGAGCTTTGTATCATCTTTGTGTCCAATTATCTCAAATTTCAAGTGTTTCCAGCAAGTTGCTCGTGAGTAAGACACCAATCAGGCACTATGTGGCACTCACAATTGAAAGAGAGGTAAAATTTATCTGATAAATTATTCATCACTAATGATTTGGCCAGCTTTCCTGGATATATAGCCACAGGGATGTATGACACCTTGGGGAAGGCATCAGATAGAGATGCATTCAAAGAAAACTAGAGGAGAGGATGCAGACATAGATCCAGACTAATCTTTACAGGGAGACGGAGAGCACCTATGTGGCTTGACTGAATTAAGTTCTCTTTATAGGCGGTCAATTAGAAAACACAGAGCAGATTAATAAGTACCAAAAAATGAAAACAAAACAAAACAAAAAACCACCACTGAACAACAACAAAAACACCAAAAAACCCAAACCACCAGCAACTACTTGTTTTCAGACATCTTTTCTGCGGCAGCTGTGGGCTCCAGCTAAGTGTGCGGAAGCTGAGCGAGAGCAAAGGCTAAATCAGGTGTGGTAATGGGAGCAAATTCTGCCCAGCAAGGAGCTGCTGGGATCAGGGAAGAGGTTACTGGGAAGTGGCATGCCGGACTGAGAAGGGTCTTTGGGCGAGATAGGGAGATACGGGAGAGAATATTCAGCGTAGGCAGGATTAGAGCTGTGCAGAGCCTTAATCTAGGCAGCCCTTTCTCTACACCTTTATCTGTCCTGGTGCAGCCCCTGCGCGCTGCAGTGCTGGTATAACCTGGCCATAAAACTGGATTAACTGGCCCGCGAGGATCATGGCTGAGCTGAAGAGGAGCACGACAATATGCCTTTGTTTACATGCTCGCTCCTGTGAGCGCAACACAGATCTTCAGGAGACAAAGTGCTTAATTGCTGGGTTTAGGGTGTCAGCAAATGAATGTGCATGAGTAGAACTGGTGTTAGGGGAAGGGTTTTGCTCTTTGACAGAGCGGTCCATTTCTGCTAGTGTTTTCCGCAAGAACGAGAGGTTATTTTATAGGATGGCAAGAAAAAAAAAAATCCCATTACCAGGGGACCTTATTTTTAAATAAAAATGACAAAATTACCTTTCTGATTTACCCCTTGGAGGTACACCCTGCTGTCTCCCTCGTTCAGCCTTTCCTTTTTGGCTCTCTCCTACCAATGAAAAAAATCTAGTGGCTGTCTCTGATACGACTCCTAATTTCTTCAGCAACAGCATGCAAGAACAGATCCCTGACAGCTCCTCTTACTCCACAGTGTTTTGCACCCCAGAAGAAAATCCGGCTTGGACTCTGACCCATCTGAGTTAATGACTCTTGGAAAACGTTATGACTGAGTCCTTAATGAATGCCATTCTACACCAGCCTCCCTTTCTTCTTTTTTCTGGAAGTACATTAAAAAGCTCAGGGATAACGTGTATTTATGCAATATTAAGAATGCAAGTTTTATTTTCACTCTGCCAAATCTGTCAAGAATTAACGAAGTTTTGCCCCTCCGGCTGATTATTCGTCCTGATTTGGAAGCTTTGAATATAAAGCTAATTTTATTTGTTGGTCCCTCCGGTCTCATATTTACTTCCCTTTAACGAGGGAGGCATGAAACCCGACTCCCCTTCCAGGACAATTTGACGCGGGAAGTGTAAGAGGATAAAGTATTTGAGAAAAGCACCCCAGGAGCATTGGGTTGCCCAGAACGAGGGAATGCTGGGGTGGGGTTTTTCGAACAGAGAAGGATCAGTTCTGTGCAATCTGGAGGAAAACCAGACCCTCGCTCAGCCACCCTCCTCCATGGGAACCACGGGTTCTGCGATTCCATTTTTCCCTGGATGCAATTCCTCTTTATTTACAGTTCAGTCCTGCCCAGGGCTCGGGCAGTACCTGGCTGCAGGTGCAATCCAGACGGGCATTTCCACACTGCCACTCACAGCTGCCTTCCGAGCGGCTCCCGACAGGCACCTGTCCCCCACAGATTAGTTCAAGCTTTACCCCCCAAAAATCTCCCTACGTGTCCTCTACTGATTACCTCAGTTTACCTCAAAAGTCTTCATTCTCCCCCCTTGTAGATTACCTCAGATTTTACCCCCAAAATATGAATTTTGCCCCGGATAATTACCTAGTGTGTACCTGCATGAAAATCCAATGGCTCCACTCACCTTATCTTCAAATTGTCCATTCTGGCCCTAAAGATTCAACCAGATTTTTCCTGCAAAATACTTATTTTTCCTTACAGATGACCTCAAGTTTTCCCCCCAAATTTTTCCCTGTCACTCGTGATTACCTCATTTTTACCTCAGTATGTCCATTCTCTCCCCTAGAGATTATCTCAAGTTTTAGCCCCACAATTTTCCCTTCCCACCCACTGCCGACAGACAGCTTTGATTTTACCTCAATGAGTCACTTCTCTCCCCCTACAGATTAACTCGGATTTTACCCCCAAAATTTCCTCTTCCCCTCCACTCCTGGTTACAACTTTAACTCAAAATGTTCATTCTCTCCCCTCAAGTTTCACCCCAAAACCCCTTTCCTTCCTGCCCACTACCGATAACCTTTTTAATCTCTACACGTCCATTCTCCCCACTACAGGCTACCTCGGATTTTATCCCCAAAACATTCAGTTTGTCCCTATGGAAATTACTTAGATTTTTACAATCATAAAAAAACAAAAAAACCAAACAAA
>VZTB01004642.1:618698-653795 GCA_013397245.1 Thryothorus ludovicianus
CTCTCCCCCGCGCTCTCCCTCTCTTCCCTCTCTCTCCTTCTCATTTGAATAATGTCTAATTCGGGGAGGTTTATATTATTGAAATGGCCGCCCGGCTTTCCCCGCCTCTCATGTTTAGTAATTCAGACCTTTAATAACAGCCACTCAGAGCCCAACGCCGTGTTTATATTTTACATTCGCCCCATGTGCTTTTGTGGTTCAATATGATTCTTCTTTCTCGCTCTCTCGCTTTTTTTTTTTAAATTTTCTTGGCAAACCCACAGGGCCCCGAGATCAAACCCAGGCTGTGTGAGGAGAGGAGGGGGAGAGCCAGGCCCCGGCTCCTCTGGCAAGCGCCTAGGCCTCACTCTGCTGCTTGATTTATTTACTAATAACCAAAATGACCCCCCCATCTCCACTCCACCCCTGCCAGCAAAAACAAAACCCTCCTGGGGCTTGAGCAGCATCAGATCTGCTCATAGATTCTCAAACACTCATGTCTTTTAAATAAGGAGCTTATTTTTAATTTATAGCAACTCAAGACTGTAAAGCTGTTCCTTTCATATCTGCTTTTCAGAGGCTTGGGCATTTTTGGTCCCTTTGTCCTTGATTCTTTTCCTTAAAGGAGAGTTGCTTCTAATTTACGTTTCCTGGCACTGAGAGAGCTATAGAAGACACACTCAAAATCTAAACAGCTTTCCTCCTCCCTCTGAACACAAACAGAATTGAATACATTGAAGATAATCTTATTCACCTTCTTTTTGCTTAATGTGGATGAGGTTTAACAGTGCAGTGTGTCAGATGCTTTTGTCGCTGCTTGTATCTTTGACTGTTCTGGGTTGAGGTGGTTTTTTTTTTTTTTCTTTTTTTTTCCTCTCTTTCATTTATATTTGGCTTTCAAGACAGAAGATACCACTAGGCAGTACAGGGTCTAGAAAGGAAGATAAGTTTTCTGTGATTGTGTCATAAGAGCGCCAAGTGAAAATTGAAATTAATCCTCTTAAATTGTCTGGAGTAATTCAGTTTTAAACCAGATATTAGTCTACTTAGAAATAAAACAAATGGGCTACTTGATTAGGGGGAGGCAGTAATTTAAAATAGAAAATATTTATGCAGTGATGGGTTTCAAATGAAACTGTGTAGGTTTTCATTAGTGACCATTGTTTTCACCCTGTGGAGAAAAAGGACCGAACAGCAGGGTACTTCAGAGTAGCAGTGCCAGATTAGCATGTAAACATCTTTGAAACACTACTAGGAAGAGCGTTCACGTGCAAGTGCAGATGGCATATTTTGTAGTTTGGTTCTAAATTTAATTTGTCACAAAATACTGCACTGCAGCTAATGAAAAGCGTTTTGATTTAAAAAATAACGACTCAGATTATTTATCCTTTTTTTCTTCACTCTCGGCAAAGACAGCCCTTGAATACAAGAAGGAAAAAAAAAAAAAGCTGTAGAAGCTGTAATGAGACTGTTCAGGTGACTGACTGTTTCACAGACCAACAGCACAAGGCTGGCTGGACAAAAAGCAGTAATATGATTTCATGCCTTAAATAGCATATGTTTTTGCACTCGCTTCACAAGATGTGGTCAAGCCGATGATGTCATTGGCCAGAGGACAAGGTGCAGTTAATTTGATTTATTGACCTGGGGTGAGGTGTAGCACTGAAACCTTCTCATAGGGAAACCATTTATCTGAGGACAATTTCCTTTATAGCAGCAATTTAACCACTGCTGAGACTGTAGATATTTTATCCAGCATGATAAAAATGTACATTGTATCTTGCAAACAAAATTTCTTTCACTGGCGTTTTAGTAATTTTTATAGAATGGAATGCCGGACAGTGGCCTTGTGCAGTCTTACGGCTGAGCTGGGGTTTGTAACGCTGAATTCAGGTATTTACGTGCCAAAATACGGATGTATTTCTCTCAAACACGTATCTGTGTGCCTGTGCTGCAGCTTAAAATTTTGCTGGAATGTGCTGGGGATAGATAGGTATCTTCACCGGTGCAGCCCGTAGGCAACATGTTAGCAACATGTTAATGCACCTTTCCCAAACCTCGGCATCACTGTCGCTTGTCAGAAGGTGCCCAGACTCCTGTGTGGGTATTACTGCTCAGTCTTGGGCGTTTGTCTGAGCCTCAGACTTCTGTGTTAGTTTGTCACAGGCAGGTGTCAGATTTTGAGCTGCTCCTTGGACCATCTTTGTGTGTTTTGGGTCAGAGAATAAAATAAACTTTTTGTTCTCTATTGTCTACCTGGCTGTGGTGAGAATGGAGGGTTGTGCTACTGTTACAGTGCTTCCTATTTTTTATCAGGAGAATATACTGTATTTTGGCTGTCTTTTCAGCTTTTAACTTATTAGAGATAGGACGTGTCCTCCTGTGAAATAGCTCCACCGCCTGATTACATCTACTCAGTTATTAAGGTGATGCTGCATTTTTTATCTTTTTTTTTCTTCTTTTTTTCAAAACTGACCAAAACTTAGCAATCTGACAGCTGGTTGGAAAACAGGCCAGGCTATGCCAGTAGCCATGCTGCTGCATGTAGAGCAGAACTGGGAAGGTGTGTGTCAGGATGATTTTAAAACTGGAGAAGCTAGAGCTTCCCTCTTGCTTCCCAGAAGGAAGGGGGAGAAATCTAAGCTTCCCACCTTGTTATTTAAATAGGAAAAAAAAAAAAATAATCTCAGGTTTGCTGTCACTATCAATTTCTTCCAAGATTAGCCTGCAGCCGTGATTCAAGCAGTAAATGTTAAATCTGGCTCCCTGATGCTGCATGTGGATACTTTGTGAATGCTTGTCTTGGCCAGCAACTGTGGCCATGTCTGGAGGTTTTGATGGGGTCGGTGGAGTTGCCTTCGCTTTGGTCTGTCTGTTAAGCCCAAGGAAGCACCAGCACGCTCTGTGTTGGGAGTCCCTTGTGTGTGAAGAAGTGCTGTTCTTATTTTGGCTTGATCATAACAATTTATTGCCCAGAAAAAATGAGATTTGGAATACCGTTGTTACTGAAATAATAGTTGTCAGGTTTCAAGCGGTAAATTCCACATTTAGAGTAGCACGCTTTGGCTGTTTTCTTTATATATATTTTCTTTATATCCAGATGTGTGAGGATACAAAGAGTTCTGGAGTAAATGTTTTGCCCATGCTGTCTTGGATGTTTTGACTGGGTTGTTCTGTCATCCAGTTTCTTTCTGTTAAATAAGGTGCAAGTCCCTCTTAGGCAGGTTTGTTTACTCTCCTGGTTCTCTGGCAAATTAGTAGTAATTTTTTGTAGCATGCACTAAGTTTTTATTTATTTTCCTTAAATTTTGACTCCCGTGGAGTTCAAGATTTCAAAACAGGTTTCCACATTATTTTCCATTCCTCTTAAACTCTTGCTGCCCTCAGGACAATAATCTTACTACTTCTATTTTATACAGCTGACAATTAGGCAGCCTCTGCTCCTTGCACTTACAGCTTTATTATTTTTATCTTGAGAGAATCAGTGACAGTCCTGGCAAATGACTGTCTTTTTTGACATACGTATTTTGAGTCTTGGTGACAAAGCTGTTGTCAAAAGAAGGTGTTGAACAAAATTAAGTATGACTTGAACGTCCCAAATGTGATGTGCTCAGCTGTGCTTAAGCTGGAATGTGAATGAAAGACTATCCCGTGTTGCTGGATAGACTTACAGTGCTGGCTGTTCGCTGCTGCAGAGATTTGCTTCTGTCTTAACAAATCCCCCCTCCCTTTTCCTAATGTGCTTCCTTGTTATATAGAGCAAGTTAAGTGTGGGAATTGTTGGGCTAAATGTAGGAGATAAATTTAAGGGAAGATACTGGTCTCGGTTAGGGTGTATTGAATAATTGCTGGCATTTCACATGAAACGGTTTTACAATGGTAATCTGAGGGAAAAAGAATCCGCAGATGTATTTTCCTTTCTGTAGCTCTTTGCATTAAATTTCTTGAATTGTGTGAATAGGCCCTCATGCTGCTTCATGTGCACTTATTTTTCTCAATAGAAAAGGAAATAATTACTTAAGATCTCAGTATTATTCCTTTCCCTAGTTTCTTATTTCACAACTATCTAGGAAATATCCACATTTGTTAACTGTATTATATATGTGAGCTTTGTAGTGCATTAAAAAGTCTTTGCAAAAGGAGTTTTTTTATAGACTGCTACTGACTAATTTAATTAGTTTAGGGTTAATAACAGTTGAGTGATGAAGTGTTGGTTTGGTGTAGAGGATTTACTGGGTTCCAATCCTGAGTTTGTCACCAGTCTTGCTTGCTTTGCTGTTCTGGGTTATATCTGTGTAATGGGAATTACAGAGCACATTTTCACAGGGGTGTTGCTGGGGGAAAAATTAGCTAACGTTTTCTAGTGTCTCTTAGGGTAAGAGATGTGTGATTGTTGTGCTTTTACACGCAGTCATCCAGGCTGGTGCCCAGGCTGAACTTTGCCGAGGACGTTTCAGCGCTGGCACTGTTGGCACACTCCCGTCAGCGACGAAGGCCTCCCGTTGTACAGGCACAGATTACTGTCAGTTCTAACTATGGTGTGATGCAGATCTGCTCCAGGGTATGCGGTTCAGTGACAGCTTAAATCAGCCCCAGCCTGTCCTCATCTCCCTGTGTGTTCCTGCCTCCTTCCCTGCACTGGTGCAGATGCTTGCTGGATTCCTCTGCTGAGCTAGTTCGGGGAATTAAATTGGCAGAAAACAGGCCTCGCCAAAAATAATGAATAGTTTTTTTGTTGGTTTAGCTCTTTGAACTGGCTTACAATGAGATTAGACAAATAGCGGTACCAATCAAGGAAGGGAACAAGGAGCACACGTGTTGACCCAAGTCTTCTCTTAATTTCATTCTCACTGATGGCTTTCCTGTTGGCATAAATGGGGACTCATGCTCTCAGCCATGTGGTCCTACCATTTACTTGGTGCCTGTCCTAGGGCTTAACGGGATTCCAGGATGCTCCAGGTTAACTTGCTAACCTGCTGGAAAACTAGCTCTAGACCATTTTACATTTTTGGTTTGTGAAATCGGCTCCACTAAGACCTTCAAGTGCAAGCAAGGGGGTAGGAAGAACCATTGAGTGAAAGCAGAGGAAAGGGAAAGAAGGAAGGAAAAGGAAGCTTCCTCTTTTCAAAAGCAGCAATATTTTGGTTAGTTTAGTTATATGACTTTGATTTTAGAATTTTTTTTTATATCAGATATAAACCTCTGCAAAACCACAGTTGATTGAGTTGATGAGCTGAACTCAATCTAAAATGGTACTGGCCAAAGGGAAGCAGAGTGGGATTGTACAGCTCTGGGCACTGGGTTGGACCTTCTCTTTTAGCAGCAGGCTGTACATAGATCATGGAAGCCAGAGGCGAATCTGCACTTAAGTAGAATAGTAGCTTGGAAACCAGTGGATGCTGAAAATTTGGTGTGGTTTGTACTGTTGTAGGTATGATTGCATTAATGGTAGCAGGGGCAGAAACTCCAATAAAAATAGTGGATGAGACCATTAAGTGGTTCCCATTATTTTAGCGCTGTTTATAGCGAGACCCGTCTCTCGAAAGGACTGTGGCTTTAAAGGACATATTGACAAAAGTACTTGGGAAATTACAGACACCATTACTTCTGCTAAATTTTGGACTGACATCCTTGTAAAGCAACCTTAAAAAAAGCCCCACCAAACCCAAGTGTAAATGCTTCAGCCTTTTAATATGATCGCTCTGAAGCAGATTTATCTTTTCTATAAATTGTAATATTGTGACAAGAAACCTTTTGCTCATCATTCCTTTTATTTTTTTTCTTCCCAGCAATCTGATTTGGCTGTATAGAGATGAAGTAGCATATATAGCATGTTTGACACTGTATGACAGGGCATGAAGCTTTGGAAAAGGAAGATATGAACATCTGAGTTACTAAAATAGTAAATACAGTTGAAGACTTAAAAATAAGTGTAGAAAAACCTGTTGAATCAGGCTGGAGGTGTAGCTTGCTTCTTTTTCCTCCTCCTTTTCTTTGAGGGCTGCTAGGAAGTCACCATCTTTTTTGCAGTGAGCTCCTTCGCTGTTTGTTCTCTTTGTCCTTTCGATGATTCAGTTTTATTTGAAAAATACCATGTGACTTAGTAATTTGTGCCTGACCATACCAGTGTGAAGTTGTGGCTTTATACTACTTGGCTGCAGCAGAGGGAGAGGAGTGTACAGTGAATACAGGTAGAAATGATTCACATGTTTGAATCATGCTGTTGTTTCTACATTATTAGTTAATACAGTCTACTGAATGGGAAATGAGATTCAAGTTTCTTTCAGGAATTCTGTTGGCAAAGATTCATTTCTAAGTATTCCTAGTTTTGTTTACCTGCTGATCTTTAGTACGCTATTGCTTTTATTTGAATTTTCAAATGTAAGTTTAAATAGATACTTGAATTTTTCTAAGGCTGCAGAGAGACGGATATGCCAGTAAACGCTGCCTCCCCTCCCTACCTGCTCCTCTGGGAGCATTTCCCACCCCCTCCCCGATGCATGTACACACACCTGCATGCACATATGCTTTGGAAAAAGTAACAGAAAGCTTGGGCGGGGGACAGCTTCTTCTAGCTCTGACTGTAGCAGTAGAAGACCTTACTGTTTCTGATTGTTGGTGTTTGCTGTTCCTCTGCGCCTGTTATTAGGTGTTTCCATTTGGGTACTCTTTAATCCATTTCGATTAAAATCAGCTGAGTTGTTAGTGGCTGTGATCTGAATTGCCTAAAGCAGCCCAGATTGTTCAAGTTGAAACCTAGGAGGCATCCTTGGAGTTGCTTTGTCATCACACCTGAGGGTACAGTTCATGTTACACTTAATCCAATTGAAGGGTGGGCTGCTACCCAAAAGAAGAGGGAACATAAGCATGGTAAGTATTTGGCCATGACTCTGTGGACTGTTGTCCCTTTTGGCAGAGACTGTAAAACTGTCCTGGCTTCTTGCAGGAATGTGTTGGGATTGTATGAGGAGACTTGGAGGTAGGAGAGCAGAGGGAACAGTAGCTCTCCACTTGTAACATTTGTTTCTGAATGAAGGTATCTATTACCAGTGTTGGAAATAATGTGGCCCTTTTTTGGTATTATTGACCTTGCAATGATACTTTCCTGTTTTTAATGAATTTGTGTTGATCTGAACTACACGATTTAAATTGTTGTATTTCCAGTATCCAAAGTGCAGCATGCAACTTAAAAGTCGTTTCCCTTAAATGGATTTTATAATAAGAACATCTTTATCTGCTGTTCCATTTCAGTCCCATTACAGATATTTAAGACATCTTATGGCAGCAAAGTTAGCTAAACTTGGGAGATTAGGAGCATCTTTTGGAACAATGGAGGACTTCTGCGTATTTAATCTGAGGTTTAGTAGCTTCTGACTTCAGATTAGTCACAGTGTGTCACACCTCCCAGCCTGAATCTCTCCATCACTAACCTTACTTCAGCTCCTGGTTTCCTGCCCGGATGGCTTTGCTTTGGTTGGGAAGGGTGTGCCAAGGTAAGGAAGAGAAGACATCAGCTGCCAGGCTGCCCTGCTGCACGTGAACCCTGGGCACCCACTGCCCTAGACAAACGTGGCCAAGTAGCCATGATTGTAAGACAGGCTTCCAGTAAATGTTCTCATGTAGGAACACATCAGGAGGAAGAGTATGAACTAGAAGCTGATTGCTTTTCAGTTTCGTTTTCCTGGTTGGTTTTACTCAGTTTTGCAAAAAAGCGAGTCTCCTAAAGTTGCAGAAATTTTTCATATATATGTTTACCCTTTTTCATTTTTCAGTTTGTTCAAGGAAGTACAAAGAAGGGCTAAGCATGTTGTTCTTTGTCTCAGTCATTTGCTGGGCTGCAACTTGATGTTTGGGAATGTAATCAAAGGAACTATCCCTGTGCTCATCCTGTTTTTACACTCTTTCGTAGTTGTCTGTGGCTAGAGGAGAGTCAGGTAGATATATCTCTAGTCAGAGCCAGGATGGTGATTTTAGTTCTCTTCCAAACAAAAAGAAAACACCTTCCCATTTATTTCCTAGTGCATCCTGAGTTTTGTACCTGACTCCTTTCCTAAAGTGTTCAGGAGCACCATAAAAGAGTTTAGACAAGATGATGTTCCTTGTCTGCTCTGTGCATTTTCAGCTCTGGGGAACAAGTGTGAGGTTGCTCCAAGGGCTTTCCTAATAATTTTTGATTCCCTACCAGGGAGTTGGAGAACTGGCAGCTCTTTTTACTCTCAAATTTGTGCATATAAGAGGGTGGGTGTTAAAAGTTCAGTGCCTCTGTTACTGCTGCATGTAAGAGATCTACATCTAAGCAGATGCTCAACTCCTTAAGACAAGTTGAGGGTCCTGGGTATGAGAATTATCCTACAGACAGGGACTGCAGAAATCTGTAGATTTTGAGTTATTTTTATTTCCAGACTATTCCTTTACTCATTACACTGGGAAATAATGACTTTGTAGAGAATCTCTCCTCTCAGTTCTGAGAAATTAAAATGCTGTGTTTTATTTTTTTCGTGATTCAGTTTGGTTTGGAACCCAGTTGCAATGGGGGTGCATCTTATATGGTTCAGTTCAGTGGTGCATAAGGGACTGGTTCTAAATATACTAAGGTGTGAATAAAGGCCAGTGCCTCAAAACTTGCTGAGATCATGCTTTAGTCATGCCTGGTTAGAAAAAACTATTTCATTAATATCATCCTCAGCCCATTTAAAATTGAAAATGGATCCAGGCACAGGTTGTAACACATTTTAATGGTATCTAGGGTAAATACAACTATTTCTAAACTAACAGCTAAATTTAGTGGATATAGCATCGTATTTGAGTGCTTTTACACTCAAGTTTCCTGTAATTATGGGTGATGGACTCCAAACAGTGGAAGGAATTTTCTAGATGAATGTTTGAATAAAGGAGTTATAATAGTTGTTTAGCATCACAACCCCTAGTCTTTCTCAACTTTGCTGGGGGAGAGAGGAGGGACAGGTGGTGTTTCTTTGTGTTGTGGTATCTCTAGTTACCAAGTGGTTTGGGCATCTCTACAGATCCTAGCAGAGCATTTTCAGTTGTTGCTTCTGTTATAATAGTGATACATGAATAATACAAGAAAAAATGCCAGGTGCAGAGGTGGGCCAGCACCTACATCTTTGCATAGTATTAACATAAAAGTTACACTTAACAGAAGGACAGTCAGAGAAGACTTAAGTTAACGAGTTCATTTTAAAGTCATATAAAAAGCTTTGTAAAGTCTTGAGATAATCCATAATTTTCTGTGTGCGCTCCAAGAAGACACATTAGTTGCTTAAGGGATCAATTAATCTGTCAATCTTTCAAACAGCAAAATCAGCTGCAGACATGGTGGGTTTTTTATTACTTATTAAGCAGTGATTTCATATTGTGTAAGAGCTGGAAATGCAGTGTGTATTAATGAGGGAATGTCATTGCCATTTGTCCTGTGCTTATATCACGGATAGGTTTGTGAATTGTATAATATGGACACTTAAATTTATACTCAATTCCAGAGAATTTGTGCATTTGTGATGTACCTTGCTTGAGGTTTTATCAACTTCCTTAGTTTTCTGCATTTGTGGCAGTTGTTTTGTATTTGATGTATTGGGATATATAGTTGGGATCACAGTTGTGTTCACCAAAGGCAGCATCTGTTCCTTAGACTTTTGAAAACTTATGAAAGACTGTTAATTTCCTTACATTTCTGTGGTAGGGAGTACATTGGCACACTCCATGATTTCCTTAGAATGTGTTGTCAACTCCAATAATTTCCCAAGTACATTTCATATTGTGGAACATGAGTTAAACTTGGGATTTTTGTGGTGTCATCGTTCAAGTAGTAGTCATCATTCTTGGTTGTGTGAAGCAATATTGAGGGAACACTGAGGACAGAGGCATATGGGATACAGCTGTCTATTAATCCTAGTATCTGTAACTCCTGATTTTATTCTTTGTATTCTCTTTGTCTAGGGCTCGTTTGTTGAGACAGTCTTTATAAGGAGGCTGGAGAGAGCAGGTTACTGCAGTACTTCTGGCCTTACATTTTGGTGTCATCAGTGTGCTTGATACCAGTAGAAAAAGTGTCCTACAAAGGCACCGAGCCAGTGTGGAAATGTGCTGTTAATTGGTAACTAGGGCAGTTTTGTTTTCTTAGAAGCTGAGAAAACCCCACCAGTGTGTACTGAAACTGTTTAGACACACTGACTAATTACATGTAGTTATGTGTAAGTGTTCTTCGGTCCAGCAATAATTTATAGATTGTTCTTTAAGAACTATTGAGGTAGCAAATAAGTATACTTTACTATATGGCGTGGTCTGTTTGTTAAAAATTTGTTTTGAAACAATTTCTTTGGGACTAATCAACCGTAAGGTTGAACTGTGAAACACTATCTGCTATTACTGACCTGCAGCTCTTGACTTTTGTATTCAGCGAGTTAATGTGAAGAAGTTAATTTTCAGATGTGCTTTCCTTCGTGCACCTTTTTAATACTGATTTATTCCCACAGATATTTCAGCTTGCAACATCAAATGGGGCACTTGTGCATTTTATATGTAAGTGCTGCTCACAAACGTAATTGTGACCTGATAAATTGGTAACCGCTTCTTTTTAGTTTTTGAAGCTTTTATATTTGTGAATGGGGAGGAGCTGGAAATAGCAGATCTGCCTCATGTGAAATAGGGCTGTTCAGAGGAAAAGGGTTAAGGTTTTTTATTTATAAGGAAGCTGTTGTGGGAGCCCTGCAGATTTGAAGCTCTGTGTTTAGTCGGTGCGTGAAAAACTGCGACTGGGGTTCGAAGGCACTGCTGGTGCACTCCTTAAACAAAAGGAACCACGGAAATGTGGAATATGTTCTTTATCAGTGAGTTCTGCTGCTGTGTGACAGTTCCAGTTTGACTATCCCTGGCTTGTTGAAATAAGAAATGGAAAATGTTGTTTACTGGAGGATTTTTGTTTCTTTTTTCCCTCTATTTCATGTCTAAGCTGAGTTTTGTTGTATATGACTGCAGTCATATGCATAGGAGAGAAAAACACAAGAAGAACTACTGTTCTGGAAAAATTGAGGAACACTGGAAGAAAACCATCATTTCTTTCAGTTAGACTCTTTTTATCATGTATATCAGACCTCTTTATATGTGCCACCGTGTTAAAGAAGTCTCACACCAGGTGAACAAAACAAGAGGTATAGAAAAAGCAGTCCACTTGCAGTAATATCTTATTTCCTGTGTTGTTGACTGGATTTTTGTTCAAATAAGAACATTTATTTTGTGGCAGCGCGGGTGCTCCTTGATTCTGCAGTGAAGGCAGTATTCTGTGCTTGATACTAGCTAGTTGCCATGGCAACAATTATGATGTCATGAATTCAGTACAGTGACTTCACTGCAGTGTATTTTATCTCTATTCTCAGTTTTCTTCAGATCTTTCTAGCAAAACAAAAAGCGCCTGCATGTCATAGTGTGACTTGTTTATAATGTGATTCAGCCCAAAAAGTTTGCTGATAGGCAGGAAGAGGAGAGTACATTTTTTAATCACTCAAGTGTGGTGGTTTTCATCTGAGAGAAATGTATTTTTAACACTGAAAACGTGAGAGTAGCAGTATCCTGTTATGTCTCTTCTACCAGAATTACTCATTCAATCCTATCTTGCCTTTCTTGTTTCTGTATTCCATAGAAACAGGTGAAATGTTTTCTTAGTCTCTTTTCATGGGTTTGTTGAGCAGCAAATTGTAGCTGGAAACTTCCTGCCCATCAGCTTTGGAAATGGTCAGCTGCTTTCAGCCTTGTGAGCACTTCCATTTATCACCAGGTCGTGTACCTCCATTTCACAGGTAGCAGAGCTAACTGTTGAGTGCATGCTCTGTCCTCTATTGCTTTCTCATAGTCAAACAGAAGTATTTAGCATTTTTTCCTGTTTCTGAAAATGATACGATTTCCAAATTTAGGCCCAGTAAAATGCCAGTAAAAACACTGAGTTTGACTAGCCTGCATTTCTTTTGTTGACATAACTGTGTGTCTGTTTAGAACTGGCTTATTGGCTTAACTCAAAGGTTGCCTGAGACTTCTGTGCCATCTGACTTTACATTATTAGTGAATAATGCAGAGTGTGTTAAAGTGGTATGCCAGGTATTTTTCATACAGGGCTTTTTCCCCTTTGGTATGTAAAAGATTCTTCACATTTGATTTACTTTGATAAAGATAGTTTCTTCATATAGATGAGGCCTAACTATATTGTAAGTGTCCTAGAAAGCCTTTCAGGAGAAAATGTTGGATGTGCTGATTTCTTCCTTCCCATGGCTTCTTGCTGTAGCACTAATTTATATTAAATTATATTGAACATAAAGCTGTTTAGGCAAGGTTAGAATTAAATGACCTCTTCACATTTTTCTTCCTCTGAAGAAAGATGGGGTTTTGAAAAGCACCCAATAGGAAGGATACTTTCACTGGGAGGATGTCATGGACAGCACGTAAGGAAGATGGAAAACATAATGGGAAAAACAAATTTGCAGTTATTTTTCTGCAGAAGAGAAGTAATACCCGGTGTAGCCTGTCATTTGTGATAAACATATTAAAGATATCACCAGAGTTGAGTTGTGACATGCTACAACTGCAGTTAAGAATATGTGATTGAGATGTTTTTGTTAATGAGCTACTGACAGAACAAACTACAAAGTTGTGTTGCAGGTACTGTTGTTCCCATCACCTAAATGCAGAGGTCTTGTACTTGAAGATTTTATGTTTTTTGTTGCTAACAGCTGTGCTTAGCTTTTCTTCCATCAGCATAAATGTGCTGGTGATGGGGTAACTTGTGTTAAATTCTATAAATACTTTTTCAAAATTATCTTGTTTTGATGTCTGTGCGCATGGAGGGGTTTATTTACTTAAAGAATGTGCCTTGATTTGGTTTGTTGAAGTTTTTGGTCTTTAGACTCCTTAGTCTAACCCTTTGTCATTTAGGTACTGGGGGTTATTTTGCTTGTTTCTTTCTGAAATTTCTTTTCTAAACATGTATGTTTCCAAGATGTGATTGGACATGGAAACAGAGAATCTTATCTAGGCTTTCCTTCCTGCAAAAGAGTGGACCCGGTGATTTCTTGAGGTTCCTTCCAAGCTGGGCTAGTTTAGGATTCCAGGATTGAATGGTTGGAAGGAAGAGCAGCTTTCTTACTGGCAAACTGACATAACCCTGTGTGAAAAAATTGCTAACTCAAAAGTAACTTTTTAGTCATGAGATGGAGGTGAGATCACTCAGGTCTTGGCAGCATTTGCATGAATGAATGTTGCATTTAGAAATATTATGACAGTTAATACCAGACTGAGTGTACGTGGAATTTAAAGCTCTGGACTGTTGGCAATGGCAATTCCTCTGAAGGGAAGTGTAAGGGCAAGGGAAGTGCAAAATGTTTTTTGGAAAAGTGATCACATTTACAGTGCTTCAGTATGTGAAAATGAAAGGAAACGTGAAATGGAAAAAGCAAAACCAAAGTTTACTGTGTAAATCCCATGTTCTGTTTTATGAATGGATGGTCACATGGCCTGTCTGTACCAGATGGAGCAGACAGGAGCCTGCTGCATTTTCTCAAACCCAACATTTAAGAGGCTGGGATGATGATATGATGGGGAATGACAACAAGAAAACACCCACCCCATCTTTTTTTTTAGAATTATTAAACATAACAACGTAAACTTTCTTTTATTCCACTCCAAATGCTTCTATGAGAACCAGTTATATTCTTGCCCACTGGGACTCAGAAAATAAATAAGCAAATTGGAGTTGTCTCAGTTAGTGCTCTGCTTCTACTTAAACATACAACATAAACCCAGTGTAGAGTATTGGCTCCAATTTCACATTACAGGCTTTATTTTTTACATGTTCTGTTTATACAGGGATGCTGAAACCGACCTTTTCCATTATTACCAATACTGGTAGCGCATGGAAAAATGGCAATATTTGTGAAAGTATGGGGAAGTATTTGTTTTGCATTTCAGGATACAGTGACAGATAGTGGCTTGAGTTTGTGTTGAATCAGTGTCTATCGTTTTTAGTTTGGCACTTTTTCGGTTGCAGCTTTGAAGATTTTTTCTCCAGGTCAGCAGTTTCAAGAGGATTTCAGTGAAAAGCATTAAAATGCTGGGATGGACCTTCTAGCAGTGCCTTCTTCACAATCCAGAACCAAATCTGGCTCAGAACTGGAGTGTGAAAGACAAGTCAACAGAAGAGGGTGGAGACTTGAAGGGCTCCTTGCTACTGTAGATAAGTTAGGAGGCTGGAAGCACCAGAGAGGTGTTTCAGGAGCAGTACCTGGTGAAAAGCTGAACTTCTAAACTTTGTCCTGCTCAGGGGTCCCTTGTGACCTACTCACCTGTCCATGGGTTCATCTGTCATCTTTCTGGATATCAGGTGACCTAACCCAGCAGTCCTTTGCTGCTTGCAGTCTCCTGGAGAAGGCTGTGAACAGCATCAGAGGTAGATGTGTCCTGTCTTCTAACAAAAACTGTCCTCTTTAGAGGACAGGGTTTTATTGAGTTCACAAATTGCTACATCTCTTGCAAAGACTTACATAGAAAATTCTACATATCACCTTCAAAGCAGGTTTGAAATTTATTGTTTTGAATGCAGTTGGGAGAATCTTTATCAGTACAGGGGGGCTGGTCTTAGCAAGCATTTGTTAAAATCATTATAGGTGAGCTTTGAATTAAAAATTTACATTAATTGTAAAAACCTCCAGGACAAATTTGTAAATGGAGATGGGTGCTTCCCCCCAGAGCCAGGTGTGTGAGTGGGATGGGGGTGACATGGTTATCTTGGCCTCAGCAGGCTGCCTGGTTCCCTTTTGCTGCAGCTCTGATTCAGATTACCCAGCAGTCCCCGTGCTTTGCTATGATCAAACGATACAGCCCTCACGGAAAAATGTGCTACTCAAAGCTCTGTGTGGCTCCTGTAGCCAACTTGATCTATACAATGGGAAATAGGAAAGCCTTCTTTATCTGATTAAACAGCCGACTTTGGCATGAAATCTCCTTTTTAAAATCAACTTGCTGGAAGTGCTATGACAATAAAAATGCCTTTTTTTTTTTTTTTCCTCTTGTTGTGAAAGCAAAAAAAATTGACTGACGCTTCCTCGTTTCATGTATTACTGCCAGAGCATTCTCTGACATTCTTTGAGTTTAATCATCAGATGTGATAGCCTGGTTGTACTTAAGCAGAAAACTTTTCAGTGCTCTATTAACTGCCAGTATCTGTGCTGCATGAGGGTTTCTTCACAGTGACCTCAACTATTGTTTCTTCTTGCTTGCTGTATTGGTGTTAGATAGATCCATAACAAAATGAATTATGTCTCAATGGTAATCATTAAGGTACAGACATCAACTCAAATATAAATGGTGCCAGGATGAACATGTTTGAGACCTGAATTTCTCTTTAAAACAAATGTAAATGTTGAGAAATAACTTTTTAACACAGAAATTGCATTTTAAATGTAAAATATATGCAAGATTAACAAGAAAAAGTTTGGTAAAGTTCAGTGTATACATAAGAAAAAAATAAGGCAAATTAATTGTGTATCTTGTTCATTTAGAGAGCTCTGTGACTGTGTGTATATCTAATTTGAACCTACTGGGTCTTGCCTACTGAAGATCCCTCTGCAGTCAGTGTAACTGTTTTTTTTGGTGGTGAAGTTGGTCTTTATTTCCAAATAGGCATGAAACAGTGTTCCTTGTGTATCCTGATCCCCCTACATGGTAACTGTTCATGAACTTCCAAAGATTAGTCTGTTTCTGGTTTAGTTTCTGGTTCTGGCCTGATTTCTAGTTTTGGTTCCTTCAGATAATTTTGATTATTGGCTACTAAGGAAAGGTGATGTTATTTAGATGCCTTTTTTTTTTTTTTTTTTTGATGGCCTGCTTAAGGTTCTCTGCTTACTTACCAAATACACACATTCTTGCTTTTCTGCAGTGATGGAGGAAAGATTTTGGGGGAAAGGGAGAAGAAACACAAAGGCAGAGGAATAAGCCTTTGGAAATGGTTTGGAGAAAGTTATAAGAGGAAGAGAACAGCTCTGTAGGAGAAGAATACTCTGAATATTCTTTATAAATAATGCATCATGTGGGTGAGCTTCATATCTGCATCTGTGGTGTAGCAAATAGAGATACTTGCTTGGTTGTAAATGCCAAGTGTTGTTGGAATAAATGAGAGCAAAGTCACAAACTGTGAAGGAGAAGTCAGGATCAGTGAACTTTTTCTTTTGGCATTCAGTTTTCTATTAGCACCTGTAATTAAAAAACAGCTGTTGGAGTAAGAGCAGTGTTCTAGTCATGCAACCTCAAGATTTTAGGCAGAGATTGGCATTTCATCTGGCTCCCCAGATTTGTGGTGTTTGCATTGGCTTCTGCTTCTCAGGTAGCATTGATTCAATGGGAAAAAAAAAAAAAGATGTTTACAATAAACACTATCTTTCATATAGTGTTTGTGAGCACTGCCATTAATGGTAGGCACAATTAATTACAGGACAAGGATAATAAAGATGATAAATAAGGTTGAAGAAGAGTTTCATTGAGATGTTATCTTAATAAAAGCAGCTGTCCACAGCTCTTACAGCAGAGAGGGCAGCATTCTTTGGCCTCTGAGGGGATCACAAGGTTCCACATAGGATTTCTAGGGATGACTTCAGTTTTGAGAGCATGTAGAGCATTATACATGGGACATATTTCTTCCAAGCAAAAGGAATTTACCATCATATTTTACTAAACACACACACACACACATTATAATAGTTTTGTTCTTTGACCCAGAATTAAATTAAAATCTAGAGACTATACAACTGAAAGTGCTCTGTTGGTGGGTTTGTATTTTAATTTGGGCAGTGTCTATGATGGGGAGAAGACATACAGACTTCTTAGGGAGAATGTGGATGTTTGATATTTCCTGTTCCAGAACCTTTGCTTGAGAAACTGCATTAGATTTATTTCCCTTTTAAATTTCTAAAAGCTATCCTGAACACTCAGCTGTTTAAATACTGGTGTGATGTGCCTCTGCAGAGGCGTTTTACTTTCATATTGCTTTCATTCAATAAGATGCGCATTTTTTCTGTATAAATGAACTCATATTCAGTAGTGCAATTGATGAATTCTCCTCCTCTTTTTTTCCTGCTGTAACACTGGCAAAACAGTTCAGTTCATCCAGGTGTCAGTGCTTTTAGTTGTGTGATCAGAATTTTCTAATGAGGGGAGGAAACAGTAAGAACTGGTTTGAAATCACTTTTCAAGGTCCAAAAAGAAAAAAGAAAGCAAAGCCATCTTAAAATTAACAGCTGGAGTATTATTCTTTATGGCCTTTCAGAGGGGAAAGAATAGAGGTGGATTTTTTTTTTTTTTTTGGCCTGTATAAGTGCAACCTTATACAGTTTTCCTCTCATTTTTCTCTCATGTTCACCCCTCATCTTTATCCTAGAAATGTAATTCCTCTTCTGATGTCTTTCCTCTGAGATTTGTCCTCGGTGACGCAGACTTAGTTCGGTTGACACAATCGCTGATTCTGTTCAGTGCTCTTTTTTTTTCCCATCATGTCTCACCTTATTTTTGGTCAATTAATTTTAATGACCTTTTTAGAGAACCCTTTCTTTTATTTCAGGGTTTTTTTTTTTCTGAAGCCCAGGTAAATTGAAAGCAAAAATAAAGCCATTCCAAGTGGTCTCAGGGTGCTTAGGACAGAGTAGTGTCTGCACAAGGGCACTCCACCCCATCTTGTGAATAAAAAACTCAAATGAGACACGTATTTCTGGGCTCCAATTTCTGTTTTCTCTTGGCAATTGAGGTGGGATTAGCCACATTTAAAAAATATTTTTAATATTTTGAGGTGGACTTCTTTTTTTTATTTTTTCTGTGAAGATTTTTCTACAAGGAAAGTCAATAATTTTTTTTTTTCCTTTCCACATCCCCAAACCCACAAGAGAGAAATGAGGAAGTCCTTCACGATCCAGGCTTGCCAGATCATGGATGAAATACTGTGCTGCTTGAAGTGACTGGCTTCTGACCTTGCTCAGTGGTCATAAGAGGTTTTTTTACCTTGATAGAGGATATTTGTATCCTGTTGGAAATGGCTTCCTAGGCTTTATTGGAGTCCACTTGGACAACACTGGGATATAGCACTTCTAGGCAGCTCTTGATTTTTATGCAGCTGAGTGATTGAGGCAGATGATGTTTTTCATTTAACCAGCTTCTCCTTCCTAAAGCCACTGGTTTTGATGACTTTGAGCAGCAGCACTGATGAGTATTTTACCTATAGCTGAGTAAGAAATATTTTGAAGTGGGAATTGGGACAAGAAGCTGCATAATAATTGACTGTGGTTTCTAGACACACACAAGAGTTCTGCAGACACAGGTTGGTCAGATGAGGATATTTGGTACTGTTAGAGACTCAAGTGTGGGAGGAAAAGTGTTATTCAGGCTGCTTTGCAGCATTGATGCTTCCAGTGAGCAGAAACAAATGTTTGGCATACAAACTCCTATGACTGTTTGATTTCAAAAGGTAGTCCAAGTTTACAGTAATAAAATCCCATTTTATATTTATAGTGTTCTAGCAAGGAAGTTTTTTTGCCCTTAGAAAGTCCCTGTAGGACTAGAGAGTCTGTAAATGCATTACAAGTTGTGTCTGTAAACTGGCAGCACAGTGCAATGCTGCAGTTGAGTGCCAAAACTTGCATTTGTAGTAAAAACAGATTTTTCATAGGCCTTTACTGCAAAATGATGTGTTCTGGTATTTAAAACTGTTGCTTTGAAATGCCTTCCCTGTATTTTCAGAGGATGGCCATTGGATCACTTTTCAATTGAGTAGCAATTTGAAGGCACCTCTTCCTTCCTGAAGTCTTGAATGAGAAGTTAATGCTGCAAGAATGTGCTCTGCTTATTAGTGAAATCTTATCAGTAGACTGGGCTTAAATTCAGTGTAAAAATGAATGGATGAATACTCAGGAATTATGTGGCACTTCCAGACTTTCTTCCTGAGAAGCAGTTCTCAGTGCCTGCTTTTCTGTCCCAAGGCTACCACAATCCATGTTCCTCACATGCAGAGAAGAAATGAGGACTCTCTTTGTACTCCTCTCTTATTTGGTGGAGTTGTAGGTGTTTCACAGAAAGACTGCTTGCTCTTTTACAACAAATATCGTATTAAATTGTGATGTTTAACAACAACTGAGAGAATGTTATAGACAGGCTGAAGACTGGTCCTTTTATGAAGTAGCAATAGTTTCAATTACGTTGTTTCATTTTAGAATAAGGATCTTGTCATTATAAAATCTAGGATTAACTTTGCCTTCCTTCAGCTCCATGCTATGAATATGCTTAATCCTGCAGAAATGTGTAGTACACACTTGCTCTTCATGTAAAAGGAAAGTATTTCTAGCTGTGGTAGCTCTAATTAATTTAATGGCATTGTGACTGTAACAGAAGGTCTAGGAATGTTATTATAATTCACTCATAGTTAAGAACTCATTTTTGCATGTACATCTTGGGGCACAGCATGTCCATTCATCAGGATTCTGGTAAAACTTGAGGATCTGTAAGGATGAAAGAATAAGAGCTGGTGGAGAGATGAATAGGGATATTTAGAAATTGCTTTGTTGCACTGTACAGCAGTTCTAGCCAGGAAAATAGGCTGAATGTTATCTGCTTCAAACAAGAAATTTGGTGTGCTTGTGGAAATTTATTGAAAAGTTCAGCCTTTCAAAGAGACATAATAAACCAGAGGTTTCAGCATTGTCTTTCTGCTTTTCAAGTCAGAGACTTCCAGGTCTCTGAGCTTTGATCTTGGAGCCAGCAGTGAGAGGCGCTGCCTATTGCAGGATCATTGCAACTCTTGGCACCATCACCAAATTTTAATTTTATTGTTGGTTAGGAGTTCTTTTGTCTCAACTGCAATTCCTTGAGGGGTGTTGTTTCATAAGTATTAGCAGATCTTCCCTGTTTCCCTTGAACATAATTCTGCCCTGAGGTGTTGCTGTTTCTTGCCTGCTTTAAGGTTGTGTGCATTTACTTTGTTGTATTCAGCCCAAGATGTTTCTTATCCATAATGTACTTCCTTTTTCAAGGTTTTGGATGTTGTGAGATAGGAAATAGGACTGCCTAGGAAGTAACAATTACTGTGTTGTTAACTGAGGAGCAAAGAAATCAGGTGCAGAATATGTAGTAAAAGAAATGATTTGCAATATTGTTTTGGCAATGAACTTGTGTCTTGATGGGGAAACTTTGAGGTACTAGTTCCATAGCAAAGCAAAACATAAAATGAAATAAAATCCTTGAAATAAGGGTTGATTGCCAAGTCAAATATTAGAATGCTACTTTTCAATATGCTACTGTGAGTAAATTCAGACAACTGAGGTTGGGACATGAGAGATTTTCACTGATTTATGCTGCCTCCAAATGGTATTTTAAGCAGGTTTCCTTGCTTACATGTCCTTCAGTTTCTCAAGTTACAGTGTTTTTTACTTGCTTTTATTTCTTTCAAGTTAAAAAACAAACTGTCAAACAAATAGAAACCACCAAAAAACCACCCCCGAACCAAAATCCTAAATAACCTGCCTTGTTGGGTGCTTGAGGTTTTGATGTTTGGGATGCATTTTATGATCATTGGGTAAAATATACATTCCCTTCTTCCCACTTTCATTAAGTATTGCTGGGGTAAATAATCCCTAATGTTGTCCCACTGATAAAAGATACTTTAGAGCAGATTTGGCACCACAGACAAAGGTATGTTCTTTTGTCCTGCCTGAGAAATGGCAAGTGGCATGATAGCAATTTTTGCATTCAGGTTCTTTTTCCTTGAAATTTTGTCTGCTTTATGTTCTTCAGTATTCAATTTGTAGTTTTCACAGAGTGTAATTCAAGCTACAACCCTTTGCAGCAGTTGACTTGTTTTGCACTGTCTGTTCAGGTTTTAGTCTTCTGATTGCTGTCAAATATCTGCATTGTGTTATTTGGTTAGCTTTGAGATAGCTCTCTTGAATATTTTAGAGCTCACATACACTTTAAAAGTCATAGATGCAGTAATCTAGCACTGATCAAAAAATTTTTATTTGAATTCTCCAAAAATAAGAATTTGTAAGAATTGAAAAGTATGGTTTCCAAGGAAGCTTTGGCTCTGTTACATCAGATTCTGGAAAGGAAAAGCCATACAGATAGAAAAGTAGCAGCTTTTCTGATTGAATTAGTACTGAATGCTCTTCTAAAAGCAACCTTCATTATTAACCCAAATCAGTTACTAATACACAGGGATGGCTGAGTGAGGAGTCACCAAAATTCACGGAAGAAGGTGAGTAATTGTTAGAGGGACTTAAGGAATGCTCTTCCTGAGTGATGTGGTATGAGCTGCTGCTGTGGTGAAGCAGTAACCATGTGCCTGTGATGTCTTAACCAGTTGCTGTTAAAATGAAAGTGATGTCAAATGTTTGCTGGTGGCATTTTACAGTATGGTAAAAGAAGGTTGAATAAATTGAGAGGAAATGAGCCAGTCTTTGCTTGAAAGTCGTGAGCGTGTGGTGCACAAAGCCTTGTCATGAGGGAAGTTGTTTCCTCTACTCTGGTTTCCTTTAAGAGTCTCCCAGCCTCTCTGAAATAACAATAATGGATGTTTTTAGTTGCCATGGAAGTTGTGTTGTGCCGAGGCAAGAGGCTGAACTCTTCCAGCAGAGTAATTCTGGTCAAGATACAAGGGGAATAACGTTCTTCTGGTGCAAAACATAGACTGTGGTGTTAGCAAGACATAGTAAACCAACACAGAGTTGTTAGAGCACCATTTAACTTACCTGAGGCCTTTGAATTGCACTGGAGGTCTCAGAGCTACTGCTTTTATAAGCTTCATTTGACTGTTTGTGATAAGGATGTGGTTATTTGTTTTTCCACGTTACCAGATTTGGGAAGCTTGTGATACCAAAATTGGCCAGGAAATAAACTTTGGAACACAATCTGAAGTATTAGAAAGCAGGCATTCTTTGTTATGGACACACCCAGAGGATATCTCCTCTAATCAGATGTGTATGGTGAGCTTTTACAAGAGGGTATTTACTCCATCCTGATCAAACACTCATCACGATGTACTTCCTAGCTAATACATAAACATCATTTTCTCCTAGCACTGATCTCCATGCATCTGCCTCCATGGGAAGTCCCTTTATGGTCCTGGAGGGTTGGCTAATTCCTAGGGTCTCTGGTGGTTGTACTCACTGAGTTCTTCAATATTAAAGGTGACCTTTCCTTGAACTTCTTTGGGCATGTGCTGTTGCTTCTTGTTACAAAACTTGTCAAAACCCCCACTATATTCCTCATTATCTGTTTATCTGCTGGTTCCAGCTATGTTTGTCATCCTGTGTGCATACTTTTACCTTCTTTTGTCTTGATTTTCTTTTTGCTGCTTAAAGTCTATCTAGCAACCTCAGGGGAACTGAAAATGTCTATTCTCTGTGTTATTTATCACTTGCACAAACTCCTTGTCTGAGCATGAGACTGCTTCACAGGTTGTGCTCTGTATGGAGCGAAACTTACTGATTTGGGGAACAGCTCTATCCATTTCTGGATATGTGTAAGCAGTAGTGTGTCCATCCCCATCATTCAAACAATAGCTTCTCTTTTCCCAGCAGCCACAGCTGCTGTTGAGAGAAGGATGCAGAGGCCAAATAAAAGGGCAGGCTTACCACAGCTCTTACAAATCTGAGGATGTGTGGCAGTGTTGGCTTAGGGAAAAATCATGCTGCAATTCCATAGTGTTTTTGTACTCCTTGGTGTCAGGAGCAAGTCTGTCTCGGGATAAGAGTATTCATACAAGCTGAGCTACCTGGACAGTGTTACCTTCTTTAAGAAACATTCTTGCAACAGCGGGTAGCTTTTGAGCTCTTGTTCGCCCACGGTGGCTTTATGTTGACTTTTTGAACAAAAATAACTAAACTGGTTTAATATTGCTGCAGAACCTCCTGATCATTCAGGACTTGCTAATTCACAGTGTTAGGGACAGAATTAGTCATGTTAAAGGGTCTTGTACCAACCATATTGAGGGGTTTGTGTTTTGGAAATCGAGGACGATGTTGTCTTTTTTTCCTCTTGATTCTCCTTTTACTTTAGTTTGCTCATATAATCACATTGGCTTTAAATCCTGAATAAGTTACCTCTAGTGCAGTTTCATGTTAGTTTATCTGGCCCTTGATGAAGCAGATCCCCTTGCCTCTTTGACTGTTAATTTTTATACCTTTCCTCCCTGAATGTTTTATTTTGTAATTGAACAAGAAAGATATAGCTGTTTAGTTTGTTAATTAAGTGAAAATCTGTCCCTCATTTCAGGGTTGATTTTTCACTGTATCAGGTGGGGGAATCAATTCTCGTGGTACCACATAGTAACTGCCTGACACAGGGAAGCAGTGGGAGCATTTGCTCTTTGGGATAATCTTGTCCCTTCACTTTGGTGCAGCCTACTCACACCCTGGCTTACCTGTTTTGGGGAACTGTGGCACCAGTGTGGTAGCCAGCTCTGTGTGATGTGTTTTGCTTTTTTTGTTGGTTTTTTTTTCTTTTAGTACTGACACAAGAGTGGGTTGCTGCTGGACAGAAGGGATCTCGTGTTTCCATTCCCTTCCAGCATTCCTGTTACTTGCATTGCCACCCGCCCACCACCAGGCTTGTGCTAGGCAAATTCCTGCTGCCCCTCGGAGGCAAGTGCAGTGCTGAGGTCAAGTGTGCAGAGACCAGGGAGGATGGAAAGTCAGGAACTCTGTGTAGTAACCCATTTGTGCTTCAGTTGGGAATGGTGCTGTTTCTGGCCTGCGTGAGGTTCTCTTTAAAGAAGCAATCTGACATAAGTCAAGTCTCTTTGCAACAAAGAAATGCTTTTGCCTGATTGCTTTCAGCTCCGGTTTGATTTTGTAGTCCTACTTTCTCTACAGACACCAATAGGAACTGGGGCTGTGGTTTGATTAGGGAAGTATGACAGAAAAATAAAAAGGATGAGAATGTGGAGGGATGATGATTATTGTTATGATTATTATTAAGTTTATTTTTGCTTCGTGCTGTGGGTCTAGTATAGCCCTGAAATCTTAAAGTAAAATAAAAAAAGTGAGAGCTATTACCTGTTTTTGGTAGCATGGCAACATTTCTGGAGAGATTCTCTGAAGTATTCCCAGTGGACATGCACAATTAAGGGAAGTAAGTAGTCTGGGATAGGATATATGATCTACATAGTGACTTCTAGAATAGAAAGCCTCTAAGTAGACAGGTGATTACTGTGTGCATCACAGGAGAAAGAGGGCTGCATGAAAACTATTTATGCAATATACATACTCCCTGTCTGAAAGCTAAGTGAGCCTGTGCCTGGGAGCTGCAATAACAAAATAAACAGATGAGATTTCTTTTTAACTTTAAAATAATACAACTGCTGCCTCCAGTCAGCATGAGGATGAATGACTTCTCTTTTGTGATCTGTGCACTGGATTAATGCAGTATATCTTACTTGGGCTGCTTTCTGAACTGTTTCTTGATGACTGGTTGAAGTGTGGTGTATGACTATACCCTGCTTGTTACCCCAAATATTAAAGGATAGCTGCACTCTAGAAGTCTTTTCTTAAGAAGCTGTGCTTAACACCTTGTTCTCCTGTGTGCATGTGATAAAATGATTCAGGGCCTGTATACTGAAGGAGTGGTGGCTCTTATGTCAGTCAGTACCATCAGGATAAGTGCTGCTTGCCAAGTATTTGGTATTTTCTTTCCATGTACTTGAAATCTTCTGCTGCCTAAAACCAGCTTTTCCATCTTTCTTTTGGTTGAGAGTTGTCAGAAGTCAGTTGTTGGAACTATTAGGCTTAAGCCAGAGGAAAGATTTTGTACAAATTGAATCTCTTTTTACAGGAAACAATTAATTTTCTAGTTTAGAAAATTAGTGGTGGCATATGCTTTCAGTTCCCTGATTAACTTTCTAATTTTGGTTGATTTTGAGCAATTTGAAAAAAAGGCCGATGTACTTGTTCTGTAACTTCCATGAAACGGAGCTGGGGCAGGAGAGGGATCTTAGTTATGCTCAGAGAAGATGGACTCATGTGACAGGCATGGAAGAGTTAACATCAATAAATCTATCTTTAAAAATGTCCCAAAGATAAGTTGTGGTCGGATGTAATATATGAAAATCTAGCATTTGAACCAGTGTTCTCAGAATGAGATGTTGAGGTGGTCAAAGCTCTGGGTTTTGGCAAAATAACAATAATTTAAACAGGTTTCTGCAGGGGTTTTTTTTTGTTGTTTTTTTTGGTTTTTTTTTTAATATATGAGAATTCTCCTTAGCAGCAGTAAGCCTCTGTAGTCATTCATGTATTTACTTTGGCAGCTGTAGGAGCTTAGGTGCTGTCCAGTATCACCAGGGACTCGTGTCTGCATTTCTGTTCAGGTAGCTGTTCCAAGAGAAGACAGTAGGATCTTTCAATTCAACTGTTTTAGGCAAAGTTGTATTAGTAGTTGTCTCAAGTATTTTACATTTCTATGATTAGTACCTCAGAAATATTCCACTGTTTCATGTGGCTGTAACACTGTCAGTATTCAAAGTGTTTTATAAATTTAATTAATACTCAAAGACACACCTGGTACACAAAACAGATGGAGGGGTTTTTTTCCAGTTACTTAAATTGCTCTGTAAGTTCTCTGCTTCCATTTATTTTGCTTCTGCTTAGTATCTATAATGTGAAATAAATTCAGCCTGCTTTGTAAAACTGACATAATAGTTGTAGGTTCTGCAATTCTATCTAGTGAAACTCCCCCAAATTATTATTAATAAAAACCCAAACAAAACCCACATTACTTCAGAAGCAGAGTTCTTAATTATGGTAAACAAGCCTGTGAAAAACGAAGGTTTTTACCAATTTTATTTCACGGTGTTTCCCAGGTTGCCTTACAGGTGGTGTAATAGAATGTAAATATGCTGCCAAGGTGAGACAGAAACCTCCCTAAAAAACAACAACAATTGAAATCTGCGGTGTCAGTGGTAATCTGCTGGAGATGTGTTTGTCTGTCAGTTTATGACCTTGCATTTTTTGGCGGTGTTTTCCTACTTTAACTGTGCATTGGACTTTTAAAGAAAATTAACCTTGTGCTGTCTAATTAAGACTCATATCCTTAAAACTGGGTGTACTTTATATGCCTGTTTGGAAAAGAAAGAGAAATTAAGCTGCAGAATTAATTTAAAACTTTTGTTTCTGGGTACTGATTTTGTTCAGATGAAGAGAAGATCAGTCCTCAGAATAGTCAAGAGAGCATTATCAAGTAGCAAAGTTAGATTATTGATTTAATGTTCCTTTCTGCACTGTGGAAATAGCACGCTCTAGGTGGATGCTTATGGTTGTCAGAAGATGTAAATCAGGATGGAGATGGGTTAATTGTTGATAAGGGACAAGTTAAGATCATTATGCATTAAAAAACTATTATTGAATTAAGTTAAAGCTATTCACCATTAATAATTTATCGTGGTATTGACACAAATCTGTGCATTTTCCAATCTCATGCTTTATTACAAATACTATTGGCAAATATTTTCAGCATATACATCATACCTAAAAACCCACAAAGGAATATATAAATTATGTGTAAGTAGCTGATGCACGGTATCAAGGGGAGGAAGTGGTCTAGAGGACAAAAAGATGCTTGAGAGAGGCACGGTCTGCAGTTATGAATTATTTCATATAAACATCGCCCATGGCATGGATATTTAAAGGGGGCGAAAAGCCGAATATATTACAGGGAGCTCATATCAGCTGCTGCGGGCGAGCTCCGGGAGCGATTCCAGAGGAGGGCCCCGGCTCGGGAGGCTCGGAAGGAGCCGAATGTTTTGTCCGCGGCTGGCCAGAGCCGGAGGAGGGCTCCGAGTGTCCCCGCAGATGGCGCTGGCCCCGGCGCTGGCCGGCCGGGAACGGCAGTGCCGGGAATTCTGATGGGCTCCGGGCACGGAGCGCGCCTTTCAGGTGACTGCCGGAAAAACAGATGGTTCTGATAGGATTTTGATAAATGTATTGGGATCCACCGAGAATGAGATTTAACATGAAAATAAATAAAAAGCACTCAGGGGAGTAATTCTATTTTATTTATATTCTTTAGCTCGGGTAGATTTATTTTTTAAATTTTTTGTTCCCTTCCTTTCTTCTTGCCTTCTTAATAAGAGCATTTATCCCCACGATGAAATTTTATGAAATGTTTTTTGCCCCTTTTTTTGAATCTAAAACCTTCAGCAATGCATACAGCACAACTGAATTTTCAAAGGAAAACTCTTTGAAGTCCTTTTTTCTTTTTTCTTTCTTTGTGTCTCTGTCTCCCCCTTTCTCCATCTCTCCCCCCTCCTTCTCTCTGTCTGTCAAGTTCAAGAGCAGCTCAGATGCCATGAATTAAGTGAAGCACAAAAGGGGAAAAGGAGACCCTTTTGAAGAACAAAGGCCTCCCATTAGGCTGCCGTGTTCTTTCTCTGACCAAAATTGCTCCCTACATGGTTTTTATTGCTGTCCACATGCTTGGCACATAAGGTAAATACAGTAGGACCCTCGTTACCTCACACTCTCTCTTCCTCTTCCCCCTTCAATAAATGTTTTGTCTCTTTGATGTCCCTAGTAATTCTTATACTGATTGTTCCCACCCTCATAAAAGCCCCAGGGGTAGTCATGGTGGTGGATAGCATTAGATACTGTGTAAATGCTTCCAGAAAAGAAGACAAACTGCGGCCAAAGAATTTATTTCAGGTGGAAGAGAATGGGAAGGAAATACAGATGTTTTCTTTTCAACGTGTTGCCTCTTTGCCCCAGCTACGCTTATATTTCCCAGGGAAGTTCATAATTTCTTCCTGTTGGTTTCAAAAACAAGCAAGGAAATAAGGCTAAGTCAGAATTATGAGAAAATGCATGCCACAAGGCTTTAAAGTGATAGGAACCTTCTCTTAAACCTTGGTTATTTATTTTTCTTTGGTTTGGACAGCTCTCTATTTCAGAGGTCTGGTGAAAAGTATCAGCTAAGGTTCAGACTGAGGTGGATCTCAAAGTGTGGACTGTGCAGTGCATGCCTTTCAAAAATAAATCAGTCAGGCCCTTCCTACTGAAGAGAAGTTTAAAAATAGCACTGAAATGTGTGCATGCATATAAAAAACTAGAACCAGTGTAAAACGCTATCTTAAACCTAAAATTACAATGGAACTTTTTAGTACTTGAATGACAGAATTTGCTAATAGTTTAAAAGACATCTTTTGGTGAGTTAATTTTTATGGCAGAATCCTAAAAGGTGAAAATAATTGATGTGAGATAGCATAATTCATGCTGAAGTTGTCTGGAAATCTTAAAGTATACAAATATTTCTTGGAATTTCAAATTATGTTCTTCCCAGATTAATTGTTTTCAGAGATATCTATTTGTTTTGTTGTTTGTACTTGTTTTCATCTTCTGGTTCTGCATTTTCAGTGACATGAAGTAGTTTCATTAGGTTGTGCAACACCATTTAATATGTAATGATTAACAGAAAATGTAACTGTTTTTATTTTTGGCACTGCTTCTTACTGCTACCGCTTCACCTCTTGATGTATATGCTTTTATGAGCATCTACCGTTATGAACATAGTAATTCCAGAGAAAATGTCAACACGGCTGCTTAAAGAAATAACAATAACTCTTATCAGTCTATTTTGTAGATTACAAGGCAAGGAAAATCCACCTTGAAATCTGACTTTTCATGGCAAGTTTGGTTTTTTTCTTAAGCTTCTTTTTTTTTCCCCCACGTTCCTCATGTTGCATAATAAATTTTAAAATAAATTATTGATTGTAATTAGTTGAATATTTCCTCACTCACTATGTGAGCAAGGTTTTAACATACACATCTCTGCAAAGGAATTAAATTTGCTTCCCCATCCCCTTGTAATTGGCCTACTTAGCTTCCTGCTGTGTGTGTTGGGGGGGAGGTGATGCTGGCACTTACTGAACTTTCAGTATGTAATTGGCACATTTTGATCCATATTTCATGCGAGGATGGGTCGCCTAAAGCAGCATCTGCCCCTTCAGGTGTTCTGGTAGAAGGCCCCATAGGCAGCAGAGGTGCATCTGCTTGTGGTGGATGTGGCTGCTGTGATTAATGGCAGCGGCTACAGCTGCCTGAGTATGGAAGGTGAACCTTTGTTCTGCCTTCCCCCTCCCTCTTGCCATGGCCCATTTGTCATGTAGCCTCTCCTGTTGTCGTCTAACCTATGTCCCCTTGCTCCGTGGAGCTGTACCTGCGCTCGTCCAGCCTCACAAATGTGTGCCAGAGCCTCCCTTCCCCTGTGGGCATGGTTCTGCTCACAGGTCAGAGCAGCCCTCACCTTGGTGCCCAGCAGCAAATGCAGGGCTGGGCTGTGCCAGGATGGTGGAACCGAGGGAGAGGAGCCACAGCTCAGCCACAGCTCAGCCACAGCTCAGCTCAGCCACAGCCATGGGTTGCTTTGTGTTCCCTGCCGACCAAGAGCACTGGAATGCCTTCGTGGGGAGCTGGGACAAGTTTGGGAACCACTGGATTCAAAGGCTGCACGTTGGGCAGAGGAAGACTTGAGGGAATGGGGCTGTGTCACACAGAATCACAGAATTAACAAGGCTGAAAAAACCTTTGAGGTCATTGAGTCCCACCTGTGGCCTAACACCACCCCCATGGCACTGAGTGCCACATCCAGTCTTTTCTTAAATACCTCCCGGGATGGTGACTCCAACACCTTCCTGGGCAGCCCAGTCTCTCTCTCTGTGAGGAGCTCCTTCCTTAATGTCCAGCCTAAACTCCCCTGGTGCAGCTCAAGGCTGTGTCCCCTAGTCTGGTTGCTGGTTTTCTGGGAGAAGAGAGCAATGCCATGCAATTAAGTAACATGATTTTAATACTACTTGGAATTTCTACGAGGATGAATAGGAACTAAAATATAAATCAGCTTTACCAACACAATAAATAACGGGTGTCAGCTTCTGCGTATTCCTTTCAGCAATAGTAAAATGATTTTCCTGGGCATTCTTGTAGGTAACTTCTTTTGAATTCCATCAGATTATTCTTATACTTTTTCTTTAAGAATATGTACTATACGCGTGAAAGAGAACACTGGGAATTTTCAATTGTATGTCTGCACAAAACAGAGTCACAGCCTGAATTTTGAGTTTTACTTGACAATTTCTGTGTAAAGATGAGTGACATAGTAGACATAAAGATTTGGTGGCTTCCACTGTAGACTTGTTGAAATAAGTAATGAAAGAATGTGTTAGCAAGAGACTTAGTTTTAATTATTCAAAATTCTGTTCCTTCCTTACATAGAAACTGCAAATTTGTAAGAATAGTACCTAGTGCCTTGGAAACACTGCACAATGAAAAACACTTAGATTGCTAGTCTTGAAATTTTAAAGAAATGATGATGTCTTCAGAATTTTATTTCTTTGGCACTGATACTGCTGGAATTTTCTCAGGTTTGTCTTAATTTTGAGCTCCTAGACACGAGGAAAGGCTTAGCAGAGCTCTGAAATGTGAGGTTGGTTATTGTAGTCATTGAATAGTCATATTCACAGTGTCAATCCAGGATAAGGGCTTCAGCACATCATCTGTTTCTTCCCAAAGGGCTAATATTTCTTATTAGATTCTTAGAGCCTTGAAGCTGTGTAACTACTCTCATCTTCATCACACAAAATGTAAAAATCCCTTGAGGTAAATAAAATTTTCTGCTCTTTTATTCTTTCATTTGCAGACCACAGTAAGCAAGACTCCTTGTACTTCAGGATGTAGCTTGCATTCTGAGTTCTCAGTCACTGGAACGTGCTCTTTTCACTAGCTTGCTTTAGGTTATAATACAGAGATTATTCTTTTTATGTTTACCTTGCTTGTTTCTTGTATTTAGCATTTTTTTCAGGCAGCAACATAAAATGGAAACCTGTGCAAAAAAGGTTGTGTTGCATGTTGAATTTTGAACACTGAGTAAAACTTTCAAAGTTTATTACCATTCCTCTGCAAGAGGAGATTTTGCATGCTGACACTTAGTGTTTTCTTTTCTAGGGGCTAAACAAAATGTTAAATAACTTAGAAATTGTTGTAGCAAAATCCATTCAGCTGCATTCAGTAAAGAGTCTTGTCTGGTGGGTGAATTTTTCAGGCTGTAGTGATTTAGGAAATGATGACCTGTTTTGCCATGATGGTGTGGCCTAGCCTGGCTGGCCATTAGAAAAGAGGAGGCAGGAATTTACATACAACAAGTGACCTTATGGTAGCCACTAACTCTGAAGGGCATGCAGGAGCTGTCCATGTATAGAAAAGTCAACACCTTTTTGACTATGATCTACTTTTATTATGGCAAAGCTAATAAATTATTCTCAATTATTTTGCACAGCTGCGAGCACACAGGTTACTGACACACCATTACTTTTTTTTCATATAATTTTTGGATAAGGAGTCTGTTGAATTGATTTTTGGGTATGTGTATAGAGTTCAAGTTCAGGAAGATCCATTCTCAAGTGAAGATTTTAGATATGGAGGACTTAATAAAATGTAGCCCTGAGATGTTACCTAGAGGGATATGAGGTATGTGCACTTACCCATTCTCCATGGTTTAGATTTAGGGACTGACCACCCCCTGATTTTTTTTCTGAGACACCTACAAATGTATATGAGCATATATTGTAATGTTGTATAGAAGCAACTGTCAGTATTCTTGGTGAGGTCTAGAGAGTTGTGTAAATGAAGTTTTCACTTGGGAGCTGTTGTATGAAATTCACCATGTAGGATTAAGCACTCTGATCCCAGATTCTGTTTCTGGGCAGAGTATCCACACTGGAGGAGAGCAGCCCTGCAGTATTCAATTTTACATTAAAGTCTCGCAGATGTCTTCCATATCCATACTTGGAGAGCTTAATTAACACAACTAATTACTGTTCCAGATAGATCTACATGTCCTGATGCAAATTAACATGGAGTTTAAGAAAGTAGGAAGGAAATGAAGCTGTCATGCGTGTGGCTGCTTATCAGCTGTTGAGTCTTTTAGGAGTGCACACTGAATACTCGTGTGATCCTCAGCAGCTGAAAAGTGTCCGTGGTTGTGCTTGGCATTAGGAGAAGCCCAGAAGCCCTTTCTGAGGCCAGTCTGCTTTTCCTTTTGCTTGCCTCGTAAGCTTTTGCTTTGCTTTTCCTTTGCTTTGTCTTCCTGAGGAAAATTGCTGCTGCTGCTGGCTGTGCGGGTTTGTTCTGCAGACACAGGCTGGGAGTCTCGGGAGGAGAGAGACTCGCAGTTGTAATCTCTCCTTGCCTTGCCTCTGGTCAGGCAGCCGATTGTTTTTCTGGTTTGGTTCCTCCGGGTGGCATCTGTCTTCAGGAAAAATTTCCTTACAGCCAAGTGTGGGCTGCTGAACTGTGGCTGTCTCAGCGCCACTGTTTCTGACTGCTACGCTGAATTAATTATGTGAGCAGTTATGGTGTAGGTGCTGGAAATGTTTGTGGCTGATCAGAATAGAAGAGCTGCTCTTAAATGAATTTCTGTGTCATCCTCTGGAGCCTTTTTTGGGTTGGTTTTACTTTACTCTTTTTAAAAAAAAAATCCTGAAAAATAATATTTCATATGTATAAAAGTTGGGTTTGTGCCACTTAGAATCTTTCCTATCCTGTGATTTTATTCTCAATATTAGAAGTGGTTTGTATGCCTACACAGCATTTCACTCCCATCTCCTAAGCTTTATCTTATTGTAACTTTCTGGTTGTAAATGCTTGTTTAATATTAATCAACTGTTTCTTTGTTGTTCAACATGTTATATTTTAACTGTGTGTTATTGACACAGTATTACTTGAAGGTTTGTCTTAAGTGCCTGTTTTAAAGATCTGGAAAACAGTGTTCTTTAAAAGATTGGTTTAAAATCATTTGTACAAAATTAAAAATATGTGAGCATAGTGGCTGTACACAGCCAGATGTTGCAAGATCAGCATGAAGCTGACAAAGCCTGGAAGGGATTCTGCTCTTGCTAGGTAAAGACTTGAACAAATACATGGGACCTGCAGTGTTCCCCCAAAGGCCAAAAGAAATGAATTCTCTCGAATCAGAATGTGATTTCTCTGGAAAAGTTTGCTCCACTGAGAACACCTTCTCAGCATCTCCTGGGACTTGAGCCATAAAGGTCTTGGGTTCAAAGCAAGCTGGAGTTTGCACAAGGCAAGTGTAGAGAAATAATTAATCTAGTAAAGGCAGGGGTATTCACTTCCCTTTTGTTTCATGGAGAAAATGTGGCTGTGTTTTTGCTGTATGAGTTATTAAATGGTTTTCTGTTGCAATATTTTCATTAAGAAGGAAAGAGTTTTAAATGTTCACATTTTTTTTTCGTGTTTAATTTTTAAGAAAGCAAGGGCTTTGTGGCTGGCATAGTGATGTATTTCATTCATAGCTGTAAAACTGAAGCTCTTTGTAATACAAGAATCAAACTCATGTAATGGCAAACAATTTTCCAAATATAAAACAAAAGTGTATTATGCAGTGTTTGTATTGCTTTGGCTACAGTCAGCTGTAAGGTGCCTTTGCTGCTCAGCAGCTTTACTGGTCAGTGGCTGAGTAAAATTAATAGGTCTTGCAGGTAGCAGAACCTCTTTAGGTGTTAAACAAGAAAGCAGCATCACATTCATGTTCCTGTTTTCCTTCCTAGGAAATGGTGAAATGCTATTAAAATAACAGGAACGTTTTTTAACGTTTATCAGTGCATAAAATACACAGTGTTATGTCTACTCTCGGAGATAACAACTCTGTTTTTTATGGTGAAAATGGAGCACAACTGAACTGTTGTTCAGAAGATACTTAAAGCATTACTGGGACAGCTTTGCCTACTCCACGCTTGCTATAAATTTATGTAAACTGTACCAAAATCTGGATTTTAAGAAAATACGCATGCTGAAGTTTCTGGTATTGTTTTTTCAGATGTTTTGAGCTTGTCTTATGTGCATACAAGTTCCAAGTGCCAGTGCTGCTTTAAAGTTAAAATAAATCTTTTGCATTTCAGCATGTGCTATTTTAAAAGAGCGTAGTTCCAAATAAAGGGAGGGAACTCTCTTATTCTATTTCAGAGTGTTCCTTGAGGAGGAACCCGTAAAAATGCTGCTTTGTGTGAATTTTCTCCTCTTCATGGGCAAGGTGGGGAAGTAGAGACGAGCAGCAGTTGGAACTTGAAAATGGATATTTCCGTATAACTAATAAAATTACTCTTCAGGTCACCAGGGCTGCAGAGTCAGCTGTTGTGTCCAGTGGATTTTGATTAAATTGGAGCGCAACATTTTCTTTTCCCCTTTGTGTGAATCTGGCTCTTTGAGGCATGCCCTCCTAGAGCATGTACTGTTTCAGTCCTTATTTCAAGCATTTCCACTCTTTGTACCTGCTTTGAGCCCTAGGATTTTTTGCCTTATACCTTGACCTTGGTGTACTGTGCATTTGTGAAGCTAATAAGGTGGATTTAAGAGAATAGCCTGTCCCTCAAGTTAAGGGTGAGAGGCTAGGAAATAAACACACAGCGTGCTGCAGAATGGAAGAGAACAGAAAGAGATATTTAAGAGGAGATTAAATATGCCTTTACATACTTTCTAGGTGGCTGGGAAAAAGATGATGTACTGACAAAAGGTCATATTTTCTTTTTTTAGTAATATATTTTAGTTGTTTGTTAACCTGTTTACAAGCTCTAAATTAGATTTTTATACAAAAAGTCTCTGAGCTTTATTAAACCTCAAAGGGTGGCAGGAGTTTTTGGGCAAGGGGATGTTTAATACTGTTTTTCAAAAAACATTGAGATTATTAGGTTATCCTGGCTGTTAATATCATTTCTTGTCATTTTTTTTTGCATCCACTGTCCAGTTGGTTACATTTTTCAGGGGCATAGAAGTCTCAGGGAGACTGGTTTTTTAGGGATTCCCCAGTAAATGAGCAGGTAGAAGAAACTGCTGCCATTCACATGAAAGGAAAGAATTCAGCAAGGGCATGAGACACGTGAATTGTTGGAAAATTAATGCAGGGAAGAGACCTTTATAAACATGCTTATTGCAGAAGGTCAGTAAATCAGAGAAACCCATCTTTAATCTATCCTGTGTGTATGTGTGTGTATATATGTGTGTATATATATATATATTTATATATATAATGCCATTA
>VZTB01004642.1:653801-719024 GCA_013397245.1 Thryothorus ludovicianus
ATATAATGCCCTTAAGGTAGTCAAGTGTTTTGTATGGTGAACTGTACAGTTACTTTTAATCTCTGTCAATTCTTTGACTCTGTGGGATGCTATACAAATGATTGTACTGGTGAAACTGAGGATGCAGAGTAGGGCTGGAACAGTGCAGGCACAGAATTGGGTGCAGAGGACATGGTTGGCAAAAGAAGTGCTTGCCAAAAAGGTGGATTTGCTTCCAGTTGAATTCTTGTTCTGAGCTAATACAGCTTTTCTAGAAATGACTGTGCAGAACACCTTTTTGTTGGTTGAGTCTGATGTATCTACCAAAAGGGGAAAACTCTTGCTTAAATTTTAATCTGATTAAAAAATCTCCAAACTAGAACAATTGCAAGGTGCAAACAATTCAGGAAAGAACCTTTAGCAGTTTCAATGCCCATTGAATTTACATTGCCACTATCTGTGTTCTAATAACATTTATATCTTGTGTTGCTTCAAGGGTAAAAAAAGTTTTGGCTAACTTTTAACCAGAGTATGAAAACAATATCAATTCACCATGTTTTCTTGGAAGTTTTTGTTCTGAGAAAGGAGGTAGTGTTTAAATAGATTGAGATATTAAGGGAAGCTGAAATGAAGCAGTGCTATGCCAGCTTTTTTCCTATGAACATCCTCTATTAGAGTATTACACATACCAGATACTAGTTCAATCCAAAATCAATGCCTTTATAATATAGTGGGCTCTGTCTTGTTCTTCATCACCATGACAAGTATTAGAAGCACCTGGAAAAAATGAAGGGCTTTTGGGAATCTTTTCATTCTCTGTTGCTGGTGAGAGAGTTCATAGAATTCAGCCTTGGTTTCTTTCAGTCAGAGCCACTCTATCAACTAATTTTTAACATGCTGAACTAGGAACTGTTGAACAAAAGCTAACTAGTATTTCTAAGAGATGAGAATTGCATTGCATGTCTTGAGTCAGTGTTGACAAAAATGTCCCAGTTCTGTGGCTACAGCTTCAGTAGATTTCTCTTGACATTGCCTGATGCACTGCATTTTGCACATTGCTTTGTATTTGAAAAAAGCTGAGAACATAAAGGTGCAAGTATATTTTGCAGTGTAAGGCTTTTGAGTGGTCATTGAAGGCTTTATTTAAGGGGAAAGCTAATAAGTTACAATCACTAATGTCCTGGAGAAGAGCAGCAATGAAGGTGACTTGAGTGACTGTTCTGTATGTATATCTGATTGCAACTCTTTTTTAGGCACTTTGCAGTATAACAATACATCTCTTTCTGAAACAGAAGTATCTGTACTTAAGTTATGGTTCCTAACTCGACTAGGCCAACTTAACAGCTCTCTGAAGCAGAAATGGGACTCCCCTTGCTCATTTCCTTCAGCTTCGTTTTCTTGTCTTTGCTCTTCTTCCTTTGGGAAGTCTTTTACTGTCCTAACAAGTTATATACCCTTCTGGAAGGGTGTAGTGACAAAGCCAGCACAGTGTAGCCAAAAATGGTGGGAAATCCAAGAGTGGACTGTGGCTTCCTTTCAACGGTGCTGAGCCATCACATTGCTGTACCCTGGCTCTTCATCCTCATGCTGAAGCTGGGACAAACCTTTTTAAATTTCCTGCCATTGGAAGGACAGGGCAGTTCTCCTTTCTTTCCCACTTCATGATTCAGCTTCTGCCTTTGTATCTGTGTTCAGTCTTTGGTTACCATACATAGCTTGAAAGGAAAATAATTTTCTGTTTTTTATGAAATTAGTTTTCTTCTGGAATGCCAACTAAAATTGTCTCCCCCTCTGGTTAGTGAGCAGCAGGGAGGGCAGTGTGAGGGAAGAGGTAAAGCCAACTTGTTGTGATTGGGGGATAGAAAGGAAATGAAGCTTTTCTGTCTTGGTGCTGGACAGTCATAAGATTGGCTTTGTTATAAAATCTACAAGTATTGTGAGGCTGTGGTCTAAACAGTTCAAACCAAACTAGATTGATTCTGCTTGATCCCACCCTTGATGGCATTTGCTCTGCTGGGCTTGTCTGATTTTGCAGGCATCTAGGCTGGGAGCTGAGCTGCTGGAATTGTTTTTCAGGAGGGTTCCTTTTCTGATGCCCAGTTCTGTGGGCTAATCATGCCAGCCATGGGTGAGTTGAATGCTGGTGTGACCCCATGGGAGGGATGGATAGGGAAAAAGGGGGTTGCCCTACAACTTTGCCAACTTTGCTTGTTTTCACTATCACATTAATAAAATGTTTCAACTACTTCTACATCTGCATGGGTTTTGTAGATGAGATAATTGGCAAACATGATGCAAACAAGAGGGGGATGTTATGTGAGTAAGACACTGTTTCTGCAGCCCTGAGGAAGATTGAGTTACAGTGACAATAATCAGGAGTTTGTGAAAAATATGAATCAACAAAGGAGATAAAGGAGGCTCTGATGGATAGAAGGTACTTGACTGGGGCTTCTGGGAGTCAGTGTGAGACGTTCTTGGTATGTTCCTGGCAATCATGTTCCCATGGTGATAGGAAAGCACTCAGTTATCTGTGTCTTGTTCTGGACTTGTATTGGACAGATGGAAATCAAAATACAGATCTTATACTTCTTGCATAATTAACATTTGCATCTCACTGCTGTGAGATGTAACCGAGGCCAAAAGATTAACAGGATCAGGAAAGAAAAGGGATTATTCATTTACAGTACATTATGCTAGGTTAAATGAAAGCTTTGTAAGGCCTTTGTAAAGAATTGAAAAACCATTATGCAACAGGGAACAAATAAAGTGCTAACCAAAGGGGATTAGGAAGAAACTTCTCTGGTAAATGGGCTATTCCATGGGTGTCCACTGTGAGGTTTCTTGTACCTCATATTAATCATAGGCAGGTTTTAGGTTCAGCAGTTCATTTCTTTGCAACAATTTTTATGACCATTTAAACAGATGCTATCTGTTGATTTGAATAGAAAGGCATAGCTGGAGGGACTGCTTAGGGAAGCAAAGTTTAAATTTAGTTGTGCACAAGATCTCTTTCCAGGAGAGAGAGCCTCTGGGGAAAGGCCAGGGTCTGCCACCATCGAAGTGTAACCAGAAACCTGACAAAGAAATAGCAGGGGTGATTATTTGCAGTAGGGAGGTGTGGTGAAATTTCTAAGTGAGAAGCATGTGGAACATCAAATTGGTGCCAGGGAGGTTTAAAAATTCAGCTTAAATAGTGGGCACGTTTGAGAACTCAATGTGTGTCTGATTTCAAGTGTGGTAATAAAAAAAAATCTTATTAGTAAAAATTGGTGTTAAAACCAAATGAGGTGATCTCAGCAGCAATAGAAAGGGCCTTTATGGTGTGATACATATGTTTCTGTAATTAGCAGGACAAAACCCCTAATAAATTAATCATGAATTTGATTGTTAATTTAATAGGCAAACTGATGATTCATGGCACACATAGGGTAGATTAGTTGTCAACTGAAGTAATACTGTAGGATTTCGAATTTCAATAGTGAAGGAAAATGTGAAAGAGGAATTGTGACGAGTGCTGTTTGAAGAGGCTTCCTCATGTAGTCCACCTGTTGACTCTTGCAGCCAAATAATCTCTGAGAGAACAGCTAGTGGTGAATGCACAGGTATTGATGGCTGACATTTTAATATAAAAATGAGGGAAATGAAAGAAACTCAGATAACTTATTTAAAACTGTACGTCTGTTAATGAGTAACTACTATCCATCAGCAAAAGCTTCTCGACAGAGAAGTAGCTGTCCTTATTCTGCTATTTAGAAGGATGCTATAGATTTTTAGATTCTAAAAAAGTTTATTGAAGAATAAACATAATAAATACCTTAAATGGCTTCCTCCCTCCTGGTGAGGCAAAAAGGAGTCCAGATGGAGGTCTGGTCTTCAATATCTTTGTGCTGGCTTAGGAGGATTCCAGCTCCAGCTTTGCCAGTTTGCTCTCTGTACTCTCCTTCTGAAATAGCAATCTGTGGTTTTTTTCTCTCCCCAGTGGTCATATCCTGGTTAGCAGATAAGGAGGAGAGCCAGTGGCATGGCTTGGGAAGCACTGTCTGATGTAGTCATGTGGAATTACCTTTCTCAAGCTAATTAAATACAAGTACACAAGGAATTATTTGGAATACCCTGATCTTTTTTCCCTGATGGTATTTATCAAGCTGATAAAGCTCAAGTAATACCAGTAAATGCCTTTATTTCAAAATTTGCATACAACCCTTGTTATGATTGCATGATGTAGGTGGATGTCTCTGCAGATAGGACTTCATGAGTCAAAGCAAGCCACCACAGCAGCACCTCTCTCCCTGCTCCCCATTTATCAACTTCTGCATTGATTAGACACCTCTCTGGCCTGATAAAGTAGTGCCAAAAAGCCACACCAAGCCCCCAAAATAGAGGAAGTAATGGAAATTCCACTCCCCTCTTTGGTGAGAGACACTTGTTAGGTTGACTGATCAGGCTGTGGAGTTGTAGTCCCTGGGCACTTTCTGAAATGTGCAGAAGGGTGAGTTCCTCTGTGCTTACACAGATCACCTGCTTTTGAGTGGCCTTAGGTGTTTCCTAAAAATGGGGAGAAAATGCCATTCTCGAAATAAATGGGAGTGGGGAGGAAGAGGAATGCTTGTGAGACTGCATTGGATTTCTAAAATCTACAAAACAAGGCAGCTTGCGTTTAGGAATTTAGACTGACTGGAAAGAAACCTCTCTAATTTGTTGATTTTATGTATTTGTTCATGTCAGTAAACCTTAAATGACCAAGGAAGCCGCAGGGAGGGGGTGGGAAAATGAGTGAGTCAATAATGTCAAAAAATGGGGCATTTTTATTTTAAAAGCTGGAGGTCAGTTGCACTCGCTTGAGTAAGTAGATAATTGTATTTGCTGATAGACAATTTTTGGTCAATAAAAATAATCTAATGTCAATTCATACAATTTTCTGGGGTAGGAGAGAAAGTATTTTCAGATGAATTTGCTGTAAGCCTTTTCAGTTCTTGTTAAGATTAAAGCTCTGTTTTGTAATTGTATTGATAAAATGCACTCTTTTATAATGTATCTGATTTAGAATGGCTTACTTCATTGATTACCAAATTAAAGTGATACAAAATCAATAGTAACACATACTAAAAGGATTAAGGACAGGATAACTGAAAAATCTCAATACAGTTGTTAATGGAAAGTCAAAATCTACTGGCTGTGTCTTTTTCTTCAGTAAGTGCTTTCCTTATCTGCCAGTGATCAGGAAGAAGTATGGAAGCTTCAGTGGTGAAGTTTACCTTGGATGCAAACTGGTCCATTACTGCAAAGGGGTCTAAGTCACCAATTTTTTTTCTACATTTTAGCCATGTATTTTAATTCAGCTAAATAGAGTGTCTGCTAAACACCTAGCAAAAAAAAAGATGCAGGCTTCACTTTTGGTGGAGGAGCTTGTGCTTTGAAACTGGTACACTCTAAAAATGAGTTGAAATGTGATGAGTTACAGTCAGGAAATGGCTTTTGGAGTGAGGCAATGCCCATGATAACAATGCTTGAGTTACCAATATGGTTGAGTCTAACCTTATGGTGCTGCTAGGAAATTTGTGATGTCAGGAGAGTTGCCTGTCAAACTGAATTTAAAATTCAGGATCTTTGGTTACACCAAGTTTGACCTAGTGAACAGTGACTTGCTCACTGAGTATAAGGGGTCTTACATTCAGGGAGTCTCTTTAACCAGCCCAAGGTCTAAGATCCAGTTGCTGGAAACTGATTTTGGTGGTTTCAGTCTTAGGGCATGCCTTATAAAAAATGAACTGCCAGTTAATAGCTGAAGCTAAGAAGCTTTATAGCTCTATTACAGTGTGTTAATGAGGCTTTTCTTAATCTAATCAATCTATCACCTGAAAGTTGAGGCTGAAGTTACACTGGAGATGCTCAATGGCCTCCTTTTATTACAAAAATGTTGCATTTGTCTCCATGAAGACAAAACCTTCCCTCCTCTGTTTTACCTTCTCCCTTCCCCTCCCTCCCTATTTAAACTGTTCATAAGCAAGTGCCATATATAGGGTTAGAGTTGGTCAAATGACTTTTGAATTTCATATGGGCAATTTCAGTGCCAGTTTGTCCTCAGCATGCAACAAATACCATGAAAGGAACCACAGCAGAGATAAGAGCTGTAGAGGACAGAATCAGTATGTGCTTAAATCTTCTATATTTTTGAGATGTGCAAAACTTGCCTCTTTTTTGGTATAAGGGATACATAGGAGTGAGAGCAGAGAGCATGTGCGTGTGTGTGCATGAGTAATTTGCATTTAGAGTGTCTCCTCCTTAACACCTGACATTAAATATTTATTTGTTATACCAGCATTAGCTGGTATTACTACTAATTCTTTCAAAATTGCATGTTCACCTCCAGTGTAAAATCTCTTCATTTTTCAGCCTCTCTGGTTCCAGACTCTGCCAGTTGTATGACCCCTTTTGTTTCTTCCTGTGAAATTTGCAAATTTACTGGTTTGCAATACAGACTGAGTGCCTTCAGTTTTTAAGTCTTTGGCTTTTATTAATATGCAGTGGACTGACAGTGTTAATATGGTGTGGTTCTTAAAGTGCCAGGTGTATAGAGGAATACTATTTTTTTCTTCCTTCTAATGAACTGTGATTTTTCCCTTTTCCCCCAGTTGAGTGGGCTTGCAGTCATCATTTTTAACACTAAATGGCATGTTTCTCTTGCTCAGTGGTTGTGGCCTGCTAAAGCTTTGTGTGTTTCCCTGGTCATTTTAATGCCACCAGCTCAGCTGTTTCTTTGAAGTGCTGCTGATTAGAAAAAGAAAAGAAATCTGGAAGGCAGAAAGGGTAGAGAAGAAAACCAAAAGTGCTTAAGCAAAGGAGCAGCTTTCAAGTTAGTACATGGATTAAGGCTAGTTTCCACAGGTGGGATAATGGGAAGAGCTCACAGGTGTACAGTGTCTTATATGTGTTATGGAGGAATAAAATTTATAGCTAATGTCCAATATACACATTGAATTGCTCCTGTTTGTTTGTATTTCCCCTTTCCTGGATAAATGTACATTCTCATATGAGACAACTGGCATAATGGTGGCCTCTTGTGAAATTGCAGGCTGAATGTTCCTGGGTAAGCTTGCTGTGCCCTCCTTGAAGAATAGGGATCACTGAGAGATGATTATGCCAGGTACAAGGACAGGCATTTTGTAAAGTCAGCACAAACAGGAGTGACTGATACTGAGTCTGTTTCTTATCAACCTCCTGCTCTTTTGGGAACTGATAAGCATCATGTTGTTATTTTTACTTAACCAGGTTTCCAAAGGAGAGAGGGATTTGTGTTACGTTTTTCTTACTTTTCCTTTCCACTCTTCCTCAGAAACAGTTGTCCAATTTTAACCAAATTGAACAGATTATGATGTTTCAATGATGTTGAGTTCCTGGTGAATAAGAGATAAGACCTTGAGTTTATGTGCAGTTAATACAGGGATTCCTAATGCTTCAAGTGTGAGATTTCTCATGTTACAATTTTTCATGGAAATAACTGCTCTATTTTCATGCTCAACAAGTCGTCAAAAGCCAATCAAATGCTAGGACTTACCAAGAAAAGATCAGGGTGCAAAGTAATACAAGAAAAAACAGCTTTGTGCCACAATCCATTAGTGCTTCTTTCTCTTGGGTACTAGACTCCACAGCTCTTCTCCTCAGACATTAAAAAAAAAATATGTAGAAAAGCAGCACTAGGAATCATTTTATGGAATCCATTAACACTTTTAATGCACAACTTTGTGGACTTGAGATAATCATCCTAGAAGATAGAGCTTAGGGGGTATATGGCAGAAGTCAGTGAAGTGTCATGGAGAGGGAATGGATGCTTATAGTTCATGGATTCTTTTTGTGCAAGAAGTAAGGGGGCATTAAAGTAGTGCTGCAGAAGGAGATAGAGTCAAAGCAAAAATAGTAAAGAATGTTCTTTATTGTATGATTAGACTGTAAGAGTCCTTGCTGCAGGCTGGTTCCTCAAAGCTTGCAGGGCTTCAATGGGATATTAATGCAGATTCATGGCAGAGAAAAATCCTGTTGGGGTTACTTCATGTTTAGCAGCATCCTCTGCCCCCAAAAGTCTTTGATTTGTAATTGAGGGTGGGAAAGGGTGGGCAGTGTCTTAGGTACCACCTGTGTTCCTGCTTCCCAAGAGCCATGGGATATTAGCAGGGATACTTGGGCCCATCCTTTCCCCTAAGCCTGCAGGGGCTGTTCTTACCTGAAACCTGAGGAGGGAAAAGCTTTCTTGCTCGTGACTGTGCCAGAGGAAAAGCAGAGAAAGCCTGATCCTCCTCTGTATGGCTTTTCTGGTGGGTTGGCCATCCAGTCAGTCCCCCTCAGGTTCCAAATAGCCCCAGTGCCTGCTCCCTGGCTGTTTAACCAGCTGGTGTGGAATGGACACAGTGAGAAGTTGGGGTGAAGAGCTGCAGGCAAAAGTGGCGAGCTGTGCGTGCAGGATGCAAAGAGGCATGGGATTAACAGAAAGGGGGATCCGTGTTTGTGGGTAAGGGACAAAGGGCACGTTTTGTGTGGAATGAACCGCTGGTTGTCAGTCACAGAGTGACTTTGTACTTTTACTCTGAGACTTAGAAAGCTCATACAGAAAGAGTACAGTGAAAATTTGAAATATTACAAAGCACTTGTCGGAGAGGTACTGTCTTGTGGAAGTCTTATAACTTGCCCAGAAGGATTTGAGTTTCTGACTTTTCTCTTCCAGCTGTGTTTTTTCTTGACGGCAAGGTAAAGAATGGCAGGGATTTTCCAAATGCTGTAGTGTTTCTTAAACTTCAGTTCCTTGCAGCAGAAAAGAGAAGCCATTTCCTTCGCAGGCATCGCCTCTTCTAAATAACAGATATTCACTTTACATGCTGAGCAATTGCTGGACCAGGAGCATATCCAGAGGTTTATTTTCCCGTGTTAATCAAGGAAAAATGGATGTGCTTTTGAGTAGATGTTTCCTTTACAAGATGTGGTAATTGATGTTTCACTTGCTGAGTGTTTAAACTCTGTAGCCAATATGAAGCAGATACAAGCTCTTTCTCGTGGCCAGCTGTGCAAGTTGCTATGGGAACTCGGTGGGGACTATCTGCAGATTGCTGCTCTGGGGACCACACCTGGCTTATTTGCATTCAATTTAAGTTGGGGGAAATTCAAAAGAAGAAAAGAGGAGTGTAGACTCACCGGTAGGCAGGCAAAAAAGGGCTTGTCATTTTGAGACTGTGACATTGGATGGGAAAGATGCTCGTGTGCACGCTTCTTGCAGGCTCATGCAGGGTTCTGAATTTTGTAGCCTTTTTTACATGCATTTCACCAGTGTTGTGAGGCTTGTTGGAAATGGAATGTCACAGAGGATTTTTTTTTTTTTTTAAATGCTTCTGACTTAGTTAAATCCCATAGAATTTGCTAACTTTCTCTGCATCTTTAATGAGTAATCTCTCTGTGATGGTGAGGAATTGTGAAAGCAATGTGGAATACAGGTCCTTCTTTTAAAATGGCATGTTAGATCAACTCAGTGCAGTATTAAAATGTCAGTGCAATATTGAGTGTTGCTGGAGAGCTTAGCTTGAGGGTTTTTTTTCCTGAATACTGAATTGCTCTTCTTTCAGTGGTGACTGACTTCCTAAGAAGGCTGGGGAATGATTTTCATTCAAGTCAGCAGCAGTGGTCAGTTGGCAGCTTTTGGGCTATTTGTGGTGGATTTTTGGAGATGATGGTATCCTGGCACTTAAGGGCTTTACTTTTTTTCTTTTTTCTTATTTGTCCATTCTCACTACAGCAAGTTGCCTTTTGATCAAGATTGGACAAAAGTGATGAAAACAGCACTGTGTGCTGACTCGCTCTTTATGCAATTTCTTTAACTGGGTTGGCACTGTCCTGGTACCTTTCTGCAGAAAATAAGAACATGTAAAATGTTTTCAGAACAGTAGGTTTAGAAGTTTTGAGAAATCTGAAATCACTACCCTATTAAAAAATATATATGAACATATATACACTATATATAATATACCAGTTTTATAAAAAACATAAAATACGTGGAAATAAAAAGTATATATGTTTACGTATCAACTATATATATGGAAAATTCTGAGGGTTAATATGGGATTGTCTGTAAACGGCTTCAGTTCTGATTTGTTGTTAATGTCACCAGAGCTGCGGTGTCCCTTGAGAATTCCAGTTTTCAGCCTGACTTGATGCTGTAGATCAGCCTACAGGGGTTTTGTGTACAGAGGTCTCAGACATTTATGAGGTGTACTTGTTTAATTTCTATAGATAGGTCTACTATGACATCTTAGGGTTATTAGTAGTTATTTTTAAATTCTGATGTGAGAAGTTCCTTGAATTTGGGGTTAGTGCTCTAAGCTGGGTCTGTGGTAAGCTATTTACTGCTGTAATTGTATTTGTTACTCTGCTGCTACTTCTGTCAGCCAGCAACTCCCCATTTTCTTTACTTTCAAAACCTTGCAACTGTAATGCCTTCTTCAATGCCTCTGATGAAAACAAGTGATTCTACAGATAAGTTTTATGGTGTAGGGATCACATTTCCATTTTTGAGCATGAAAATTACCTGTGTGAGACCAGAAATCAGAGTATTCTCCAGAGCGGCGTTGGTGGGGTAGGTGCATATGTGAGTGGACTTGATGAAAGTTGTCAGCATTAGTGCTGAGAGTCAGTGTCCCAAAGAAGAAATAAATAGTTGGTTTGAGATTTTGATTTCTTCTGTTTGTCACACAGTTTGCCTGACAGAATTCACAAGATGAGTGTGTAACATAGGAGTGGACTGAAGCTGTAGAGAGTGAATGTTTTAAGGCAATATTCCTGCTGAAACCATCTTTCCCATTTGTTTGTTTCTGCTCCTTGCTGCCTTTGTGTTTCACCAGGGTAAGCATCTCTCCTCCTGGATTAAAAAACAGATTTGGGTTAGCATTTCTCCTTACAGTTGGAGTAGTTTTAAGACAGACCAAGTCTCTTGTGTAGTTGTGTAAGAGGCAGCCAGGCAGCAATGCTGCTTTTTGCTGCCTCAGCATTCATGGCCCATGGTTGTGGTGCTGACAGGGCCCTAAATTAAGTGTCCTGGTTTTAATTTTTGATTTCTCTGTGAAAAAAAGGAAAAGAAATATTTGAGACTTGTGTTTTATTGAGGAATGGGCAACTAAGAATTTAACTATTCTGGGAGTCCCTTTTGAAAATTCTTAGGCCTTTTGACCTAATTTTTTCAACTGTCTTTTTTTACTCTGTAATTTTTAAGTAGATAATGAAGTTTTTGAGAGGATTCTGCTCCTGTCAAGTTCCAATCAAAATAAGTTACAAAAAGTGAGGCAGTGAGGAAAAATTTACCTCTTCTCTGATTTGCTGAAGAAATAAACAAGACATTCCTGCCCTGTGTCCATGGGCCTGCAAATAAAGCGTGTGTGTCTTCCCAGCAAATCCTCTGCAAACACAGCCACAGGTGTCAGTCATGCTGCCTGTCCTTCAGCATTGCTTCTAGTAAACCCCTGCTTATGGGTATTTCCTGGAAGAGCTGACCAATGCCTTTTCTGCTTTAGCACAGCATAGGTGCCAAAACGGGCACAACTGGGCTTGTGAACATTTCCTGGAAAATCACACGTAGGTCGTGCTTCATATGCGTAGTTATGCTGTGGTCTTCACTTTCTGCTGTTCTTAAATTATTGTAAATTAAAGACCCAAGTGCCTAAGCACTGTATATTTTCTTTTTCCCCTGGCTGATAGCAAATACAGTCTTACGTTAGCTCTGAGCAGCCAAAATGATAGATACTTGGATACGTGTGCTGATGGATGGAATCAGTGTCTGCAGCATGAATAACTCTGTTTCTTTCTTCAGATCTTGCATCTGGCAATTTTTTGTTCAATTTGTAACATACAAAGCAGCTTGTCTGGAATTTGGCCTTTTCCTCTTTTGAGATCAAATAATTTAAGCTTCAGAAAGAAGCATTCTCATGACATGTCTTGTGGTTCCTACAGGTGTTAATAGTGTCTGGATCAGTGTGCTGAGGGCATTAAAGCAATATCCTTCCTCGGATTTGAGATAGTTATTAAGGAAGGGAGAGCAAAAAGCAGTTCCTGCAAAGCACGGGCACAACAGCCGTGCAACTTCAACTCATACAATGAACTGCAGAGATTCTGTGTGTGCTTTCTGCTATTAATTTGTTTGTCAACCACTCTAATTAGCTAACTAGAGCTAAATACTATCAGGGCAGTTGATATTGATGAATCAAGTTGGCTCCAGCAGGACTCATTGTGAGTTTAAACCCGTGGCTTTGATTTATGTGTTCTGAGAGTGACCTGTAGTGCAGTTAATGACAAGTGGTGTGGAGGCTCTGGGATTTGGGCAGTGCTGTGTGGTTAAGTCATACACTGAATTAGTCTCTTCTTTGTAGAGCCCCTGTTCATCAGGCTAGACTAGTAATTGCTGCTTTGGCAAAGTGGAGAACAGGGAAACAGCGTGTTGGCTTAAGGCATTGTGTTTTGATTTACAGATGAGTTTGAAAAGAACATTTTTAAGCTTTGAGGGCCAGTCCCTGTAATGGGAGTGGACATGAGGAGGCAAAATTAATGCTTTTGCACATACGGTGATGCTTCCAGACTGTAATACACATACAGCTGCTAAAACAAATATTTCTGTTCAATATTTGAGCTTGGCATAAGTACTCTTCATATGTCAAGGCAAGTCAATTGTGCTGTGATTTGCATATTAGATAATATTTATTTTTCTGAAATATTTGGTGGTTTTAGTGTGTATTGCAATAACAATTTGAAACTACCAGTACTTATGCCACCTTCATTGCTTGGTATTTTGGTGGTATGAGCTGCATTTTCCTTTTCCCATTCAAATGTGTGCTGAATTTCAGTAGCATGTGGGGAAGACACGTTCCCATAAATGTCATTTGTGGGAACAAAAGACCCCTCTTTAGGTCCAGGAGGTACATGAGGTTCCCTGCCAGGGGAAATTTGGGGTCACCCCATTCTTCTTGGAGCTGATGGTGCTCCAGGTTCTCCAGCTGCCCCAAGATGCAGCATCTATAAAAGCTTGCAAGCTTTTCATGAGGCTGATTTTGGGTTTTGTTTGTTTTAGGGAGGGGGGATTTAGGGAGTAGGTGGAAGTAATATGGTGGGTTTTTTTTTCTTCAGTACTACTATAACATAGACCTGCATCCTTAAATTGTCTCTTTTTTCCTAATTCTGGTCAATGTGGGAGTTTTACTGATCTTGTTCTCCAGCCCTCCCTTGTGTTTTGTTCATGTAATTTCACATCAGTCTTCTTTTCAGACTTTATTTTGTCCTGCAGTCCTTTTCTGAAAAGCGATGTGAGGCATGCAAATCCTATAAAAGTAATAAAATACATGCAGTGTTAACCAATGGACAGTACTTGTCAGTGTGAAGTATTTTAGATTTGACAAACCAATAATTTTAAAGGAGAATGACACCCACACAACTGGACAAAAATTCAAAACAGGTGTTTCCCATACAGTAGTCACATTTTAAGAAAATTTTATGCATGTTTAAAAAGAAATCCTGCTCAAGTTTGCGTGTTACTTTTCACATACAAGTTAACTTGAACAATGAATATGGAATGGCATTGTACCATACCTGGAGTGTGGTGGAATCAGCATGATTTGTTCATTTTCTATGCTAACTTCAAGTTATGGAAGGAGGTGAATGCTCTGAAGGCAATAAAACGTGCTAATATGCAGCAGCTTTGTGTTAGGTGGAACGTGGTAGTTAAACAACACAAATTGGTTTTCAAAGGTGTGACACTTCAGGTTGTTTTTTTTGAATTAAGTTCCTGGAGTCAGTGGTTATGATGCATGTAAATAAACAAAAAACACTCAACACGAAAGAGAAAAATCTCAAGCCATTTTGAGATAGTCGTGAAAACCGTGAGAACATGAGTGGAACACAAGAGCTTAATTCAGGAGATGCAGAGACCTAATGTTTGCTGCTCTTCAAAATGTTACATCATTTCTAAGTAAGTGTTATGGCAATAACATTTACTTAGTCAACAAGGGTTGACTGCACTGAATTTTTATCCTTTGCTGTTAAAAAGAAAACACTTTTATGTAAATATAATATGGATGCTTTCTCATGTGCTCTGGCTTGTAGACAGTAAGGGTAGGGCAAAAGTGTTCAAATTATATTCATGAATGACAGAATTAGCTGTGAGTTTCAAATTAGGCTGTTTGCTTGTGGAATTTACAATTCTGTATTTTTTGAGTAAGGGTATTTATTTTATTTTCTCTCGTTGCATCACTGCTGCCCTTTTTTCTTCCCCTCCTTGTGTGGTGGTATTGTAAATTTGTCATAAACACAGTTTATTTTCTATGAAAAAAAAAAGACTTAATCCATAGTAGTTGCTGCCTTCTGTGGACAAAAATAAGTTGAGGCGAAAAAAACCAAACCCACAAACAAACCCTTTTATATAAATGTATCAGGTGCTTACAAGTATCCGCTGTCCTGCACTGATAAGATAAATTAGCATTCCTGCTTAGCTCTCCACATACTTAATTTCCTTCAAAAACATACACAAAGGAATTCTGAAAGGCATTTTGTGTGGTTGAAAGTTTTAAAGGATAGTTATGATTTGCGTTTGTGAGAAGTAAAATTAGATGTAGACTAAAATTCCAATTCATAGCAATTGCCTAATGACCGGTAATTCTAAATCAGGCCAATTTTACTTGACTTTTTCAGGCAACTGCTCTTTAGTTTTCAGAGCAAACTTACCAATTTTCAGATAAAATCAATTCTGTTAGCCACAGTCAAAGGTGGTGGCTAAATTTAGAGTTAGCTTGCAGCCCTAGCCATGAAAAGGCTGTTGTCTGTCTGTAATCACTCTAAGAGGATTGTGCCAACTTTAGTAACCGTTGATTTTGTTGGAGTATGTGATTTTTACAATTTTTTAATAGCACATTGGAGTTCTGTTTGTTGAAATTTTTGTTAGGTTTCATTTGGCTTGTGGGATGGAGACTTGGAAATGTCTTGAGTTAAAATGTACCTTCAAAGTGCAATGTCCTAGGCATTGATACGGTAAAGAAGGCAGCATGCTAATATTGCAGGTAATACTGTATTTCCTTTCCTTGTGTTTTGTATTCCATTTGTATATATTCCTTTGCACTTCAAGTACACTGTTTAAAAGGGGAATAATGAGTTGGCTTGTTGGGTAATCTCATCAGAAAGTGCAGCTCTAAAGTTTGCAAAGGTCATGCTTGTCACTGAGCTGCATAGGGGCAGAAATTTCTTACCTGTCATGGAGGGCATGTAGTAAATGACCTTTTAGTAATATATGAAAAAACATCAATATCAAACATGAGTTGCATAGTCTACAGGGAAAAATGATGTTCCCTTTCCAAAACCAGAGTTACTAAGGAATCAAGTATTGTCATTATTAATGAATAAAGAAAGTGACGTATTCGTGGGACAGACTGCAAAAGGAGGACATTCATTTGAAATGGTATGGTGTGGAAAATACATAAAAAGTGACAAAAAGAAGTGAATGGGGTAGAAAGAGTCTCCTGAAATGTTATCTGCAGGTTCCAAAGTGTTCGGCTGAAGAAAATACTTGCCTTTGTCATACCTGGCTCTGTGTTAGTTCCTTTGGTTTTAATGAAGGGTTTGAATAGGATTATGGGGGGGAAAAGTCATTAGTGTAGAAACAGTAGAATTGGCTGAAGAGGAGAGACACATTTTTAGCTTCATGGGGTGTGAAGAGCTTTTTGCTTATCACAAGGTGCAGCATTTTCTCTTTTGAGAAGTGTCTTTGGAGGAAAAATGAAACTATGAGCAAAGCCCAGGGTGCTGGTTTGCTTAAACTTGAGTACCAGAAGTGTGTAATTGGTTCAGGATGTTAAGTAACTTTTAAAAAGTATCCATAAAGAAAAGAATGGGCAGTGTTGTGGCAGAACCTAAAGAGAACATTAAGCTAATGTATTCCACCACTGGTTTTGGAGCAGAGTGATAGGCACTGTTCCTCCCCAGACATTTTCCTTCTCTACTGCAACAGAGACTGTCAATGGTAATTTTAAACAAACAAACAAAAAAAAGCCACCCAGAGCAAAACAAAAAGTGGATGCCCCAGCCCTGGAAGTGTTCGTGGCCAGTCTAGGTGGGGCTTTGAGCAATCTGGTCTAGTGAAAGGTGTCCCTGTCCAGGGCATGTCCTTGGAGCTGCATGATCATTGAGATCCCTTCCAACCCAAACCATTCTATGAATCTATGAGCTTAGATAAAAATAAAGATAATAAAATTGTCAAAGAGTGAAGTGATCACTGAAAGAACCATTTGATTTGGGTATTTTGTGGTGTTTGGTTTTGGTTGGCTGGTTGGTTTGGAGTGGGTGTTTCTTTGTCTCCTTTTTCTTGGCCAGTTGTTAGTTTGACAGGTCAACACATGATTTTTTTTATTTTTATTTTTAATTTTGATCAGGCTGTTAGTGGATGTTAGAGCTCCAGTGAAGATTTGCATGGGGATTGGTGTTTGTGAGGCAGATCAGCCATGGCCACAGGCGTGCCCGGAGCTAACGGCCGCTTCCTGCGCTCTCGGGCTGCACCTGTGTCCCACCAGCCCAGCACACTCTGGCTTGAGGAGAGCTCTGCTGCTGCCCCAGCTCAGCCACTTGCTTTCTGAAGAGCTCATTTTGTCACACCATTGGGGTCCAGGTTCTTCCAATAAAGCAAACAGGTTATCTCCCAGTGCACTCCAAAAGCATCTGTGCAGGAGTGAAGTTTACCACAGGTCTGTGAACCATGAATTGTTCCCTGGGAGGGACCTCAGAGGTCTCACGGAGTAGAAAACCAAGTTGGAAACAAGGTGTTAGGAAAACCTATTCAGCACATGCAGTTGTTTTCCTGTGGTAGGGAGCACCTTCTCCATCTCTTCTTACAATCTTTTTCAAGTGTAGATCACTCATGTTAAATATATAGCTGGGAACATCTTGTGTTAAGTAGAGATATGAACCTGAACAGAAGAAGAGGTCAAGCGTGGAAATAAATTCCAGTCAGTACTGGATGATTGAGAAGTCCCTTTTCTTTCACTCCCTCTTGTTTGGAGAGGTGGTGCTTGAATTCACTTCAGAAATGAGGAGAAGAAAAGTACAACTAGGATATTTTTAAAGGAAAAAAAAAAAGAGAAAAAAACAACTTACTCTTTAAATTCACATTAGCACCTGGAAGTGAGTGGCTCAACCCAGTAATCATCTGCATCATCATATCACCTTTTTCTGATCAGAATATGGAATAATAAATTTTGTCATGTTCACATCATGCTTGAATTTTATATAAATGTTGTTGCTGTTTAGGACACGAGTGTTTGAGTGGCAAACGAACTATTTGAAATTGTTTAATAGAGCCTCATAGTTAGTCCACTTACTTCTGTGGAACACTTTTGGACAAGAAGATTGGTTTCTCCATAGACCAAAGGCTCTTCTCAGTTCTCCAGTACTCCAGCCTACTTTGTGGTCACAGCAGCAAGCGCGTTCTGGTTATCACTGAGTGCTTCAAAGATGCAACGTGGGTGTGACGTGCCCCTTTCAAAACCCACAGCTCTGCAATGAGCTTTCTTTAACCATATTGTGTACGTGCTTGAAGGGATTAGTAATAGAGTTTTGATTTTTTTTTTTTTCCTTGGAAGTCGTTGGAAAGCAAAAGACTAAATCTATTTTGATTTCACTCAGGATAGATTAATGGGTGTCAAATGTTACACAATACTTGACATATCCACTGCTGTTAAGTTGGCCGTGGCAAAGGGATTACCCGATAATGAATCACCAAGCTCTTTAGCCATTTAAAGGGAATCGTGCCACTTCCTAGCGCTGGTAGGACTCTTCCCTGCCCGGGACCTTCCTGAGACAGCGCGTGTTCGGATGTGGAAAACTCCACGCAGATGTGCAAGCACCGGTTTGACAGCTTTGTGTTCAGCTTCTACCTTGCTAATTGTTTTCGTGGGATTATTTGGATTGTGTAGAAAGCTTTTTCCAAATCCCCTTTATTACTGATGTTATTGTTGCCAGCAGGAATAAGATTAAAGGTGCTTAAGTCTGTAGAGTTGTTTCTAATTTGTACGTGTCATTTCAGTGGCATTTGAACAGAACTCTGTCTCTTCCCCTCCCTGATCCCCTGTGGTACTGTGCTTGAGTTAGGGCTGAGAAGCCAAGCTATTGGAAGAAAATTCATTTTGTTCCCTAATTATTATGCTGGCACTCGGGAGATAATTTTTCCCTTCATGCACTGCCAATTAATATGCAAATGAGCTGATAAATATTTATACCGTGATTTAAATTATGCAGGGAGCGCTTTCAGTGTACTCTGCAAATGAATTGTTCATGGACTTCAAAGTGCTGGCTGCTGTGCTAACGAGAGGAGATTTGCATAAGGCCCTAATCAGGCGCATACTGATTAAGCTTCATTATGGAAACTGCCAGCTGCAATCTTTGTTTCTATTTTATTACAAAAAGGGGAACTTTTCACGCTTCAGTCGCCTTGACAATGTCAGACACAGCTAGTAGGAGAGACTAAAACTCCACACAGCAACTGAAGTTTCCCTGTTCAGTTGAAGATTGCTATGGTGTAACTGAAGTTGTATTTCTCCCCCCACCTCCCCACTCCCTTTCATGTTCAGTCAGAGCAGTAGTGTAGATTTGATAGAAATTGCCATTCTCCCGTTCCTTGGACTATCTGAACCTGTGGAGGATACCACAGCAATGCTGGACTGCAGCGACTACGTTCTAGGTGGGTACCAGCTCAGCTCTTTCTTGCGGACACCGAGGCTGGGAGATTGACTATGCATGGTGGCTTAATCACATATGCAGAAGGTATTTGTGGGGCTGAGGCTCACCAGTGAGTCGGCAGCAAGGAGCTGCCTGCTAGATGGATAGCTCGATCTGTACCAGGGAAATACATGCTTTGGTTGGTTTGTTTGTTTGTTTTCCTCTTTTGCCTCGCTCCAGGAGAATTTGTTTCCTCTGCACAGACTTGGGTGATATTAATACAGACCTTTTGCTTTTAGGATTTCAGTCTGAGAAGTATTTGCCTTCTAACAAACACCGGACTTGACTTGCATATCTGTGTGTTACCTATGTTAAAGCATTAAAATGAATGAGAGGGAGCCTAAGTGTTGAAGGAATTTAGTGACTGTGTTGAGCCATTCCACAACAGAATGTATGTTATGTCTGTGTATTTTTAATATAGCGAGGTTCTTCGTGTGTAATAGAAAATAAGGGGGAGTGCACAGTGGTTGCCATTGATACCGTTGCAAGCTGTGCTTAAGGTTACTGGGATAATATATTTCCTGCGCTGAGATTCCATCAGGACTGCAGAACAGACATGCCATAATTCCTTCTTTGTGTCTTTTAAAGTTATTTATAGTAATGGATCATCTCAGTTTTACAATAGGTTTTATTTATTTTCAAGGCTTTTCCCCCTGAAGCTCAGTGTATATATATACATATATATTTTATTATTCTTTTCATTCCATCATATAAGTTCATGTATGAACTTGTATCTATAAGTAAAAGAATATATTTTTGGATGGTAAATTTTAAAGGAGACATTTGAGTATGTTTGTTTCTGAATATGATGTGGTTTTGGAAAATTAATTTCTAAATAATTCTTGTCATGTTTTCACTCACATTAAACTTTGTTTTTTTCCATGCGAATAAATGAATCATTTTTGCTGGTGCGAATGGAGTATTAGGCAGTTCCACTTTAATGGGTGGAAGGAAACAGTTAATGGTGTGTACCATGTTAAGATTTTCTTTGCTTTGCCAGCTGTGTACAGTCCTTATAATGCTTCAGGTTGGTCTGGCGTCCACTGCTTCTTTCTCCTGAATGCCTTTGGAAATGTTCCTGAGGGTATGTGAAAGGCTGGCACAGCACTGCCTGGCGACACCTCAGCCCTGCTAGCAGAGTTGCAGCGTGGAATGTATTCACTCCTGAGAGTTTGATTTCAATCATGCACCTGCTGCTTTCGATCCTTCCTTCTGGGGAGTTTGTTTTTAGATAATGTTGGCACAAGTTGTAGCCCAGGGCCCTTATTTAAAACCCAAGGAAGATCTAAAGGAAGAAAAAATGGTGAAGGCATTAAGGTTTGGGTTTTTTTAGCCCACTTCATTTGTTTATTCTTTTTAAGTTTGAAGCAGAAATTGTACAAGCATATATAAACCGAGTAGCCTTTTTATTCGATGCTGAATGAATCGGTGGGTTGAGTACCCCGCGGATATGAACCTGTTTTGCTGGTAGCAGTTTTGTGCTTCAGATGGATGTTATACCATTTGCAATGGAAATAGAGGCATTGTTCTTGATGCTTTACATGCAGAAGGCCCACGGATTGAACAAGAAATAGTCAGCTGGTGAAATAATGGATGCTATCCTTCGCTTGAACCTGAGCACTACCAGAAAGATGTTTCTTCTTCCAACTTGCTGCTTTTTTCAATAGCAATGTTTGAGGTCTTTGTTAAGGATGGATCTTTACAATAAAACATTCTTCATTTAGATAAGCTTTTGGTAGTTAAGTAAACTTTGTGTATGTCTAGTACTAAAAAACCTATTCTAGAAGGATTTATTTTGCAGCATAGCCTGACAGAAAAATGTGTCCTGGCTTGATTTTTGGAGAGAGGTCTGTACAAAGTTATAACTTTGTGTGACTGAGCAGACTTGCTCATCACACAGGAAGGCTTCTTGTGTGAGCTTCCTCATGGGATGGAAAGTGACTACTCTGCTTGAGTTCTGTGCACAGGACAGCTGTGTCCCCCCTCTGGGTTTAGTTTGCTTTGCTTATTCTATCATTAGAGTCCTGCACCTTGGCTCTAATGCTTCAGTTCCTGCAACAAACTAGCAACAGGAGGCCCTCTGTTGTTTTTCTAGCATGAATTTTCTGAAATGGTTCAGCAAATGAATTCCATGTTTCTGAGAGACCACCTTCTCAACTTGTGCTCTTCCCTTTTGTGGTCACTTGTATCTTGAGTTCAAGCTATTCTTCTGCTCTGAGCTTAAAAATTGCATCCTGTGTCCAGTAGCCTCATGAGTTAGCCTGGCTTCCACAGCCAAATGTATTTGACTTGTAAGAAGTCTTTGCTCTTTTTCCTGTTGGATGAGGACTCTTCATATTTGTGTCTGAAGCAAAGGACTCCCATTTGGTACTCTCTAAAGTGAAATTTCAGTAGCTGTCTGTGGGTCAAGGAATGAACTAATGCTGCTTATCAAATGCATGTTGCCTATAATCACCCGAACAAGTGTGCTGTTGCCTCAACAATAAACTCAATTTGAGATATATGCAATGTCTAGATGGAAACACAGATCCCTCAGCAGAGAGGGCCAAGACAAGAGCAGGCATTTCTGTATAGTCAATGCAACCTATGTTCTGTTTCTAGAGTGTGAATCGTGCTGCCCAAATGTGGAAAATGACAAAATAAGGAGCCTGGAAGCAATAGGTTCTGTACCTGCAACCTTAGCAGGGCTCTGTTTTTCAAGACTGAATTTGTAACTTGAATGTACTAAGCAGAGGTTGTCAAAAACGGGACAGAACTTGCTGAAGTGTGGGCCAACAGCACTCAGCTGCAAAGTTTTTCCTCATTCCCTCCCCCTTTCAAAAAGCAGTTTAACATGTCTGCCTTTATTCCAAGGGTAACATTGATAGTCCAGATCTTTTTTACACATGACTGAACATTTGAAATATTTAAGAGTAGGCATAGAAACTTTCAGAGAAGAGTTGAAGCTCTGGAGAGGTTGTGTTAACTTGTCAGGGGAAGTTTAGTGGTTGTTACAGTCCTCTGGATTTTCAAGGCTCTGTTGGGTTCAACTGCCACAGTTGTTCGTGCGGAAAATGGCACTAGTTTTAAAATATTGATCACAGAATCATGAATGACTTGGTTTGGAAGGGACCTTAAAGATTATCCAGTTTCAACCCTCCAACCCCCCTACCATGGGCAGGGACACCTTGCTCTAGAGCAGGTTACTCAGAACCTTATCCAAACTGGTCTTAAAACCTTCTAGGATGGGGCATCTACCACATCTCTGGGCAACTTGTTCCAGTGTCTCACCACCCTCAGAGTAAGAATTTCTTTCTAATATCCAGTCCAAACTTGCCCTCTTTCAGTTTAAAGCCATTCTCCCCTGTCACTACATTTCTAAAAATTCCCTCTCCAGCTGTCTTGCAGGCTTCTTTGCAGGTGCTGGGAGGCTCTGTAAAGCCTTCATGGAGCCTTCACCAGGCTCTACAACCCCAACTCTCTCAGCCTTTCCCTTGGCTGAGGTGCTGCAGCCCTCTGATCATCTTGGTGGCCTCTGAACTCACTGCAAGAGGTCCCTGTCTTTCCTGTGCACGGGTACTCGCAGGTGATGGCACATGGCAATAGTGCATCTTCTCATTTCCAGCTTTCGTGGGCTGCCAAGCACTGAGGTGTCTGGGCATTCCTGCATCTGTCTGGGGGAAAGATGCAACACAGTTAATGCTGCTCCTGTATTCTTCTCCAGCCTGTTGGTATTTTGGAAATCATTGTTTTGATGAAAGTACATGACAGAGGTAACCTTTTAAGCACCTAGCAGGAGAATATCCTGGAGTAAAGGGTTCATTTTAAGCTCATTGAACTTGCTTTTAGCTCATTATGGGAATGGAAGAATGTGCTCAAGGATTTGCTTACACTTCATTTTATGAGCTGTTCTGTCTTGAGATTCTTTTTGTAATTTTGGTTTGTGATAATGTGGCACACTGGGGTCAGTGGCAAGGAATGAGGAGGTAATAAGCTGGAAAGCTGATGCTGTACACAGAACATCTGTATAGATTCCTATATAAGGAAACTATATTCTCTGTCTGCCATCTGGAGAGGCCCTCTGCATTGCACTGTATTCAGCTGACAGGCTCTGAAACCAGGAACAGACTTTTCAATACATTCATCCAGAGGGAGATAGAAGAGGAATTGTTTTATATTCGTATGGTTTTGCATGAATATATAGGAAATATAAAATAACTTAATGTCAGTGACATTCCAGGAAAATAGAAATGCTGTATTAGGAAAATGGCATCCATTTAATTATGATGACTGAATTTCCTTTCTTTTGTTGGGGTGGGGCAGGGGGAATAAACACAAGAATAATGTAGGCCGTGATGGTCAGGCTTAATGTTTTTGAATCTTGGTGTAATCATTGTTCCTCTTCCCCCCTCCTTTTTTTGCTTCTAAGACTTTCATTGTATTGAAAATTGGGTTCCTACCTATCATTGCCCTCCAGCATGCTTTTATTCCCTTAATACCACGTTTTCACATATGGGAATAATGTCATGGAAAATTTTGAAATAATATTTATCTGGAAGATTCAGTATTGTGTTCTGATTTTGATTGTTCTTTTTTTTTTGTGTTATAAACTGAATTAGGGTAAAGTACATAGCAAATTTCTGCTGTTTTGTACTTCCCTTAAACAAAAAGGTTTGAATAGATTTGGGGATTTTTTTGCTGTATTGTTTTATCTTTCTTTCTGTTTTAATGCAGACTCAAGAATGAACAATCCGTCAGAAACCAGTAAACCATCGATGGAGAGTGGGGACGGGAACACAGGTAAGAAATGATCAACTGGTGCACAAATATTTTCTGGTGGAATTGAATGGATATTAAAAGCAAGATTTCTTTACCCATTTAGTGAGATTTTAAAAAGCCACAAAACCAAACAAATAAAAACCTACACCCTTTGATTTCAGAGACCTGGGAATACTTTTGTCATTAACCCTGCTGCATACAGGACATTATTCCTACCTGCTTTATTGGAGCAGCATCTGCAATTTTATATAAGATTTCCCTTCCCCACTTTTTCTGTCTGTAATGTTTCTGATACTACTGAAGCTCTCCATAAATAGTCTCATTTATTCCTGGCAGAGCAAACCTTTGGCTTTTCTAACTTCACAGTTTATTTTGGGGCTGAAATTTTCCCTGGCAGATGTGGGCCACTGCCCGATCTTGTTTCCGTTTTAGATTTCATTCAAGCTGTTGCAACAGTTCTCAAGAACAAGTCAAATGGAGAAAGCATAATGTATCAAAATTTTAAAAAATTTTAGCCAGCTTTTCTGTAATTTCTTAGTGTGTTAGAACAGAACCTTGAAATTTGGTGGGGAAGAACATATTTTGTGTCAGGGCCAATGTGCCTTTTGGCACATTCTTAAGATGTGACCAAATTCTAAGCCATTGAAGAAGCTTGTTGAGCCACTGTGACTTAATCATGCTGTCTCATGCTTTAATTCCTTTTTGGAGGCAATATAATGCTCATTCTGAAAGTAAGAGAAATTACAGTTCTGAATGGAAAGTGAATAGTTTAACCTAGCTCAGAATCTTTTCTCAGCTTGGAATAGCGTTTGGGAAGTGAAAATTCTAATGAGAAAGAACTTGTTGCTTTGAGAGAAGTCTGGTTACCTTGTAAGAGGAAAACAAGTTTTCTTCTTCATAGATCAATAATAAGAGTTTTATTTTAAACTCTTGAGTTTTGGTGGAATTAACCATTTAATTTTCTTTATCTGAGAGGCTGGATTTTTTCTGCCAATATATGGGTTCAGTCAGAAGGAATTCTGCCTGCTTATTAGTGTGTGTTTTGTTGCTGGCATGTCAGGTTTTATAACTGTCATTGTATTTTTAATGGGAGAGGTATCAATTCTTTTTCTGCACAAAAGTGTTTTATTATGTATTTAATGGTTTAAGATTATATAAAACATTATTTCAAAAACATATGGGCCGTAAATATTTCATGATCATAAACAGCATCAAGGGAACAATGGTTTTAAATATCCCCATGGACTCCTTGTAGCTGGAGGATGTGTGTAAACTTCTGAGGAAATTCAGATTTCCTCCCCTGTGTGACCAGTTCCCTGCATATGCTTTCTCCAGCACATTCCCACCATACTTCTCTCAGGACAACTTTAGCAATTTCACCTCAACTGAGCTGATAAGGAGGAGGATTTGTTTTATTTAATGGTAACCAGTCAATTATCTCAGGAGCATTGCATCTGCTTCAGCAGAGCTCGGCACTTTTAGGCAAATATTTCATCATTTTGAAGGTGGAGGTCATGGTAAAATGAATGTAGGTCCTTTCATGTTAAGAGGGGATACAATGACTGTATTTTTTTATACTGTAGCATTGAAGTTAGCTATTACAAAAGTTTGACTCTGGTGTTTAAAACTTTTTGGAATATTGCTTCTTTAGTTTCAATGTTTCCAGTCTTTCCTTCCAGTTTTTTATCCTGATTTTTAAATTATATGAACAAAAGTAATCTAGAATTTTTGAGGACTCTCTGTTCTGCAGTCATTGCTTTGTTTTAAAATGTAGTGCTCCTAAACCACTGGAGATAGTGATTGATGGCATTTGTGATGTTCTTTGGGAGCTCAAGCATCAGTTGTATTAGTCAACTTGGCAGATGTTAGGCTCTGAAAGGAATACTCACAGAATGTAATTTTAGGCTTCTGATCGAGGTGCTTAGATTATGGTTCTGGGCTCAGTGCATACTTGAGTGAAAAGAAGTCAGCTTTCAGCTCGGATGCTGAGGAACTGGAAGTGCCATTGATTTTCTGTCAGTGCCTGTGCTCCCCAGATAATGTGCGATGATGATTTTTATAAACACTCAGAGTTCTTATTTTTGTAACTTTCTCTAACTGTCTGCTTTCCAGTGACATTTGTAAATCACTTGAGTCTGCTGTGTAAACACTAATAGCCTATCTTTTAAAATTCACTGGATGCCTGTTTGGGTCATTCCTGTTTTAAACTGCAGTCAGAAAATGTGACTTGAAAATGTTGAGAAATTACTGTGGAGCATGAATTTACATTTGGCAGAGCTGGTGTTCTCAGGAAAAAAAAACCAACAGTTACCACTGGTTAAAGATGACAAACATGAGTAGTTCTCTGAGCTATCAGCTAAGTTTCATGGAAGTTAACAAACTTAGGGTTTTTATTTTGAGGTCTAACTATTTAGGAAATATCGTAAAGTCCCCTAAATATATTGGTCACAAAACAGTGCCTGAAATATGACTTCACATTTTTTGTGCTAACTGGACTTCCCTTATAAGCATCCAAAAAACCAACCTGTGTTTCAGACCAATTAAAAACAACAACCAAAACATATGAGTACAGGAGCTGTTGGATGGCTGGTTTTTTAAGAACATGTATTGATCAACTGGTCATCAGTATTGCAGAGTTAGAGAAATCTTTTCCAGGCTTCAGTTGTGGGCAGACAGTCTACATAGTATCTGCTGGAGAAAGGAGAAGTAAGAAAAATATCTTACAGTAAATGGATAGCCACTTTGATCTTCTTTTTATAGGCAGGGCAAAATTTTCCAAACATCTCAACCTTTTTGTTTGCTTAATGCATCTGCTCTTGTAAGAGCTGTGTGAATGCACAACTGTGAAAGCCAAGGTTATAATGATTATGGAAACTGTACTATTATGACATTTATTGACAGAGCAGCAAAATAATAGTTATTGTAAGTGTAGTATTTGGAAGGATTCTAAGGATACTTGTTTGCATTGCTTCATTTCCAAAGATTGATTTTCCAGTTTCCATAAGAAGGAAGTCTGTAGGAGAGAGACCATGAACTATTCTTCAACTGCTAAAATCAGGCAATTATCAATGCTGAACTTGTTATTAGGAAATGTGGATAGGGAAACAACAATTTCTGAGTATTGAGAGTATCCCTGTATCTTTCAGCAGAGGGGGGGGAGAGAGAGTGACCTGGGAAAATATGATGGTGGTGCTGGGAGATGTCCCCCAGAGCACAGTGCAGATGCCCACCCCAGCTGGTTTTGAAGTCTTCCTTCTCCTCAGCTGCCTTCCCTTCCTGAGTTCTTTCTTGCACCTTACTCCACATCTCCCCTGACCTGGAGTTCCTCACTCCTCTTCCTTTCTAATGCAATTTGCAAACTCATGCTGAAGTCTGGTGATTGTAATCTGGAATTTTGAGAGTAAGTTGTTCTCCTGACTGCAGGTGTAGTGTTACCTTGCCTGCTCTACTTTGTCATGCCTTTACCCTCTGCAGCTACAATTCCAAAATGCCACAAAATAATCCATGTTCAGTACCTACTGTTCTGTTCCTTTCCCTGGAGTAGCACTGTATTAGTCTTCATCCAAACCAACTCTCTGAAGTAGCTGAGCAATGGCTGAATTTATGTCAGAATTTAAACATGCTTGGTTTACATTGTACCTCGACTGTAAGGGTAAAGTTTCATCCTTACAGCTTGCTGGGGCCAGAGCACCCAAACCAAAACAAAGTACTGGTGAGCTACCAGAAGGGACAGGACAGGGAGGATGGAGCCAGAACCAAGAAGAAAGGAGAGATGGGACATGGAGAGTTCCCACTCTTTTTGGGCTCTTTATGGTGTTGGCAAGCCCTAGCAGTTATGGAAATTGGGATGAAGATGGAAAATACATTAATACCCTGGACTGTTAAAATCACAATACATGTGATTGTATTTGCCATGTTTTGTATTTAACTCTTGCCTGGAGCTAAAGTGGCATTCTCATCCTTTCATGTCCTTACAATGTGCTGACCTTCTGCTTCTGACACCTCCATTTTCCAGATTTCTTATTAGATTTCTTGCATTCCATGGGAGTGGTGCCACATCCTTCTGAGCACCTTAAAAGCAAGGCCTTTCATATGCTGAACTCACTTTATTCTCCTTGCTCTTCTTCCAAAGACAAAGGCATCAGGTGGTAAATTCAAACCAGGGTGGCATTCCTTCCAAAATTAAGGCTGCATCCAGAGGGGAAGAGGCACTCTGCTTCCAAACACCAAAGAAGGTTTAAGATTCGAGTAGTAGAACAGAGAGTAAACATGTGTGATGTGGATTTTTTCACCCTGCATTTGGATTTGGGAGGCCTGTGGAGAGGGAGTTGATGTCTTCCAAGACTGATTTTAAAGAAAATGTTGTTTTCTCTCAGTGCCTGTCTTAGTTGTTTGTTGGGAGCCATGAAGATTTTAAGTTCAGTCTTGGAGCTTCCTTTGTTCTAAGCTATCACCTAGGAGGCTTGTTTCAGATTTCCATATTAAGAGTCAGCAGAACTGATAACTGGAGCATTTCTTCTGCACACCTGCACAGTAGAGCTCTTTTAATATGGTATCATGATTTTTTGAGGCTCTTTTTGGAAGATAGCTGACTGGAACAGCTTCACCTATTTACCTAAGGTGAGACCTGCAGCTAGTTCTCTCAGAAACAGATAATTTTTTTAAACTCCCACAAGTTTCCTATTGGAATGAAGAGTATTTGCCCTCCAGTAGGTTTTCTTATCTTTTTTTTTTTTCACTGTCTGATCATTGAAAACTAATACAAAACCTTTGCTTAAATGGGGAGGTGGTAGGTTGTTTTCTTTGACTTATGGTAGCTATTTCTCAGGAATTACTTTTTTTTTTTTTTTACTTACCCAACCATTTTTTCATTCCCTTTGTACTTCTGCATGGAGAGAATTCTGAAGTTTACTGGAAAGAGTAAAGGTAGAGGAGATTCTCTTAGTTCTTTCCAGCAGACCTTCTTACATACCATTCTTTGGAGATAGACAACTGAGTTGCATTCCTTCAAGAGCAATTGAGACCTGTGAGAGTCTCTACATTCATTGGAAATGGAATTTTAGACTAATTAAACAAAATAATTTGATTAAGTTAAAAATTGGAATATTTTTAACACATGTGTGGATCTTTGGCTGCGTGTACATCTTTTAAGTTTGTAAACCTTTGCCCAAAGAATAGAATTGAAAGCTTAGGAGTTTACCAAATCTTGCCACATCAAATGGCCACCTTAGGTATATACTTTACATGGATGGTAGAAAGCTTGGTATTAAGTCTGTATTCGATTGAACAGTGTTTCAGTCTTTGGAGATGTTACCTGTGGAAGCTGTTTGTAGGTCAAAATAACAGTGTAGGATATTGGACAGTCTATTTTGCTAATCACATTTTATGCCTGCTCGCTTTGACAGATGTTTCCAAGGAACAGCAACCTCTTGTTGTTGTTGTTCAGCAACTGTGACTCTTTTGCTCAGGTTTTTATGGCAGAGAATGTAGATGATGGAAGGAATTTTGAAGTAGGAGTTACTATGCACACCTGCCCATAGGCATTGAACAAAATCTGATTGTCATTACGAGTAAACATGCAAGTCTAAAGCTGGTTTTGCTTCATTTCAGTCACGCAATTTTAAAGATTGCATCATCTGTTCTAGAAATTCCCTGCAGCCCAACACACTTGGAGTCTCCCTTCCTGTTACTAGCCATTATGGGTATTGACAAAACAAAAACACACTTGTTTTTTCTTTTCCTTTTTCTTCTCACATCCAGATTATTTTGTGATAATTTGGGGGATTTCGTGTCTTAAGAGCAGTTTAGGAAAAGACTGCAAAATGTAGGAAAATAACCAGGTTTTAATTATATGAGAGTAAGTGAAAACAGAAGCAAACCCAGGCAGTTATCTTATCTAATGAGACTTCTGAACTAACTTCAACAGAAATGTAGAGGAGTGATTTCTGGAAGGATTAAAACTGTGGCCCATAACTGCTGTGTATACATGGGACTTCTCTTTTCATCAATCCTCATGTCTTTGAGGAAAGGCGGTTTTTATATGAACCTTGCTGTTGGCACTTTCTGAACTTTAAGTTAGTCTTCAGCTTCTGGATAGAGGGTGCATGGAGAATGGAAACACAGTTTAATCAGAGCAGCAAGCATCCATTTGGTTCTCAAATGGAGAGTAGAGAGTGATGGGATAATAGTGTATCTAGAAATACAGGTCATAGAATTATTCACATTTAGGTTGGAGGAGACCTTTGAGATCATCAAGCCCAACTGTTAATGCTGCCAAGTCCCCCATTAAACCATGTCTCTTACGTGCCACATTTACACATCTTTTAAATATCTTCAGGGTATACTGAATACATGATGGAAACTAAAGAAAATATGATGTTGATTTTGTTCAGCTGACAAATGCTCAGAGCCTGGATTCTTCTTCCTAACTCACTTCCACTGAAAAAATGCAATTCTTGTTACTCTCAACGGTGCTTTTTTACTATCTAATGTTGAGAGAATAGCAGGGAAGTTGAAGTGTTAATTCTTATTCCACTTGCTAAAAGTAGTAATTAATAGTTTTCAATCTCTGTCTTTCTCCAGGCACGCAAACAAATGGCCTGGACTTTCAAAAGCAGCCTGTGCCTGTCGGAGGAGCAATCTCTACAGCCCAGGCCCAGGCCTTCCTTGGGCACCTTCATCAGGTAAGAGAAGAGACATTTCAAAGAGAGGAGAGTCAGGCAGCTGTGAACTCAGCTGCCCTGGTGTGTTCCATGTTCTCCCTTTGTGTGAATGATGAGAAGCCATTTATTAGAACTTAAATACCACTTGGTTAAAGAGCGTGGATGGGAGAGAGTCCTAATTGTGGCACTCAGTTCATTGCATTGGGCTGCAGGACATGTCAAGATAGGGTGACACCTCTTTGGGAGAGCTACAAATCACATTTCTGGGGACTCGAGAATGTTGTGGTGTGATTTTGAGTAGGTTTTTTGTTTGCTTGTTTTGTTGTTGTTGTAACCTTAATAGAGATGCCATGTTGAAAGGCAAGACAAAATTTAAATTTTTTAGGGAAGGATTGTATTGACCCAATGGCTGCCAAGGGTCCAAAACTGTCACTATCTAGTTGAAAACATTTTAATCTAGCAGATTAACTAGAAATAAAATTAATTGTACTTACTAAGCAATATATGGCTTGTGAGGTTTTCTTTTTTCACAAAAAAAGTTATTTCAGTGACCTGTTTGTCAGATGATAATTCAGACTTCTAATACTATCCCTCTGTTCTGCTGCTTCTGTGTTTAGGGAATCAAAGCTGAACTTCAGATGCAGGCTGAAGCAAAATGGGGCATCCCTAGGTGAAAAGAAGTATAAGGGGCATTTTTTTGTAGTTTTTTTATCTGTTCGCACTTGATGTATGAAAACAAATGTCCTAATTTCTTTCCCTTCCTCTGCACCAAGTTAAACTTTAAAATACTGTACCTAATTGGATGACCTTGAATGTTTGAGGTCTGAGGTTGCACAGTTATTGTGGTATAATTGAAGTACTGAAGCTTTTATGCCCTCTTTTAAGAGCTCTGAACTGCCGTTTTATTGTATGGAACATTCCACACGTCTTGTCACATAATTGCAATTTTCCTAGCAGATTGGTTTATATGGGACCTAGGGAGTGCCACTGTTTGAATTTGCTGAACCAATAGGCTGTTGTAGGCTGCCTTTATGTGGAGAGAAGCTGCCTAGTTTTTATGGCTTGCCAGTGTGTGTTTAACACGGGGACAGATACGGCTCTTCTGCAGAATTCCGTGTGTTTGTTTTAGCCGTCGGTTTGTTACATAGATTGACCCAGTAATTGGGTTTTGCACGGTGCTTTATCCTGCTTTGGAAATTTATTTATTTAAACAGTTGTCAGGATCTTTATAACTTCATGTTTGATAAAGTGTGATTCATTTCTTGAAACTGGTTCAAAGGGAAATCTCAGGTATTCTTTTATTCACCTGCAGGTGTGTGGGAATCTATTGTCAAACTGTCCTCTGCTAGAGAGGCTGCTGTTAGTGGGGTGTTATTCAACCTTAACACACAGTGCTTTGCTCTAGACTAATGCAAAATACTGGGCTGTAGGCAGCATTGAGGTGCAGTTTAATTTCTAATTTGGAAATGTTGGCTGTGTGGTGAAAGGCATGTCCAAATTGCATTCACAGAGATTTTCAGGAATATGTTGGCTGTACCTGTGCAATATACATTTTTAGTCTTTTATGTGGTTTTGTGTAATTTTAAAGTATTATTTTGAGTATGTAGTTTGGATGGCAGGGTGGTGTTATTTAGGCTATTCTCTGCTGTTAATCCATGGTAAAAGCACAAATTACATCAACTGTATCAAGCTGTTATTTTGCTTCTGACGAGGAGGGGCTTTTCTGGGTGTGTTTGCTTAGATGTAGATCATGCTTAGTATGTCTAGTACCTTCATCTAAAGCAGTAGGAAATATTTCCAAGGTGACTCTTCCAAGGTTGCCTGTTCAAAATATTCAGTTATTAATATCATGTAGTGCGGTTTTTCCTTTGTTTGAAAATATATGGACTTTTATGTGGGGACCATATAGAGGTCCTCCATCTAGAGGCAAGAATACTGCATTTTGCTTTGCTTTATTGTATCCTTACTTGTCACCTGGTTTTCAAATGAGCAGCAGTTTTCAAATATGGTCAGAGATGGAATTCTCTACGGGCTGTTACGCTGACCTTTTGAGAGTGTTGGTAATTAATTACAGAGCATTCCTTCTTTATAACCAGGGGTGCTGGTAGAAACAAGGCAAGACTGAGGCAAACAGGCTGCAGTAAATGAAAATATAGCATTTTTTTGTACAGAGGAAACCCTTATTGAGGTAAAAAAAGCACTCCAAAAATCTCACTTTCTGAAGCATCCATTTTTCCTTGCTGCTCACTCACAAGATCTTCTTTGGGCCTGTTAATTACAAACATTGAATTCAAGTTTTAAGTGTACCTGAATCAATCCAGCCTTTGTAAGGTGTCTCTGGTCCTCTGTGTTGAGATCTTCTTTTCAGTGGCTGAGGGTTGGAAATACTTGAATGGATTAATTTGAGGGAGAGTGGTTATACTCTGGCTTCTGTGCTGTACCCGTGCTTGCTCATGTCAGAAAGCTGGTGAGTGCAGTGTTGGGGTAAGACCCATTCTGAAATGGGAGTAAGATGATGATGAGTAGAGCTTAATGGACTGCCCCAAAGCCTGGATTTTTCCAGCAGGAATAGGACTAGGTGGCCTGTCCACCCCAATATGCTGTTTCAACTCCATCCATGGTAGTATCTTCATCCTTAGGCAGGGATAGCTTCAGTAAGAGGTAGATTAACAACACCGTGAAAGAGTCTCACAGGTCTGTTTCAGCCTGGAGTACAGCCCCTGTTCCACTGATTCAGGTGTTAGAGGGGCATGCACTGTTCTTGGGGGAGTTTTTGTTGGGGTGCGGGTGGGGCAATTATTTTTTTTTTTTTACATTATTAGTTTTCTGTGGATTCTACATTATTTCATTTCCATTTTTGCACTGTTGTAGGTCCAGCTCGCTGGAACAAGTTTACAGGCTGCTGCTCAGTCCTTAAATGTACAGGTAAAGACAGTTACCTTCTGCTGCTCATCCCTATCTCATCCCAAACAGCATCAGTAGAGATAGTTCTTAGCCTATGAGACTTTACTCAGTTTCTTCAGTCTGACTGGTTTTGCAGGTGATAGGTATGAAGGAATAAGGCTTTTACAACTGTAAATCAGGTTCAGGATTTGTAAGCATTCAGGCTCTGGGGTTGTTTAAAACATGGAGTGACCATCACTTAATGCTGAATTTTCGTCAGGTGTGGTATCATGAAAACCTTAAAACTCCAGGAATATTTCATATTCTTCTGTTTATTAATTTTCTTTGAACATGTAGTGAGTATTACTTTGCAACTTGTCCTTACTTCTGGTAAATGAATATAGGAATATAATGTAGCATTAACTATGTAATGTGGCTTGTTTAGACTGCTTGTGTAAATAACACACAGTGGTTTCAAAGTCAGAGTAATTGTTGTTTAATAATGTATGTGAGACAACAAAGCTTTCAAACTTTCCTATGATACTGAACACTCCAGTTTATCTGTTAGCATTCTACTTCCTCTCTGTACTATATTAAGGGGCAAGGGATGCAGTTTTATTGAAAACTGGTTTCAGTATTGCTTGTTATTAAAGAATGTAGGTAGTGCATTACATGAAATGCAATAGAATGTGGACCCACTTATACATAATAACAATTTGGAAAGAAGAGGAGGTATAGTGACCTTCCTTTCTAAGAGGAAGGAGGCAGAAAATTGCCTTGGTTGCCATGGTAAATTTCCATCCCTGAGAGAGATGTTGGCAAACAGGCTGTATCTCCAGTGCAGAATGTTTACCGTCCTGCGCTGTAATTATCACTCAATGACTGGCAGAATTAATCAGAGCCTTTATGTTAATTAGCCTGCTCTGCAGTCCCCAAAACAGGTGGTGGAAAATATGCAAATCTATGCAGAATTGTAATGTTCTGCATAACCAGTTTTAATTATCATAAAACTCTCTCCCCCTCTTCATGCACTTGCATTTCCTCCCTCATGTCTTCACAATTTCTTCTGTTTAAAAAAACAAACAACCAAACCACAAAAATAAATCAAAATAAACTTGAATCTGTTAAAATAAAGCAATAATCAATGAAATATTTTTTTTAAGTATTTAAAAGGACTCTATATGTTATATATATTGCTGTAGGTAGAGAAACCTGTGAGGATTTTTCAGAAAGGTTCTGTATAAGCCAACAGTATGATGACTTAGAGGTACAGGAGGAGATAGAGAAAATGGAAACACAATCTCCTTTCCCTCGTTCCATTGTTCAGGATTTTAGGCAATGAATAATTTTAACAACCTTCTCTTTCTTCATGGTGAAAGGTAGCGTCAGCTTCAGTTGCGTGGCGTAAAATGAAGTGAGACCTGAAAATAATGTCAGGGAGTTAGAGGAGACCAGAGAGTGTCTTTGTTTTGTTTAAACTGCATTACCTACAGACGTGTTTGAGCAATCTTAGCTGAGATGGTGGGCACACAGAGCCATTGCTTAAACACACTCTTAAAATAAACCCAAGGGCTTTTTGTATGCAGATGAAAGATTTTTATTGTGCAGTGTTGAGATGGCAGCGTTATACATTAACATCTGTTTTACACTATAAAGAGTTGTATTTTTTTTTGACTAGTCTAAATCTAATGAAGAATCTGGGGACTCTCAGCAGCCAAGCCAGCCTTCCCAGCAGCCTTCAGTGCAGGCGGCCATACCCCAGACCCAGCTCATGCTGGCCGGAGGACAGATCACCGGGGTAAGAGTTGCCCAGGGATGCTGCAGTCCCACGCAGCTGGCACTGAGGGGCACTGCAACTAACGTCCTTTAACGTAGGCAGGAGCAGCAGTGGAAGTGGCAACAGAAAATATTTCCTGGAAAAAATAAGCAGACTATAATTTTTTTTTTTTTTTTTCCAAAAAAAAACAAAGAGTTCTTTCTCTCTGTTCTCAGTATCCCTTTTGACTCTGCAATGAAATTAAAACCTGTTGTTTTACAACAGTTATAAATGAAACAGTCACTGATGTAATAAAGAGGAATTCTAATTTTTTTTTCAAGATTAAAATGAAGCATGGGAGAGCAAGACTGAATCTTATAGCTGGATGAAGAGCGAAAATAGGAGTTGTTAATTTTTCCTCTTCTCAAACACATTTCTTTTTAAGTAACTGTTAGTACTTTCCTCTGTTGAACCATTTTGTTTTAACCTCCTGATTTTGAGAGGTTTTTAATTGCAAAGCTATGGGAGTAAATATGGGATAATTGTTGCTTTAGACTTTCTGGTATTTCTGAATTGTTGTAAAAGCTTTCAGTCATTTTTTAAAAAGAGCAAGTTTTGTGAATGGGCTGGGTAAAGAATTTGCTTCCACATAATCAGCTTTGCAGTTGAGGAGTTTGTGTGCTAATAAGCTTAGGGCAGTTGTTCCAACAATGTATTTATGATTTGAAGTGTTAGGTTAGATCATCCCTACACTTGCATAAAACGACTTCTTAATCTCAGGCTCAATTGTTAAATCTTCTCCTATGCTAGTATGTAAATAAAACATCCTATTTAGTTTTCAATTAAGCGTTGCAACTTTTAAAAGTGAGACTGTTTCGATGTGTTGTTAAAACCTGGCATATTTTATTATTTTTTGTATTCTCAGAAAATACTGGCTTGTTTTAATTCATGATTGTCTGCTGTAGCGAAACATTCAAAACTCCAGGCCTATGCAGATACGGGTTGTAGTAAATATGGGCATCGAGATTCATTTACATGTAAAGGAGAGACTGCTGCCACCTGTTCCACAGAGATAATGTGTGTTTGGGAGAGGGAAGGGATGTAAAGTTGCCAACTCTATTCTATTAAAAAAAAAAAAAAGGCAGATGGGGAGACTTGGAGAGAAACAAATGGAGCGCATGTTCTTTACTTATATCTTAGGACATAATGGAAATGATGGAATATGGCAGGGATTCATGCTAATGTGAAGCAGCTGGGGCGTTATCAGTTTGTTCAGTAGCCATAGCCAGCATTCCTGCTTCACATTCATCTGGCTAATCACTTGCTGTTCTGCTGGGTGTAAATTTCCTTTCAAATCCTGGCAATACTGATTCTTTTCTTTTGCTTGCTACTTAATTGCTCTTTCCCTGAAACTCCTGGTAGAGTTGTGAGGAAAACTTAGGAGCAGAGTCAGGTTCTGTAGGTTCCAGCAAGTGCAAATGTCGGTGGCGGTGCAGTTTGGTTTGTGTCAGGCCTGTGGTAGGTTGGTTCCCACACTGCGTTGAGTAGCCAGCTGTCCTTCCTTCAAGCCAGAGCCCTTGGCCAGTTAGTGGAACAGCCCTAGGATTGCCTGGTTAACGTAACTAGTACTGAGCTGTCTAATGACTTTGTAGCTGAAGTGGCTCTTCCCGTTATTAATGGCTGTGTTTTCTAATTGTTTATAGCTCACGTTGACGCCAGCCCAGCAACAGTTATTGCTCCAACAGGCGCAGGCCCAGTTGCTGGCGGCTGCAGTGCAGCACTCAGCCAGCCAGCAGCACAGCGCTGCTGGTGCCACCATCTCGGCCTCTGCTGCGACGCCGATGACGCAGATCCCTCTATCTCAGCCAATACAGATTGCACAGGTGAGCCTTGAGGCTTGAGAGGGTGGAGAACAAAGGAGGTTTTTGACCGACCGCACCATTCGGATAACGCTCGTTGTTCCTCGCCTCAGTGAGTTTCTAGAGTGCTCCAGTGCTGGTAGCCTTCCGTCCTGCGTCTTTGGATGGTGAGGCTGAAGTTTGATAGTCTTAGCAAGGAACGTGTTCCAGCTGCTCCTCAGTTCCACTGGGCTTCTGAGTTTGTACCAGAGTCTGAGTAGATGCTGTGTTTTCTGAGTTTTCCTCCTTGTTGTTACTGTGAGAAAGGAGAAAAAAAGGGTATGGAAAGATGCCCACAGAAACTGCACTTGTTGAGATCTGTGTGGATGGGAAGTGATGCCTGTGTATCAAAACCAGACATTTTGTCAGACCCAAATGGTGCTTGTTAGAAGCAAAACGATAGAGCTGAAAAGTGGCAGTTTGACTTGATACATTTCTGTGCTGTTTTGGCTTGGTATTGAAATGCTGTAAGTTCATTGACAAAGAATGGGCACTCCTGTGTGTCTGGAGAAAAACTTGGAGAATGAGTCTGTTGTTGGAATCAGTCTCATGGTCTGGTACTAAAGACTTGTCAGTTTTGAAGAACTGCTTGCTGTGGATGTTCTGCTTACTAGAAGCAGTCAGGAACTTCCTGGGTCTTCCAGGACTGGCTTAATTCAATGTAGAGATTGCAATGGCACTAACTCTGTGCTTAGTATGTAGTGTGGAAAATCCTTAGACTTGTGGACAAGGATAAGTGAATGTGCAGCTTAGACATCTTGAGTACTATGAGTAGGTGGTTGTCTTGCTTATGCTGAGGTCCATCTTTCCATAGATAAAGTTCTTGGTGCATAATATCAGTTTTATTACTCTAGCTTTGCAAAGTGCGTGGGATATATAATCTTCAAAGTTGCAGCTTCATAGAGTGAGCAAGTTCTTTAAGACTCTCTGATGCTTTCTGTTTAGGCTATTTTCTCTTGCATTCAACCAGGATGAAGCATCTAAGAAGTGAACATGAGGTCTGATTAAGGACAAGAATGGAAGTGTTGCAGTTGTCTGTAAAGTCCAGTGGTGAAATGTTCAGTCTTTTACTGTGCTGGTCCACTAGCTGAATAACAGCCTGGCTGTATTATCAGATTTTCATTAGTTGAAGTGACAAACTTTTGTGGTGTTGGTCTACAGGTTCTGACCTCTCTGGTTGTCCTTAGAGAGGGCAGAGTGGTGCCATTCTGTTTTTAAAAAGTCAGTGCTGATGGTGCTATGTTGATGAAACTCCTCCCACTGAAGTTCTTGTTTCACTGTGTTGATGTGAGAGGTCACATCAACAATTAACACCTTTTTTAGCAAAGGATTCCACTTTACTGGCACAATGTTGAGATGACTGGAGGATGTAGCATTCAAGGAAACTTGTAATTCTCAAGATCACGTCTTTATTTTGTTAAGACTGTCTGTAAGCAATAACACAGATTTCAAGAAGAGAATGGGGGATGTCCTTGTCAAGGAAGTTGTTGGTTATAGCTTCTGATATCTTTCCAGGCACCTGTCACATTTGATGGGATGTGTATTTTAACATATATGTAAGCAATCCACAGGTGTGTGCCTCTCCTCTTCCAGGTGTGCAGCTTAAGATAGCGAAGTCTGCTTCACTGAAGTGTGGTGGCCTAAAATTTCCTATTAACAGAATCTGTACCTTGAACTGTCTGACCTTAGGTTTGTCAAACAGGCCTCCAAAGCAGTGGGTGCCGATGTGATGCGTGCGTGAGATGTTTCTAGTCCTGCTCTCCCACCTCAGTGCGAAGCTCTGAAAATGTGTGAAGCATTTACAGTTATTAGTTTGGTACTGGCTTTTTCTCCAGAACTTAAAAAATCTTCAGAGAAGCGTTTGAGAGGAGTTGAAAAGATCAGGCATGTGCTGTCAACTTAGAGTTTCTGAAGGCAGCATTGTCTGATTTGTGCACATGAGTGAGCTAAAGGCTCTCTGAAAAAATAGCATGTGATCATGTAGCTGCCACGTGCAAAACAAATTAAAGTTGTTCTTGTTTTCTGACATTTCTAATTACTTAAATGTCTGACTTTACAATTAATGTCTTTTAGGATAGGTTATTTTGATACATAAATGAGCTTGGTTGAATCTTGTTAACTGCTCCTTATGATGAAAGTGCAGGGCATAAATTATGCAGGTGTTGGATATAATTTGAGGTACTTATGGAAAACATCTACCATCTAGGTTCATAGGTAGAGAGCACCATGCTTTTTGATCCATCTTGGCAAGGATTCGTAAGCAGTGCTCAGCTTTGTTTGTGTTGCTATTGTAAACATATAGCTGATTATACAAATAGCTGAATGTTTGTTTTAATTGATGATTTTTGAATAATTGATTAACTGGCAGGTCTCTGCAGCAGGGGGATTACCATATTTATTTTAATTAACTAATTGCAAAAGCACGACTTCTTTGATGTGCACGGCAGTTCACGTAAGGTATCTGCTGCAGCAGCCTGGTGAGGAGCTCGTGCTGCTCCTGGATTGAAACTAAACAGTTGTGGATCAACTTCTGGGGTTCTTTCTAAACTTCCTTCTCTTCAGGATGCATCCTCTGTATTTATATGATGTAAATCTCAAAATGACACAGATGCTTAAGTTTATGCTGATGCTATAATTGAAAATAATGGCACTGAATTTAGACATTTAGATGATTTCTTTTTTTTAAACAAAAAATGTTCCTCACAGCAAGACATAGCACTTGACAGATTATTCTGCCGAGGTAGGATTTGGATTGTTTTGATCTTTCTAAATTACTAGGCAGCACCAGAAGACTTGCATGTCTCCCTGAAAGTCTTTCTATCTCTATGTGCTTGTGCTAGATTCTAACACTGAGGAAAGAAAGATCAGTTTAGGAAAACAGTGTCAGGTTTGTTCCTGTGGTTGCTAGTGGGAGATTTATTATAATGGTATAATTAACTAAATAATAAAACTTTCCCAAGGTGGAAATAAAGTTGGATTTCAAATGCATTTGAGGGGCTGGTAGGGCTATTTAGGAGTGATTAGCCTTGGAGGTATCATTTTCATTTTGCGTTGCAGAATTATATTTCTGTATTTAAACAAGACTTAGCCAACATACCATTTACCAAGGCAGATGCACAGAATAAGATTGCTTATATCATTTATCCCTGAGGCCTCAATTTAAAAACAGTTTTCTCATATTAAAGTGTAAGAGCCTGATGATAAGAGCTGTCATGTCTTAGCTGGGTAGCCAGTGTTATGAATACTATAGTCTTAAACAAAAAGCTCTCCTCCTTTGATCTTACAGATACACTGCCACTGTTTCTTTGTATTCTTTCTTGCATGTAACTCCACCTCCTGTGGGGGATGCTTCAAATCATCTGAGATCTACTTGGTCATCTGGGGTGATTTCATTTGTTTGCTTTTGATTGGGAGAGGTCCTTAACCTATCTGTTTTTCCACTGATACCGTTTTCTTCTACAGTGTCTTCCCAGCTCTTCCTTTTGTGTTTCTGTTTTTTTCTCTTATCTACCTCTATTTTCGTCCTGCAGCCTCTCTTTATTTCCTTTTCTTCTGCCCTGTGTTCACAACCTGAGCCAGCTTGCCGAGCTCTTCCCATTTCTGTTTTCAACTGCTGCATCCAGTCCTCACATCCATTGCAGCATGAGTCCCCTCTGAGCTGGAGGGTCAGCTCAGTCTGCAGAGGGAACCAGCTGAGCATTGAAAATCAGTGAATAAACGAGTGGAGATCTGTGTTGTGTTGAGTGCAAGAAGTAAGAGGTTTTGGTAGCAGTTCTGACCAATGTGATATTAGGATATGAAGTCATAAGAAACATGGAGTTCAAGGATAGAACTGGAGCAGTTATTTCTCTCTTTCAAGAGGGAAATTTGCCTTGATTTCATAGGAATGGTTGCATTATTTCTGCAGTTTTCTGTAAGCAAACAATATTATTGACTTTTAAACCACTTTTTTGCTCATGGGCACTTTTTAAAATTTTACCATTCTCTTACAAAATGGAAGTTTCCATTTCTTAAAGAGCATTGCTTGATCAATCCATCTGGTGTCTGTCTACCATATTATTACACTACATGCTTTTGACTTAACAGGGCTAAGTAGCCCAAGTGATTGATGGCCAGTGTCTGTGTAATGCAGGTTAAGTAGTTGTTTTCTTATAATGCCTGTCTATGGTCTCATAAATCAGTGGACTCCCTATTTTTCCCCTCCCTAGTCTTCCTTTCTGGCATTCCCCACCCCTCATCTCCAGAAGGAGAGTGTTGCAACTTTCAAGTTACAGTTTTAACAGATTTAAAATAATGTAAGGTCACAGATAACAGCATTGTGTAAGAAAGAAGTTCTCCCTGTCAGTCTGCCTTTGACTTCTCGTCTCCAAATCCACTGCTGGCAGTGAATGGCCTGTCCCATCCTCTGGCTGAGCAGCTTGTGGGAGTGCTCAGTAACCTGCATCAGGCCAAGGAGCAGCTCTTGGTTACTCTGGTTCTCTTGAACTCGAGTGTTTGGGGCTGTGTGAAGATGAGCAGCTTCAGGCAGCCACACCAGGCTCTGTTTCTGGCACCACTGCAGCTGAACACGGTTTCTCTGCAAGCAGGGATCTGAATAACTTCCCTGAAACAGAGCTTTGGGGGAGTCTTCTTGTCTGCTTGGTTTGCTTTGTGTAATGAGAGGTTGCAAGTGTGGGAGGTATTTAATTCAGGCTTTTTCCCACCTATTTGGTGAGTATTTTGAAATAGATTCTTCCTGGAAAGATGGAAAAATCCAATATGTGTGTTTAGATAGTTTTCATGGATTACCACTGTTATGTTGACTGACTTCACAGTGTGTTTTTTTAATTTCAGTTACTCTTGTTATTGTGTTTGGAGATGAAAAGAAAAAGGCTGGTTAGGAGGAACAATATTTTCAAGCAGCTCTCTGTGTTTTCATTCTCCAGCTAAAATGTCAAGTTGAAGCATTTTTCTTGGAAACTCAGTTTCTCAGAGATTAACATTTTACATTGAGACCTGTAATTTAATTATAGAAAATTAATAGTACTGAATGGTTTAAATACATAAAAGTAGGGCTCTGCAATAATGCAGTGTTTTGGACTATTCCTTTTAACCTTTGATTGTAGTCATATCTATTAAACTTATTGTAATTTGTTTCAGAACAAATCAAATATATTCACTAATCAAGTTAGCTACTTTCTGAAATTTGAACTGAACAACCAGAGTGCAAACAAGGAATCTGTAATATTTTGCTTTCCTGTTGTTGATTCAAATGGTAATTGCAGACTCTTATTACAAAAAAAAAAAAAAGCTGCCAGCTAATACGCTTGATTTGTAGCAGAGTTTCATCTCCAAAAAAATAAGTTTGAGAGATCTTTGTGCTGATAAGTCTAATGTATTTGAAAACTCCTGAATCTGGGGGGAAGGAAGATTGGTTTGTTTGTTTTGATTTGATTTTAAAGCAGAACAGTTCTGGATATACTTTCCTGGGTTATTTAGTGAATAACTTTGGTTTTATGAACTAGAGTTAAATTCAAATTGCTGTTCTAAAGGATATTCAGTAGCAGGACTTCTGCTGTGTTTGACATCCACTTTTATCTCTAAATGTTAGAGTGTAACTGGCTGATAGGAAATCTTATATTGGGAATCATTGCTGACTTAAATGTCTAACACACAGCTCTTTCTTTTTCTTTTTTTTTTTCTTTTTCTTTTTTTTTTTTTTTTTTTTCTTCTCTCTTTTTTCTTTTTTTTTTTTTTTTTTCCTTCTTTTTTTTTTTTTTTTTTTTTCTCTCCCTTTATATNTTTTTTTCCCCTTCCCATTTCCTTAAGGATTTGCAGCACTTGCAGCAGCTTCAGCAGCAGAATCTCAACCTGCAACAGTTTGTGTTGGTGCATCCAACAACCAACTTGCAGCCAGCACAGTTCATCATCTCACAAACGCCGCAGGGGCAGCAGGGTAAGTGCTCCTTGCCACAATAGCAAATCATACATAGCATTTTTTGGAGGAGAAAGTGAAACTCAGGTGGTTCATACCAATGCTCAGCCTTCTCCTAGGCAGTGGCTCCCCTAGGTTTATATCCTGAGTATGAGACCACGAGGTGTGGAACATCCCTTTGGCCAGTTTGGGTCAGCTGTCGTGGCTCTGTTCCCCCCAGCTTCTTGTGCCTCTCTTGTTGGTGGGATGTGTGAGAAGCTGAAAGCTCCTTGACTCTAAATATTGCTTGGCAATAGATAAAACATCAGTGTGTTACCAATAGTGTGCTCATCCTAAATCCAAATAACTGTACCAGCTATTAAGAGGAAAATTATCACAGTCAAAAGCAGGACAGACTGGAAAAAGATTACAAAATCCAAAGTCCTTGTGGGAGTCTGGAAAAGTACTTAAACCTAAAGAGGGTACAATGAATTTCGTCATAAACTGAAATAATAATTAACACCTCGGGGAAAGAGCTAGAATGTTAGATTTGTGTAACAGCTCTTATAATAATATTTTGGCAATGCACTGGGTATGACTTACATGCCAAAGACAGTCAATGCAGTGGTAGGTGGTGCTGTGTCAGAGCAGTTAAGTTGTTGTACAGTAGCTTTGTTCTGAGGACTGATGTGTTCAGGCTGCACTGCACCGTGGTGCTGATTGCACCCAGTGTTTGTTTGCCCAGGGAAAACTGCATTTAGCCATGGTTTCTTATGCTGATGTACTCCAATGGCCTTTTTTTCCTCCCTTTCTCTTCTACATGAACTCTACTCAGTTGTTCAGGTCTGGTAATCCAAAGATTCTTGCTCAGAAGGCAAATCCTGTTATGCTTGAAGAGTCCTGCAGAGCCAGGCTGTCCTATAAAGCAGCTCTTTGCACCTCATTTTCTTCTGTTCCTTTCAGTTTTTTCATGCATCATTCCTTCTTACATACTATGACTTGGATAGAACTGGCTTTCCATTACGCTGAAGGGCTCTTACTGTCTGAATGCTCTCTCATTTGAATAAAGGGTTAGTCAAAATTACCTTCCTTTTAATAGGACTTGATTTAGAAGAGATTTTTTACCAACACTGGTAGAAAATGGCTGAAGGGCTATTCATGGAAGCATTTAGTGATGTACTGCTTTGTTAAAATGAAGCAGAACTTGTAAACTTAACATACTGTACTAGAAGAAATCGAACTACTAAAATTTAATTCAAGAATTCTTCAAAATAGGTACTTGTTGGTTTTTTAAAATAAATTATTTTAAGAAAACAGCAAGCACAAAAGCATTGCTTTGAAAAACTCATTGGTATTGATGTCTGCCTACATTTTTCAGCAAAATTCTGCTGATTTTCTAAAATACCTCTGAAGATGCTTTACAAAAAGGAAAACTAAGAGAAGCAAATTGTATTCATCCCCCAAAATGAGTTGTTTGCGTTGTAGAAGGGAAGCAAGGCTTTCTTGTTTGTTTAAAATCTCCTGAAGTAGAATAAGTGCTAGATGAGATTTTCACAGTACCTTTTCCAGAGGCCATCTCTGCAAAGTTATTTCTTCACTACAATTTAGGACCTGCATATTGCTGCCATCAGTGACACAGTGTAGGTAGAGACATCATGTTTTACTGGTAATGTGCAGCCTGGACAACTGAATAGCTCAAAAATGTAGGAAGATTTATATGCTGAATTCTGACCATAGGCCATTAGTGTGTGACAACCTTCCAAACTGAAGTGTTTGAATAGATCTCATTTTCTTCATGAGCACTCAATGATAAAGCAACATGTATGTCATAATATCCCTTATATCACTTTTTGATATGGTTTTTTGCAGTATTTCATGGTTATTGTAGAAGGTCTCAAACAGTACATTATTATTTATGAGAAAGATTGAGAAAGTGAGTATTTTTATTTTGTTGTTTGCTGTTGCAGCTGACTTTTCCATGTTGTTCTTGTCCTATTGCTCCATTAGTCAACTTCATAAAATAATAAATATTCTGTAGAAACTGGCATAGAGTTTTCTTCAAAACAGTGGCATTCATATTTTTTTTGATGCTTCATTGGTACTGCATGGAGCTTTATATATGTACACATTTAATAATGAACATAAAAATTCAGATTTGTGTACAGATTATGTATTCTGGAAGAAATTTCTTGCTTTACAGACTACTCTACATATTCTGTGTATGCCATGTAGTTATGTAAATGAAAAACATTGTTTTTAAACGAGAAGAGTTTTGAGGGAAATAAGTGAAGAATAGTGTATCTAAACAAGACTGTAGAAGACGTAAACATTTGGTGAAGAAAAATGTTTTACTTGAAGAGGCAAAAAGTGTACAGAGAAATACAGTCATCAGCAATTGTATTTAGGTTCTTGAAGAGGTTCAACATCGTGAGCTGAAATCCAACTTCTGAAAAAATTCAGGAAATTCAATACCTAAACTACTAATCAATAATTAGGATGTTATTCTACTGTCTTTCTTCAACACACACATTATAGCAGCCGATAGGAAATTTTCCTCATAAATCCACTGCCATAGGTCTAATGTAGTCACCTTCCTTTTCCACACAATCTCCAGGTATTTAGGGGCTTATAGGAAACAAATCTTAAAGTTCCCATTTTTCATGGCTGGTAATTGATAACCTCATAACTGAAGGAATTGTTTCAAGCCTCAGCAGCTATGCAGAAGATTGAATGGAAATAGAAATTTGGAACGTTTTCTTATTCAGCAGAACTGTTGTTCATATTATTTTTAAAGTCACCAGCAGGAATGTAGCACCTTGTTATGTCTTTATACCTCTTGTATCTGTTCTTGTATCTAATAGAGCTGTCTCTAAAATAATCAATTTAACATCCCTTACTACAATTAGAGCTGCTTCTTAAAAAAATTACCCTCATCAGGTGCTGTTCACCTTTTTACTCGTGACATATTGCTGATACAAATCGTATCAGTAAAAGTCTGTGGAGGGGGAAATGATGCTGTGTTTAATATAAATTAATCTTGCAAACAGGAGTTGTTAAGATCTAAGCAAAGACTGTATAACAATGAGATTTAGAAACAGTACTTACAAAGAAAATATCCAGAAAGGTAAATGTGGAAGACAAGCTACTAACTAGCTATAAACATTGAAACTGGGTCTAACTAGTCTCAGGTTAAAGTCTTCAAGTTGAGGACTTTAAGACCTCACTCATGTGGAAGTCGTTGTAATGGCTTTGTCTTGCAAGCTAACTTCCAATGAGAGGATGAACAGCTGTGGCAGGGATAAAGCAGTCAAATTCCTACATGAAAAAATTCACTCTTTTGGGAGATCAGTTTGGGATGAATTATGTATTACGCTTCTGGGCCAACTTTTTTTAAATTATGCTGAAAAAGTCTGTGCTTCAATGTTTGTTTTATCTTTTGTTTAATTTTAGATAGAACTGAATCCCAGATCAGTCCTAGGGGACTCTTGGCTGGCAGGAAGAGTTTTTTGGCTCGGGCCATTATTCATGCTACTCTTTGACATTACAGGAAAAATCCTGAATGACAATAGATATATTCACTATAACTATTTAAAAAAATAATTAAATGTCTCTAAACTATCATACCTCTATATAGATCCTTATCTACCTCTATGCAGTCATTCATTTAGTGTACCATGTAGCTGATTTGTGTGCCATATTTAATGCAATAATACCACTGGGCTCTTAAAACCCAGGGCAAAGGGTTATGAATATGAGCTCTGTAAAATATAGAGTACACTATAGGTCAAAAAAATCCCATGTGTTGGAAGGGGCCTGTAGAGACCAGATGGAATTGTTCAAAGCAGGTCCAGTTACAGCAGCTATTGAGCACCTCAGCCAATTGAATTGAACATGTCCAAGAGTGGAGTTTCTGCAACATTTTCAAGTACCTGCCCCAAGAGTTGACTGCTATCATGTTAAAAAACTCCTGTATCTAGCTGGAGTTTTCTATGTTCTGATATCCATTGTATCTCATTACAGTGTATCCTCAAGCAGAGTCCATTTCTGTCTTTGAAGAAAGCAGTGAGATCTCACCTTAGTCTTCTCATCAGGCTGAAAAAAGCAGCTCACTTACCTGTTCCAGCCTGTTAGCCACCCTGGCGGGCCTTGGATGTACAAAATGCAGGATGGCCTTGAGCCTTGTACAGCAGGGCTCCAGCCATGGTGTCACAGGTGCCAAATGAAGGAGAGAAGCACAACCCTTGGCTTGCTGGCTGCCCTCCTGTGAGTACAGCCCAGGATATGGGGTTGGCTGTCTTGATAGGGCACACTGCCAGTTCATATTCATCAGATTGTCCTCCAGGACCCCCAGGAGATTTTCCTGTGGGACTGCATTCCAGCCAGCCAGTGCTCACCCTCTGTTGCTGCACAGGGTTATTCCAGCCCCCACACAGAACACTGTATTTTCCTGCATGGATCTTCAGGAGGTTTCATTTGTCCAGCTAGTCTAGACCCTGGCTTCTGGCCTGTTGACCACTTCCCCATCTTTGGCATTGTCCACTGACCTGCTGAGAACGTATTTTGTCCCATCCTTCCCAACCCAGCCTTCTTGGTAGTAAAGATGTTAAGCAGTGTTGATGCCAGTATGAGTCTCTAAGGAAACAGCAGTGTTGGAAATGCCAGGATCTCAGTGGGTGCCTTAAAGATGTGGGTTTACTCAAAAAAGGCAGTGCTGTATGCTCTGTAAGTTAATTCCCTGAAGGTATTTTGGACATCAGTGATTTCTTCTCAGGAGTGTCCAAAGTGTGTTCGTGGCAACTACCTGAAAAGGCTGTGACTGGGGGAGATGTTGCCAAAATGTTGCCAAAATGGTCCAGCTGCTTTCCCCTTCCCCTGATCATTGCTTCAGTCAGCTGCAGCTTGAACTGGCTTGTTCTGTCTCCAGTTTCTGCCTGTGACACCTTTGTGCCAGCACCTCTTACATGGGATAAAATGATGTAAAAACAGAGTAGATTAAACGTGTTGAGATTATTTTATACTGATAATTCCATGATAATTACTTCAGACCATGTGAGTGAGAATAAAATTAGGAAGAGTGTAGTCATCTTGTGCTCTTTAGCAAAGTTGTTAATGCCAGAAAAACATCCTCTGGGATTTCTCTGGGGACAAAAAGTCACAAAAGGCCAGTCCTAATTACTCTGATTGCAGTCGTAAGACAAGTCAGTAACTTGTAATCGATGGTGTTAGCAGTGGACTAGAACTCAAATGTCATCACTGTCAGCTGCCTGGTTTTTGTTTCATTGTTGGTCAGCCACTCTGTAGAGACAGTGTGATGGGTTTGCCCCTTTCTCTTTCAAGCTGTCAGTTTAAAATTTACTATCACTGAATTACAGTCAAAAACTGCACTTGGAGGTGACTGCATACTAACTGAGATTTAGATTTAGGCAGCTAAAATCATCTTTCAAGTGAACAAATATTTACATTGTAAAAAGCAACGTGTAGCTGTAGGAGGTGGCTGTCTTGGAAGTTCCTTGAGCAGCTCTGTTCCCTCACTGTGGCTTTTCAAAAACACAGCTGGAAAACTGTGTGGTGCAAAGCAAATTTACATCATTGTCTGTGCTGTGCTATTATGTTACATAAGCAGCTGGCTGTATTCTGTACCTCCTGTGCATCTTGGCAGCAACAGGTTCTGTTTAAAATACATATTCAGCTCTTTGTTAAACAAAAATCAGGTATCAGTGTCAGATGATAGTTCTGTGCTCATGTATCCCTTACTGAGGATACATTTTCTCCTTCTTAACCATGGTAATCCCTCTTTCCATGTCTCTCAGGGCCTTAACCTGGCGTAAAACATTCAGTTTCTCATTCAGTATTTATCAAGTCCTAAATTCTGTTTCCCCTGCCTTTATTCTGCTGAGAGGTAGATCAGGCAGCTAATGATGTTGAATTTAAGTGGTACATAGTGATAGTGAATTTAAGTGGTAACATAGTTGATGGTGACATAGCAGTCCATCCATCTGTTGCTCCTCTCTGGTTTTAGGGGCTAGGTATGTTGAAGTGTAAGTTTAATTAGTCAGGTTCTTAAATTATTATAGTGGAAATCTACAGTTGTAGCCAGGAGGTACCTAAGAAATAGCAGTTAATATTTTTCACAGTAAAATCAAGGGATTTGACTAACTGTAGGTATATTTTTGTCAAGATTCTGTCCCTTAAAAATAGATACAGTTTTGCATTAGAAATGCAAATAAATAAATTATAGCTTCGAGTTATAATATTTAGATGCAGGCATGTATCTCAATTTCCTCAGAGATTTAATGAACTGTACAAATAGTGAGCTGTAGGGGAATTTATTCATAGATTGACAGCATATTATACATATTGGTTCTATCAGTTGCAACTGTTCTTTGATGTTGTCATCTTTTCATAGTAGCAGGATTTTCTTTTATTCAGTGTAGTTAATTCTATTTGTTAAGATTGGACAGTGTTCGGTATATTACCTAAACTGTAATTCCAATTACTTTTCCAAAAATATTTTATTTGAAAGTATTACTTTATTTGACTCAGGAGAGAGTTGTGTAGGCTTATGTGTCTTCTGGTGTGATCTGCTTAAGTCTGACAGGAAGCTTCCTTCCTGTTAGGCAGCTGGCATAGGGTAGTTTGCAGAGGAAGGAGGGTGATCAAGAAGCCAAATTTGTGGGTTTGATTAGTATTCATTTGTTGAATTTGATCTCATCAGTGCTCAGTATTTTGATATGGCTCTGCAATTCTTGGTCAGCTCTTGGTTGCCAGAAGAGGTGTATCCAAACTCTGCATGCTGAAAAGGGCAGTGAATGACTGCTGCACACAGAACTGGGGTGACCTAGATCATTACTAACTCTTTCTGCAGAGTAAACCTACACACACTTCTCCCTCTTTCCTTTCCATCACCACTTACACCTCAGGGAAATGCAAGGGGATTTTGGGCTGAAAACTGAAAACTCCAAAGTCTGGAGATATCTACGCAAGGATGAAACGAAAGCTCGCGTCTCAATTTTTTTTTTTTTACTTTCCATCATTTGGCAAGAGCCTTGTTTTACCTGATTTCATGTTTTAGTGTTTTTGAACGACAAACCAAACGCACGCTTTTCTCTCTCCAGGTCTCCTGCAAGCGCAGAATCTCTTAACGCAACTACCTCAGCAAAGCCAAGCCAACCTCCTGCAGTCTCAGCCAAGCATCACCCTTGCCTCGCAGGTCAGGCTTTTTCCTACACTCCATGACTTGCTTTGAGGGGATTTAAACAATGGCAAGTGAATGGGCCCTTGGTATTAGTTACCTGAATAGATGTTGTAGCTATGACAGAGAATTTGTCTTTCTAGAGGGTTCAGGTTTGTAGCTCCCACCCCAGTGTGCCTCTTCCCAGGCTTTAACGCTCTAAAGTGACTTTTTAGCTGGAAATTTTCATGATTGATACCTTGAGTTAATGGCTCTAGAGCATTGTTTGATTTCCTGTAAGGTTTTCTTGGAAATTTGGAGGAGCAAGGTGTGAGCTCCCTCAAAAGCTCCAAGAGGAGATTACTGACATATCTCTTTCTGAAGATTGCAGTGGTAATCTATCTTTATTTTAGTGTAGTTATTTTGCAATCACTGCTAAGTCATTGCCAGCCTTACCAGTTACTGTCTGTGAAACTGAAGAGATTGTTAGAAATGAAATATTCGAATATTCTGATAGTTGTATATTAAAACATTAGAGCTCTATGAGTAAGTTTTCAGACTATAAGAAAAGCAATTTTAAGGTTGCATGTGCCTGCAAATATAGTTGTACTTGGCTCTGGGTTTTACTGTGCAGTTTAGTTTCATGGCTGCATGCTGGTTCTCAAATACCATGTAATATCACACAGTATCTTCCTGCCACCTCGGTTACATATAAAAATTTTCTAGTCTGCAATAAGGTGCCTGAGTCTATCACAGTCTTAGAAAACTACATTTTCTATTATACCAACTCTAGTATTTTTCATATACCGTGTGGAAAATGGAATTTGTCTCACCTCTAGTTCATACCTCAGCTAGCAGCATGATTCCCCACTAAAGATTATTCTTGGATATAAAAAAAATAAAATATTAAAACTACTAAGAATAAATTATGTAAAGTGGGTGGAATCAGTGAAGACATACTGCAATAATTACCCCCTATGATTAATGCAAATTAAAAAATATTAAAAAACCTGTAAGTGTGACACATGTATCTGCAGTCCTAGAAAGATCATATATGATGACATTATTTCCCAAGTAATGGAATTATAGATGTTGACCTCCCTCTACCATCTGCTGTGCACTGCAAAACACTGCACTAACCCAGGAGGAAAACAGCATAAGGAGTTATGTAAAGACTGAGCTATATGTAGGCCATTTCTTTTAAAAGAGCCTTCTCTGAACCTTTGCATAGACTTTGCATAATGCTCCAGTGCTGCCTGGACTTGAGGCTGTTTTTATTGGCCCTGGAGGAGTCCAAAGTTTCAGAACTGGGTGTAGGACACAGAGGCACGAAATCTCCTTTACTGAAGAGCCACAGCTAAACTGACTAGAATTTAACTGGAGTAAGTGATTTATCTCTGCATCTCAGCTGATCATGGCATGTAAGGAGGTAGAGGTATGCACTCAAAACATGTTTCCAGTGTTCTTTTTGCACTTAAAGGCTGAACTGTGCAATGCCAGATCTAAATATATTTTGTTCACCTGTGGACATTTTCCAAGATGCTAATTTTTTTTCAGATCTTTATTGTTATTGTAGTTGCATCGCAAAATGCTTTAGTATGCCCATGTTCAAGAATAGTGAATCTTCCATGGACTTCCTAGAAAATTGCCCTTTATATGGAAGAAAAGTGTGAATGAATTAATCATTTTCTGCAGATTGCCTTTGCCTAATTTCTTGTATCACCAGTACATTCATTTTATTGTTGCAACTATCGACAGAAAGGTTAGAGGTAAATCTAGTTTTTTCTTGCTGAACAGTTGAGTCAGTCACAAGAGGTGGCATTGGAGGAAACTTGCCATGTTTGCTGCACCTGTACATGCTCACTCTTCCAAGGTTAAATAGGAGATATGAATTTTTTGGGCTGATAACCATCTGTCACCTCGAAAGACCAGTAGATTAAATTTTAAATTTTTTTAAGAGGGGTGAATGCCAAGGTGTCTATAAGTGATAGAAGTATATCAAGTAGAGTGTGCTCAGCCTTTCTTCAAGCAGCTTCTGCAGCAAGTGAAAGTTGTTGGTTACCATTGAACATCTCTTACTTTTCTTTAACTGGTTATGACAGAACCTTTAAAAGCCTGTCATACTCCTGCAGTTTTCTGGATTGTGTTTGCTTGTTCTGGAGAGGAACGTTAATAAATCGGAGGAACTTCCAGATTGCAGGAAATGTCCAGTTCACTGACCTCTCTCCCAAGAACACCACGTACCTTTTAGGAGTTTCATTCCTGTTGATTATCTCCTCAAGTCTGATTTTCATCTCCTCCTTGCTGTCTCAATAGCCAGCAACCCCAACACGCACAATAGCAGCGACCCCCGTTCAGCCACTTCCACAGAGCCAGTCAACACCAAAGCGAATCGACACTCCCAGCTTGGAGGAGCCCAGTGACCTTGAGGAGCTTGAGCAGTTTGCCAAGACTTTCAAACAAAGACGGATCAAACTTGGATTCACTCAGGTGAGACTGCGTACCTTAGTGCCTGCCAGTGTGGAACCTGAGGTCTCATCTTTCAAGTCTGGGGGGAAGACTACAATTCCATCATTTCCTAGGAGAACCTGCTTAAATAGGGTTATGCTCTGGCCTTTATGTGGGGGATTTCTAAGAAATAGCAGAAAAAGCCATACATCCATCTTACTTCCCTGTTGGTTTTAAAGCATAGCCATTTTCCCAGCAGGGGAAAACGTGCATTTACCAGCTCCAGATGTCATTGCATGTGCCCTATTCATTCTATGGGATGTGACATGAATGGGACAAAGCACTTTAAAGCTGCCTTCAGAAGTACAAAGTTCCAAAAATCATACAGTACAATTAACTGCTCTGTGTGTTTAAAAAGTGTATCACATCTGTGCAGTTGCTTTGGATGTCAAAGGGTTTTTATCTCTCAAGCGTATTTTCCTATTAAACATCAATGATTTCTGTATTTAATGCTTTTGCTAAGGTTCCTAAACAAAACCTGAAAGGACTGTCACCTTTGAAGTTTTCTCCTTACAAGGGTGAACTCGAGTTGTGGTTTGTTTTGGTTTGTTTAAAAGCTCAGAAATACCCGTAGAGCAGAAGAAAAGTAATCTTGAATATAGTGAAGGTGGTTGAATGAAGACCACAATTAAAAATACAAAGTGCATTTATATGTTCCATTATTCTGTTGAAAGGAACTTGCTTCCAAGAGTCCTTTCTTATTAATATCAAAATTATTTTTTCTCCTGCAAAATTAAAATATCTCCCCAGGTAAACAATTAGCTTTGGCAGGAGTCTGTGGTTAAGCATAAGCATGTTTTTGCTACAAGAAAGAGCATGCAAAACTTAAAGTATTTAAAAGTCCAAGCTCAGAGCAGTCAGTCCAACATATGTGATGGAATAGAATAAGTAAATCTACTCTAGCTGAAAGTATGTGCTGAAGTCAGATTTATTTTTCTGGCAAAGTCCTAAATTGAAAAATCAAATTTCATAATGAAAGTTCCTGGCAGCATCTTAATTAGAAGTCAAGAACAGAATGTTCTTAGTCAAATGAAGTGCATTTTGCTGGCATGTGTGCCTCCTTCCCTCCCTTCTTTCCACTAGAGGGAGGCACAGAAAAACGAGTGATGGACACACACAAAAGCTCGAATAGAGCAGCACAGAATAGGGTAAAATACAATAGCCTCCCTATAGCCTGACAGAGGAGGTTCGTGTAGATCTCTCATTATTATGTTTAATCTGCCCTGCTGTGAGATGATTATAAAGGCTCAACTAGACTTTTTAAGTTATGTGTTAACCTTTCTTTATTGACCCTGTTATGAATTTTCATGGTGAGGAAAAATGAACACAACTGCTCAGGCTTACATTTCAGTATTTGCTTTTCAGATTAAAAAAGGAGAATCTCGAGAATGTGATAAAATTACATTGGTCATTCCTATCCTACTCTGAGTTTGTATGTGTGTAATTAGGCTGTTCTAATAACTTCAACCTAATTGCATAATTGGATGATAATTAGAGACCCTGATTACTTTGGTTTCCTATAGCTGGATAAATAGACTGCCTTTCAGAGGATAAAAGAATTTTATTTCCAGCAGTACTGTAAGCTTTTTCAGACTCACACCACCCCTGCCTTTCAAAAATAATTGTAAGATTTAGTTTGCATTGCAAACTAATCACTTACTACATTCTGTTGTGTGAACAATAAAACAGGTTTTGAATTTCAGCAGTTCTGCTTCTTCTCCCACCCTGAAATGTGGGTGATGCATTGAAATCCCTTTGTTTGTTTTCCTTAAAAAATACCTCCATGTTTGACATACAGGGACACAATGAGCAAACTGCACCTTAGCATCATTGCAGGCCTGGGACTAATTGCTCAGTACAGATTCAAGGGACGTGAGTGAACATTTTGGACAATGTTATTTTTGTCCTGTGAAAGGTATTGCCTCTGCTAGACCATCTGAGCTTCTTAACAGACCAGTACACACAACAATGAGGTGCCTTCTTTATAATCAGTTTCAGTTCATTACCAGAGCTTCAGTCAACCTACAGACTAGATCAGATGTGTATACAGTGCCTTTATACTCTGTTCCATACTATCTGTGGGCCATCCCAATATATAAAATTCTCATCCCAATATGTAAATTCCTTTGCCTGCAGCTGAAATGCTGCCACCTTTTGGCATTGACAAAGAAATGGTTAACTATTCATTTTAAATCAGATGGCAAATGTTTGTAAGAACAACATAAATCCAGAATTAAATTTAGTTGGGGGACTGGAGCAAATTTCATAACTCTTTCCTGCCAAGACATAAATCAACTTATCTCTAAAATGGTTTACATAGCCAGGTTTTCTTCTTCATAAACCCAGAAGAGCATCCACGTTACTCCTCTTGGAATGATTTATGAGTTTCAAAATGCACAGAATCCTGGCATATGAGTAGAGGCATAAATGTGAGCTCCCACGTGTTTCCTCTGATTGAAGGGCACACAAACCAATTGTTCTGGTCCTCTTCTTGGAAGGAAATTGTTTTCTTTGCTGAACCTGCACAATTTACTAAGCTTCCCAAAGGTTGTTTTCTTCCTGGCTTGTGTGTGGCCACTCTGCATGCTGTCAGTGTACTCATACCCAGCTGTGGTTGTGGAGCTGACCTCAGAGAAAAGCGAGCTTTGTGCCAACTCCAACTAACCCATTCGCAATTAAACTCCACTAACTGTGCTCCAGCTTTTCAGCCTCTTCTTCCAGACTTCTCATACTTCGTTTTGTGCTAAAAAGAAAAAAAAATAAATCTAAATAAAGCTACTTTAGATCAAATAGTATACTTGTAATATAAGTGCATTTTTTTTTCCAAAGGGCAGGACATTCCAGCTTTAAAACAAAGCATGAGAATATTACGGTGTTTTTAATGGCCACAATCAAGAATGGATTGATTTTTTTTTTTAACACCACTTTCCAAGTGTATACTACATTGCTATATAATATATACATAAATATTAGGATAAGCATAATGTCTGCTAGCAGAATAGCTAGCTAAAACTGAGTTTAAAAAGCAATAACAGATGTAAAGAGGTGATCATCTGCCTGTAAATCTCCTGGATAGCTTTCTGGCAGATGGGTAATGATAGTCAGGACCGCAGTTAATCATTATTTGAAACTTCTTGTCTGCTTTGAAATTTGTATCTGTTGGGGAGAAATTTGGTTTGAACCTCAGAAGATACTAACAGTTCAAATAAGAATATTTCTGCATCTATTTAAATGTAATGTATGTTTGCAGACATATTTTTTAGAGTATTTTCTACAAATTGGGGAACGTGAATTCATGGCATTTCTGCTTATTGGAACTTTCTTTCTTCGGTGTGAAATATGCAGAAAAACTTAAATCTGCTCCTAAAGAGAGCTTTGCCTTTTACTTATTTTAAAGAACTCAGAAAAAATTACAAGTTAATATTCAGTGGAATGTGCTGCTCAGTGATAATGCTAAGAAGACAAAGCATTAGGGATTTCCTGGAAAGAGTTACACGGTTAAACTGACTGAGGTTTGACATTTCTCTGTGATTATTGCTTTAGCATGAATCTTGGTAGCGCCGAGAGAGCCTCTGTGAAACTGAAATCCCACGCAGCAGTGGAGTCACTAAGAGAACACCAGCATGTGACAGGATTCCTTGCTTTGGAAGTGCCTATGTCAGTGAATCCCTTTTTTCTCTTTCTTTGTCCAGGGTGATGTTGGGCTCGCTATGGGCAAACTCTATGGAAATGACTTCAGCCAAACTACCATCTCTCGCTTTGAAGCCTTGAACCTCAGCTTTAAGAACATGTGCAAGTTAAAGCCACTTCTGGAAAAGTGGCTCAATGATGCAGGTGAATGAGTCTGTGTGTTTCTTCACCAGCCTACCAAAATCAGTAGGGTTCTGAAGAGCTGCTTCGTTTGTGCCCTTATGGTTTTATGAAGCCACCAGGCTTTTGTAGCTGCCCATGGGACAAATGAGGGTGTAGAAATAAGGGTCCATAGTTCCCTTTCCATGAGCCTATATGTGTTCAAAACAGTTCCAGTATGAGCTTTCAGGAATATGTTCTCTAGACAGCTGAATGATTGCATGGGATGAGGTACAATATGTGTCATGGTTTTCCTTCTTTGTGTATGTTAATGCATATAACTTCTAATCCTCTTCTAGCTTTCTTTTTCAGATGTGTAGTAGAGAGAGGGTTGCATGATTTGTTGTTTCAGTAGGCAGAGCTTATTGCATCCATCTCTTCCATACCCCTGTGTGCATTCCTTTTATCTCTCTCCAAGGGTTCAGATAAACAACCTTTTTCCCTGTAGGTAGAGTTTTTTGTGGGTTAAGTTTTGCTTTTTCCCTCCCATATTAATTTTTTTTTCTGAGATACAAGTTATTCACTAATGTTGGTAGAGTTCTTTTTTTTTTTTTTCTTTTATCTCTCACCAGAAAAAGGAGCTTGTGTGGTGATTCTAGGTGTTAGGATAGAAAGTGTTTGAGAGTGCTGTTAGCCAGTTTTTTCTTCCAAGTATGCAACTGTATATCATATAAAACTGATGGATATGTTAAACAGATGGCAGGGATGATGTGTGCCTTCCTATTTTTACCAAAATGGAGAGAGCCTTATGCTGGTCCCTACAGCATTCTCTGAAATTTTGAAAGTAATTCCATGCAGTGTTGAAAATCTGTCCTGCATTGAGAAAAGGGAGGTGTCATTCTGCTATGCTGACAGGGGTTATCATTAGACGTTGTAGGTCTGTGATAGAAAATATAAATACCTCCATACTGAGTGCTCAGGTCCACAGGACAGTGATCCCCAAACCTTCTAGCAACATTGGATGGATCCAGTGCTGCAAGGAGTGTCAAAAGGGTGTTCTCCCTGCTAGCCTGAGGAAATACTTGTCTCTGTAAAGTTGAGGACTGGGAACAGTCGGGGTTCTTCACATCCTGCAGGTGGGGAACCATTGTCTTTGGCTCTGACTCAGTTTCATGAAAGTCTTTGGAAGAGTCAGGTGACTTTAGAGGCTATTGTTTTAGGTAGAAGTAGGCAGGGGAAGCATACCAATGATTCCAGAATTTATTGCCATGGAACTCAGCCTGGTTCCCAGTGGAGTTTTCAGGCTGAGGAAGGGTTTCCACATGTTTGCAGGTGCCATTACCATTTAAAAAAATCTAGAAAATACTTGCCCGTTTGAGTCTATCAGAATAATGGTGGGCATTGTGAACTCTGACACCTACTTATCACCCACAAACCCCAGTGCAGATGAGGGAACTCCAGCCACAGTTAATCATTTGGTTTAAATTCCCTGCTGAAAGTTGCCTATTGGTTAGATTGCTCTTCCTGCTGCAAAGTGGGGTTAGATGTTCTCTCTCTGCTCCTCTGTGAAGCCAGAAAGGCAGGATTAGGGGTTAAGTGACCTGGTGAAGTTAAGGAGAGGGAGCTGCTCTCTGTGTAGAGTGGTTGGTAGCACTGACTATCTGCTAAGATGTCCAGAGAGAAGAGACTGAACACTGTGAAGCTGGTTATGAACTTCTCTTCCTCGAGTGTTTTGTAGAGTGGGTCAAAGAAATTTCAGGCTGCTCAGATTTTTTCATACCTGCCTGTGACTTTCACCTGTGGCTCATGGATATCAAGTCCTTTTTCCCTTAAACTGGGGCTTGCAGGGGGTGAGTAGGGAGTAGAATGAAATGTGGGAGACAAACTCTGTATAGGTATTATAAAAGGGATACTGTGGTAGCTTACAGGAGCAGAGGGCATCCTCTGGGCTTACCTGTAGCTTTATAATTTCAGGTATGTGTTGTAATTTGTAAATACAGTGATTGTTGTATGTGATCTTCATAAACCTCTTACGTATTTGGAATAGATACAGAGCAAGTCTTAACATACCTTGCACAGGTGAAGAACACTTGCACTACACTGTGCTGCATTCAGATGAAATCTCCTGATTTGTATTACTTTCTTCTTTTTCAGAAAACCTCTCATCTGATTCAACTCTCTCCAGCCCAAGTGCCCTGAATTCTCCAGGGCAAGGGATCGAAGGCTTGAACCGTAGGAGGAAGAAACGCACCAGCATAGAGACCAACATACGTGTGGCCTTAGAGAAGAGTTTCCTGGAGGTCAGTGGGCCTGGGGCTGTGCTCAGCCTGTGAAGAAGTGGAAAAACTTCACTTAACAATTATATGTGTTAGAGTGAACCCATTACCGTGCTTTTTGCTGGTACCAAACAAGGGGAGTACAAAATCCACGCCAAGAAACGTGCCTCAACATGTGCTTCACTTTGAAATCAAACACAATCCCCCTCAGAAAAGCACATGGGTTATTGCAGTTCACTGGCTCTGTGATTTTGCATTCCAGTTTAAACCAGACATAGGTTTAAACACCACCCATCATGAGGATGGATAAATGGGGCAATAGTCTAAGCACACATAATTTGAGGTTTTTAGCTGGAGGGCAGAAGCATCTACTATGGATTGTCTCTACTGTACCACTGACCAGATTCTGTATCTAAATCACCAGTTCAGATTTCTGCCAACTGGAGGAGAAGCTATGATGCAAAACTGGAGGAGGTAATTGCAGAGCTTTTCAAATACCATTTTCTTTTGCCAGAACCAAAAGCCTACCTCGGATGAGATCGCCATGATAGCTGACCAGCTAAACATGGAGAAGGAGGTGATCCGCGTTTGGTTCTGTAACCGGCGCCAGAAGGAGAAAAGGATCAACCCACCCAGCAGTGGTGGAACCAGCAGCTCGCCCATCAAAGCAATTTTCCCTTGTCCAACCTCACTGGTAAGAGTCAGGAATGGTGTTGACAAAGATCACTGGTGGAGGTCGTTCTGCTGTGCTCCCTGTGGAAGCTACACGTGCTGCTCCTTCTTTGAGCAGCAGATTTGTTCTCACATGTCTGTATTTTACTGGCATTTTCAGTGTTCCACCTGAATCCTGTCTAAGAGACATGATGCTTACAAATCAGGACTAGTCAGGCCTTCAGTGAGGGTGTTTTGTTTAGTCAGCTCATGAATAAGTGTTCTGACTACCAAATTTGCACTTGGGGTTATTGCTTTGAACTTACTTTAGATAATGCCTCCAGTTTATATCTGGACTTTCCTTCTTTTACCCAATTTTTTTATAAAATAATAGTAGTTTTCGAAAAGTGCTTAATAGCTCTTCCCCTCTTATTTTAGCAGCTCTGGTCAGTAAATGAGCAGCAGTAAAATGAGTCATGCACTGGAACAGGTTGCCCAGAGAGGCTGTGGAGTCTCCCTTACTGGAGACACTCAAAAACCATCTGGACTCAATTCTGTGCCATGTGCTCTAGGACTGACCCTGCAGGGAGGTTGGACCAAAGGACCCACTGTGATCCCTTCCAATCTTGCCCATCCTTTGATTCTGTATCATTTCGAGACTTAGGTCACACAAATCCAATGATAGCAGTGTTGTTACTTCTAGTCAGAGATGATTTATGTGAAAGACATGGAACAAAAGAACAGTTTAGCTAATACTCATGTAATTAATTTCCCACACTTGTATTTACCTCAGGTAAACACAAACTTCATGAAAATAAGAGTAACAAAACACATGCATCAAGGTTCCTTCAGCACCTTTGCTACCAATGTCCATGGAGGTCTGTTTTCATAAATAGAAACAGTAGCTATTAGATTTCATAGTAGCTATGCTAATAGGAATGTGGTGGAATTTATGTAGCCTGTAGCTGTCCTTTTGTAGTATTTATTCCACCCTCATCACTGTAGTAGCTAATATCTTCCAGTACTTCATTAAACCATTAATTTTGGTGACGTGTTATTCTCTCCCCTCATCCTTGTCTCAGGGTGTGTGCATGCAACCTTTTGTTTCAGGGGAAGGGCTGTGTTAAGTGTACTTAGACTTTTTTATTATTGTTGTTGTTTTGGGGTTTTTTAGTTTTTTTGGGGTTTTTTTTGCCCAGTTGCAAAGCAAGGTTGCATGCCTTGCTACCAAAGCAGGATATAGTGAGATTTATGATAGTATGTTGTAGTAACTGTGCAAGGTCCCTCAGACTGCAATTCAAAGGAGCTTTCCTACAGAAATTTTCCTGTTGTTACAATCTGCCATTGTGTGTAAGAAATTGAGGTGTTAACCACAGTCTCCCTTTCATCAGTGAAGTTTCACTAGTGTTTTCACTCATTCTAAGCTTCTCCTAAGACTGCGCTGCTACTCAAATGGATGTTCCAGCCCTGCTGCCCCCAGCCTTCACTGACTGTGTGCTTTGTTGATTCCTTGTGTCAGCTCTGGAGATTGTGTCCATAGGATGCTTGGGCTTAGTTTAGTAGTTTGACTGCAAATTAGCCATGTGAGGAACAATGATGAATTTTCAGTGTGGTTAGATAAGCAGTGTGCCTTGCAGCCTGGCTGCACGAGGGTGAGGGCTCTGCAGCAGGATTGGAGGGGAAGGTTCCTTTTGGGGGCAGCCTCCTTTTGCATTGGCTGGAGTCACTCACTGTAACCATGGGGGTGAGCTGTATTAATTCCAGGTCATTCTCTGCCCTGAAATAGGGATGGTGACCTTGGCCTTAACTGCTTGCTGGACAGATGACAGATGCGATGGCTGGGCTGCATTAGTGGGAGGTGTACTGTGTATCCAGACTATTTGAGATAGGCAAGCTTTCAGATTTTTCAAGCTTTTTTTTTTTGAGAAAGCTTTCAGATCCATCCCAGTTGCCCCAGTCTCGTTTAAAATACACGAGGCATTTGACTCCCTCTAAGAGGATGTGTAGCATGAGGGATATTTCTCTGATAATAGACTTAAGGTAAGAGAGTGGAAAGGAGGAATTTTTAGCCTATATCCTTGGCTCTGTTCTCTTGGGCAGTTGTAAAGGATTCATTTCTCTCACTGATGTATAACAGCCTTCAAATATTACTGTTGGACACCACTTCTTGTCCATAAAAAGTCCTTTCCTTATATTTCATTTTTCCTCATAAGCTAGTTTCTCCAGCCTTAAATCTTTGGTGTTTATCTGTAATGTCTTCACTTTAGTGTAGCTTTCTTGTAATAAGCCTTCCACAATTGAAAACTCCATTTGTATGTTTTAAAATTCAGAGATCCTTCCTCTGACACAAGGAAACTTATCAAAGTAAAGCTTATCGCTTGGTTGAATAAAAGTGAAATGTTATTCTGCTTCTCCCTGTAAACACATTACCCTAAATACCTTTGTTAGTGCTGGGGCGTTTGCATAATTTTATCAGAGAAAGATTTGGAGCTGCAAAGATGTTTAAACAAGAAAAATAAAGTAGAAATAATATATTATGTAGCTCTTTCTATAAGAGTGTCTCTACTAAAACAAGGTGTGTCTTTGTGGGGTGGCAGAGAGAGGGCTAACTTGCAGTCTTGAGACAATATGGATAGGGGTGTATCTCCTTTCAAATACTAAATTATTAGGAATAAAGATATTGCTGGTAATTAAAGAATGCGCTATGATTGTTCCATTGAATGATAAAAGTAACCAAATTACAAAAAAAATTAGTTAATATGCAGTATTTTCCCTGATAACTTCCTCAGCCAAGGGCGGAAAGAAAGAAATCCGGGTGTAGTGTGTGTGACTCTGTCTTTGAGGAGCTGAGCAGTTTTATTCGTTTTTGACCTCCAGGTGGCAACCACGCCAAGCCTTGTGACTAGCAGTGCAGCTACAACCCTGACTGTCAACCCCGTGCTCCCTCTGGCCAGTCCTGCTGTCACCAGTCTGTCAGTCACAGGTAAGGGCTGATCTCTGCTGCCGCCACATCAACCCCTACCGTTTGTCCCTTTTCAGTTCTTAAAAGAGTCATTCACTGCTGGTCACTGGTATCCCAGGACATTCTTGTCATTTTTCCTTGTTGCTGCACTAGGAAGCTTCAGTTTTTGTGACCACCGAGTTGATTTTTTCCAGGAATAAAACCACAGGTGGTGCTGCAGCAAAATAATAGACTGTATTTCATTGCTGCCTTCTGGAGCTGCTCAGCCTCCCATTGGGAAGTGTCATTTCATTCTTTCATTTGAACTCTCGGTGCTCCTTGGTACTACAGAAGTGTGTGTTTGTGCCCCTTTCAGCTGGACATGCAGTTGAGATCAGGTGGGCAGGGGTTTCCTATTGTCTGGTGTCTGTTTTGTACTGACCTGACCAGAACCAATCTTCCAGGCACAACAGAAACCACCTCCAACAACACGGCAACAGTGATTTCAACAGCACCTCCAGCTTCTTCAGCAGTGACATCACCCTCCCTGAGTCCTTCCCCTTCTGCCTCAGCCTCCACTTCAGAGGCATCCAGTGCCAGTGAGACCAGCACAACACAGACAACCTCCACCCCCTTGTCCTCCCCTCTCGGGACCAGCCAGGTGATGGTAACGGCATCAGGGTTGCAAACGGCGGCAGCGGCCGCCTTACAAGGAGCTGCACAGCTGCCTGCAAATGCAAGTCTTGCTGCCATGGCTGCTGCAGCAGGACTCAACCCAGGCTTGATGGCATCCTCGCAGTTTGCAGCTGGGTAAGGACCCATTTTGCACACCCTTTTTGGAAGAGTGAAGGAGAATTCTCGAGATAAATTGCTTTTATGTATCACTGTCATTCATCTCAGATTCTGAAGGTTTCCTCATCGGTGGCAATTGACCATTCCCATCACCGTGCACAAATACTGTGTTCATTTTAAAGGTGAAAAAGCTGTGTTGCAGTGATGTTGTTTGATAAATCATTCATCCCACTGCAGAGCTTGACTTAAAAACTGCAAGTTACCACTGAATCATATAGTCAGTCCTATTAACTGTAAAATGGAGAAGATAGCCTAGATCCACTTCACACTTCTGTATTCATTTCTCCATCATGAGTAAGAAGTTCTCAAAGATGCAAGATGATGCATTGTTAAGTTTTAGTTTTAGGACTGTTGCTCAGACAGATGTTTCTTTAATTCCTCTTGATTTACATATTTCTTATCTACATTTGGGAGAGTCTGATACAGTTCTCTGACAATCAACAGTTTTCTCAAAATACTTTACAAAAGAATATTTTACCCCAACAATCAATGCAAGTCATGTATTTACAGTGCTTGTACTTCTGCCATGTCATGAGCCCCTCATGGAGTTCGAAGTAAAATAATCCAAAAATAGTCCTTAATCTCTGGTCTTTCCTCCCTCCTTGCCCTCCCCCTCCCTTCCCTCTTTTTAAAAAATATGATGGTGTACTTTTAAACAGTGACAGCCTTTTCTTAAAAGTGACTCTCTTTCTCCTTTCCACTTCTTCCATGATCTTGCTTGCTGCAGAGGTGCCTTACTCAGTCTCAATCCAGGGACATTAGGTGGTGCTCTCAGCCCGGCCCTGATGAGCAACAGTACACTGGCAACTATTCAAGGTCAGTACTGTTCCTTTTAATGCATCTGTGTCACACAACTTCTGTTTGTGCACTCTGGTTTTGTCTGCCAGAAAGCAATGACTCTTCAGCACTGAGCATGAATTGTGTAGGAGTAAAGGTTTTACAAAATCAAATGTGTAAATACATTTTGTGGATCACAGAGGTAAGAGCAGGTACCACTTCAGCTAGGGAATCAGAACTGTGTGTTATCTTAGAGTGATTTAAAGGAGGCATTTAAGATACTGAATATTATCTGGAATTTATTTTGTTGTCCTTGCCTCATTGGCCTGTATCTCTAGCAGGTTAGAGATTTGCTTTTTATAGCTCTTCTACTTGCACCATTCTGAGATCTCTTGGGAGGGCAGTTCGGAGCAAGTCTTGATCCTGAATTCTTGTCTTGATATTTATTTGAAAGGAACCTACAACAAATATCCTGCCTCCTAAAATCCTTACGTGGAACTTGAAATACATAAATCCACATTCAGAAGAGTAAATATTTATTTGTTTTGGAAGTAGCACAAAGCCAGAAGTTACTGCTGGCTTCAGCAAGAGCCTTTCTGAGTTCATGGTTTGCTACCTGTAAAACCTGGACGGTACAAGTGTCTAAAGAGCTAGGTAACCTGTGTGTTCAAATATCCTCCAAACTAGCTGAACAAATCTTGTTTCTAGGTTGCAAGAAAGAACCATTTCATAAAGTGTCACAGATAAATTTAGGAGATCATAATCTAAGGCAGACTGAAGGCTGTAGACCCATGAGAGTAAGTTGTAACAGTGGTTGGTTATATGTCAACATTTAAAATGTTATGCTCAAGGTTACATGACCTTCTCCATCTTGTGATAGCTGTCATTTCACATGAACCCTCATCTCAACCCTTCCCAGCGCAAGTTGTACAGGCTCTCTGTGGCAGGAAACATAGACCAGTATTGTGCTAAAAGAGCTGAAGAAAGGCACAGTGGAATTAGTCTAGCAGCAAATGAAAGACGCGTTTCAGTATCTGCAAGATCTTGTCTGATGGTTATTTTGAAATAAAAAAGAAACAAACCCAGCCTACGATGAGTCAACTGCCCTCAGTGATTTAGAGAGCACACATGTCAGAGAAAGGCAAATGCAGAGACCCCTTGCTTTTAGGCACACTTCGCATTGTCGCTCGCTGCTAACGTTATCTCCTCCCTGCTCAACTTTCCCTTTTTTTAGCTCTTGCATCCGGTGGCTCTCTTCCAATAACATCACTGGATGCAACTGGAAACTTGGTGTTTGCCAATGCTGGAGGTACCCCTAACATCGTCACTGCCCCTCTGTTCCTGAACCCTCAGAACCTTTCTCTGCTCACCAGCAACCCAGTTAGCTTGGTCTCTGCAGCTGCAGCCTCCGCAGGGGCCTCCGGACCAGTCGCCAGCCTTCACGCCACCTCCACCTCAGCCGAGTCCATCCAGAACTCTCTCCTGACGGTGGCCTCTGCCAGCGGGGCCACGTCCACCACCACTACTGCCTCCAAGGCACAGTGAGCAGGGCTGGGCTGTGCTCCAGCAGCCGGGCTCACTGCGCTGGGATCGGCTGCCAGCCCGGCCGATGGACCGAAAACGCCGCGCGCATCCTCTCACCGCGTTGCTGGGGACGA